>VWZW01005673.1:496066-600846 GCA_013397115.1 Edolisoma coerulescens
TCCTCTGATTCAGTTTCCCACTTTCTGGAAACTGTCTTACACTTGTATCTTGATCAATAATGTTGTGAGTAGTCAGAGCACCTGACAGATGACAACATCTTTGTTATTTAAGAAGGTCTCTTATGACATGGGACCATCTAGTAAGGGCATTTTCTGNAGCTGAGGGAGCTGGAGGTGGTTAGCCTAGAGAAAAGGAGGCTCAGGTATGACCTTATCACCCTCCACAAGTGCTTGAAAGGTAGCCAGGTGGGGACTGGCCTCTTCTCCCAGGCAACAGGACAAGAGGGCATGGCCTCAAGCTATGACAGGGGAGGTTCAGCTTGGTCTTCAGGAAGATTTTCTTCACTGAAAGTCTTGTACAGCATTGGAATGGATTGCCCACAGAAGTGGTGGAGTCACCATCCCTGGACATATTTGAGAAAAGACTACACGTGGCACTATGTGCTATGTTTTAGTTGACAAGGTGATGATCAGTCAATGGTGGGACTTGTTGATCATGGAGGTCTTTTTCAGCCTTAATGCTTCTATGATTCTATGACCCAAAGGAGCTGGTTCTGGACTGTCCCTTACCCAAATGCTCTCCACTGGCTGGAGACCTAGAACTAGCTAAGCAGAAACACTATTCACTGGATTTAAGACATCAGTGAAGCTACTTGAACCCAGCTGGGGGTTTAGAAAATGCTACTAATTGCCTGTCATGCCTTCAGTAGAAAGATGCTCAAATGTGTTAAAAATTTAGGTCAAAGTGTCCAGCTCACTTCTAAAAATAAACTGTAAGATAAAAACTTGCAAAGTCAAAGGCAGAACTTAAAAAGCCTCTAGGCACACCAAGGTACACAGTGAGTTCAAGGGAGGAAAGTCAGACTTGGATCCTAACTTGTTTTGAATTGCATTTAATTGTTTTTATTTATGTTATTAAGGTGCCTAGATACAGTTGAAAGCTTTACCTTCTTGATTATTTAGCTGAGCATCCAACTCCCACCTGGAATTCAGCGTGATGCCTACCTGGAAACAGCATCTCTAGATGCTGACTCATTCCCTTAAATGTGTGTAGCTTAGGGTGGGCTAAATTATTCTATAGACGTTCTTACCTTTTTACCCTGATAGAAGAAAGTAGGTAATTACTTAAACTCTTAACATGCCACTCACATTAAATGTCCTTATATAACCACTCCACCCCCCAAAAATTGCCTCAGGAATCATACTAACCTAAAAATTAATCCGATTACTCATTACCAGGAAAGGAATTCTTGAATTAGATGATTTCCCAGATATCCTCAGGAGGTATAGAGCTTATGACAGACCCTAAGAAAGAACTAACTTTAGGCAGATACTCTTCTGAAAAGGCATAACAGATCCAAATGCAAAAGACAAGAAGAAAAAATTCTATAAACGACTTAGATTTTATTGTCACAAAAATTTAAAAATTTTGTGATTGCCACAGAGTTGTGTGGTCTGTGTGCATGGCTCTGCAAAGCCTCAGTCTGTAGGCTCATCTCCCATGCTGAGGCAAAGAGAGGCAAAGAGCAGGAGTGAGAGGCAGGGGTTTTGTTCTGCTTGCTGGGACAAAGAGGAGTAAAACTGAAAATTTGACACAATTTATGTTAAAATTTTAGCAGAGCAGAATAACAAGTTGACATGTACATTGATGCATTACTTTTGAAAACGTATCTGAAAATACTATTCCTCAGACCTAATCCAGACTACAGAGCAGCACCTGGTGCCATTAATCAGTTCTGTTATTTTCATAGCTGACACTAGGAATAACCTTGAATAGGTCACAGTTCCCCAGACTGATATGTTATGGCAACATCCCAGTGATTCAGTTTAATAGTTTTAAATTAATTTTCNAGTAAAGGCATTTTCTGGAAAAGAAAAAATCTTTAAAATATACTGCAGATGCAGATGGAAAGTGATGTATTATGTGAAGTACTAAACAAAGAAATAAATAACCAGCTATAGGAGTATTTTTTCCTTCCTGTCACAAAGCAATCTAAATTTTAGTATTTATTCTAGAAATGTCCTAGCCTCTTAGAGGCAAATTATGCATGAAATAATGCAATTAAAACTGAAATAAAAGATTTAAATGCAGCCTCTAGAGGCATCAAATGGCACCACACTGTCTCACTCTTTACTGCCTCTTAAAATGATTGCTCAATTTATAGGAAAATCTTTCCATCCTTGCTCTTACAATCCTCTGGTTTTGATGGCACTAATCATAATTCAGTTTCTCGACTCCATGGGAACATGTCAACATCTCTTTTGTGCTCCAAAATGAACAAACAACTCCATAACCAAGTACAATGTTATTCTTTATGCAAGAAGGAAAGTCTTAAGCCTTGATTTCTTGGCTGGTTTGCTCCAGCTTTTTCTTCAGAAGATACTCTTATATCCCTCCCGAGACTCTCAGTTAGTAGTTTTGTCACTGGCAGCCTTGGGAATGACTTTTAAAATTACTGATGACACTATTATGAAGGGAGGAATATTTGGGAGTGGTCGATGCCATCTTCAAAATTGCTATAAATGTAATGTCGCCAGCACTATAAGCGATAAGGATGAAAAAGACACACATTTGTAGTGGTGTAACATCTTGCAAAGAGCTCAAACTACTCCTTTTTTTCTCCTTCCTCATGCTAAATGGCTGGAGTTTTAATGACAGACGTAACACCCAGAAACACAAAAAAAAGGTAAGTGAACATGTTTTTCTGAATTTACTTGTCAAAAGCAATGGTTTCCACAACCAGTTTCATTTGGGAAGGGTAATTCATGGCAAAATAGGAAGGAATTGGGTCAGTTTTCAGTTCACAGAACTTAATAGTTTATATTTATCTACTGGCACATCAGGGCCATAAATAACTTCACTAAAGTCTCTCTGACCGTAGTAAACTACATTGCATAATCACAGAAATTGATTTTCTTGACAAGAACAGAGATCAATCTATGGAAACTTCTCTTTGTGACTGTGAGCAATGAAGGGATATCATGACATCAGAATAACCTCAGACAATGCATTTGCTTTGTAGAAAAATCTCTTTGAGAGGATGACAGGTATGTGACTGCTAGCTTGAGTATCTGAAATATCACAGAGTAATGTCAGGATTTGTTATCATGCTATAACTGTGGTGCTGAGTTTCTAAGAATCAATCTCACAAAATCTCAGTGGTAAATTTATGAAAATGAGCAAACCAAAAAGACCCCCTAGGCAGAGATTTTCAGAGCTTGTTACACAGGAGGTCTAAAATAAATGCCATGAATATCATCAACATTTGAAGTAGCCCACAAAGTTAGATTTTGCCAGTTTCCAGCAGAAGTGAGTGACATATTATTACTCAAAGACTTGCCAACATGGGATATGCCAAACAGGACACACTGTGAACATGATCATACCCAGCAAGTCCCGACTTGCCTCAGCCAGCAAGGTTTCTGTTTGCATGACTTGCTTTCAGTGATCCAGAAATCTTCTTGATTAAGTCCCCATGCCATGGGGTAGTAGATGTTTTCTGACAGCAATAGTTCACTGCAACTTTGGTCAGGTTCCAGTTCTGTCACGCTTGAACACCATCACGTGACCATTCAGAGCAGTGAAACCTTCCAAAGTGTTTAGCTGTTCATGAAAATGACAGAAGCAACATCTCGCATAGCAGAATAGTGAAATTTGCCTCCCCTTTTTCCATACAAACAGGCACAGGCTTGGTAAGTGTTAGTTTAGCTGGCACTGACAGAGATAACAGAAGTAATTTTTCAAGGGGTCCACTTTTTTTAGAAAACTGCTTAAAAGAGTTGAAATAATTTAACTGTTGCAAATGTTACAGAATGAATGTTTTGTGCAATTATTCACTATTAGATCTTTAATGGATTTATAAGGTCCCTTCCAACCCAAACCATTCCAGCATTCCATGATATTTTATGCTGCTGTTATAATAGTATTAAAAGAGGACAGAAATTTGTGCATAATCCTTTAGGCAAGATCTCTAATGCCATAGTTAGAGATTTTAGGCATAAAATGACAGCAAATCATATTAGTATATTAGCCAATATGCTAGTTAATATCTTCCAAGGACAGATTTGAAAGTACGACAAAGACAATGCACACAGCCTTCAACATCTGAGAACTTAAATCTTGACTCCTGCATTTGGTAAAAACCTTCTTTGCTCATACAATATTTTCCAGACCTGTTAATTAGAATATTGCCTTGTAACATTTCTCTTATTGTGAAATAGGCCCCAGAAAGCTGCACGTCTCCCCCAGTGAGAAAACCTAAAATGCAAAATGGACAGCATTAGAGACAGATTCCTTTCCAAGCTGCACATAATGTACACCTCGCCCAAAGTTAATGGCAAAACGTCAGTACTGCCAAAACAGCACTAAATCTCATAGAAGACAGGAGACAAAGCTGACCAAATGTGATGATCTATATGACAGAAATGACAGTACAGAAAGTATTAGGCAGAGAATAAACTGTCTCTAAACAGGCATATCAAACCATCTCAGAACATTGTGTCAGGGTTGGTAGACAATAACAGAGCTTGTGTTAACAAAAAACATTGTGACAAAAGCATCTGTAAAAAAAAAATAATTAAAATTCTATCAGTTACAGATTTCAGAACAGCCCATTATAACATCTGTGTGCCAAATAACCACTACTGGCTTGTGGCACTTACCCATTACAGGCCTGTGGGACCAAAGCAGCTGAAAGTAAGAACCTGGAGGTCAGTACAGAAACATCCAGATTTGCTGTGTGAGTGGTGTTGACAGAACATAAGAATGAGAAGCCTGATTTATAGAGCATGGACTACTCTGTAAAGGTAAGCAAGCAGAGCCAGAGATATGATGTTTTGTAATGCTTTATCAAAGAGTGTGCATACAAAACCCAAAAGCAGATCATATTTTCTTTGATGGTAGAATTTGATGATTTCTGAAGGAATGGGACGTTTTACAACGACTCATCATAACAATGAACCACAATATACCAGCAGCTGTTCATGCTGGCAGAATTATGCTTGCTTGCCTTAGATGTATATTAAATGCACAGATGTAAACTGCCAGATAGGAAGAAGAGAGAAGATGGGAGAACCTTCAGGGTTGGGCTATTTAGTTTTATGAAGAGGCTTTTTCTTACCTTAAGGGGCTAAAAACATAATGCATGGGGATCTGGTGGGCTACACGGAAGAAAAAAATCTGTAGTATTTGCGGCTGAGGTCCACACAGGAAACAGTATTACAGAATACAGTCAACACTGAGACATTATTATCACCATTTCCTTTCTACTGTCAATTTTCCTGCAGAAATGTTGCATTGGTCCTTTCCAGAAGGTATTGAAGAGTCCCTGCTAAATTGAAATTCAAAAATACAAAGAAAGAAGAAATGCTACAGTCTTTATACAAGCAAACTATTTTGACAATTGAAACACATCCAGGTAGCATAGATACAAATGCAGCTAATCAGTACTAACATGGAAAAAAAACCTTGGAACAATGTTTCTAAAGTATGAGGTTTTCTGGGATTATGATCAGAATTATCTACTTTTCTCTAAAGAAAATCCAACTGTTTTAAAAAGACATAGAAATGAGACTGATACAGGCATTTTCCAGGATTTTAGACTGTGCAGCAATTATGCTTTTAAAGTGCTAGCAGTCATGGTAGTACTTAGGGCAACTGCTTGGGGCTTCATGGGCAAATCAAGTATCACTACTAGAGTCATCACCAACTACAAACCTTATTGTTTTAGAATTCTAATGGTCTAAGAAATTTGTAGTGTAATACTTGACTGTTTATTGGACACTATTCAGGGTCTGCCTTATGTGAGCTGAAGTTGATAGCTGTCATTACACCAATCCTTTACGTGATTTTTCCCTTAGGAAAGCAAAGGAAGACACATACTCTAATATTAGAGATCTCCATTTCTGTTCTGGGTTGTCAGAGCTATTTGTTATTTTGTCACTGTGTGTTTTGGTGGGTTTTTTTAAAATCTGCAAGGCAGGAGTGTGTTCTGAGGAGAATCGGGAAGAGATGATACTCTTTTTATCACTATAGGCATTATTTGATACTAATGGTAAGTATTTGTGTTCCTGGCTTTAAGATCTACTTCTGAAACGTAAGTGCATTACAATTATTTTATTGTTATTGCTGTTATTATTCCTACTGTTTCATCTCTCAACAACTATCTTATTGTGCTAGCTACTGTACAAACAATTTGCAATTCACCAAGTCATCACCAAACTCCTTCTGCAAAGGCAGGGACTTGGCAGCTACCAGCATACTGCAGTTCTTCCTGCCATGCAAAACTTTAGGCAGTGCTTGGGGCACTTCAGCTGAGGCTACAGAGATCAAATGCACGCTGCCATCTTAATCATTAATATTTTCCATGTTTTAACAGAGAATGTCTAGTCCTTTTTGTAATGTGTCTCAGGTGTTTGGCAGTAGCTGAGCAACGGCTGCTTAGGAGCATTCACAATATTTTCCATTGTTTTGACTGGACAGAGTTGTGAAATCTCCCTGCTGTTTCATGTTCTCTCAGCATATGTATTATGAAAACCCAGGAGCACGCAGCTGATTTAGACATTTCATTTTGGTCTGCTGGGATCCAGTTTGTGTATGTTCATGCTGAGATTTAAAATCGAGGGTTTTTCAATTTATAATGATGTCTGTTTCATGCCTTCTGGTTTTTTTTTTTTTTAATAGGGATTTTCACTCTTCCTCTAATATTGGCTTAAAATCCTGAACCACTTTTCTGATCACTTTCAAGCTCTTCCTCCATCTATATTCTTATCTTCAAGTGCAACTGAGACACACTCTATATAATTGATATTAAATTACAGTCTGTATTTCCCCCTCTCATCTCATGATTTAATGTGAATGTGGGATTAGCGTCTTTAGAAGACATGTGAGCTTGCCCTTTCAAAACAATTATTTAATAAGGCATATCAGAGCCTGCTTTATTTTTACACAATGCTGAAAACAAGTACTAGGCTCTGTGTGCCTGAGCAGAAGGACTGGAACTTTATCAGATATGCAGCCCCTAGGTTTGTGTACACTTTTATAGTTACAGCTTCCTTAAGCATACCACGATGATATCTTTTCTTGATCAAGTTATGGTTTTTTTTGAGATTGAGGGGAGTACAGAGCAGGGAAGAGAGGGAAAGAGAAATAAAATAAAGGCAAAGCAGTGAATTACAGAGGATGAAAGGATGCAGGAAGACATCAAAGTTGGATGGGAATCAGTCAGGATCTTGCTTTCTATTAGCAACATTAGACCTGGAAGGTGAATTAAAAGGCAGGAACTGGAAATTGAATGGCTATTTTCTTGTAAAAATATTATTATAAAAAACATGAGCAAAGGAATTGCATTCATACAGTTGCCAAGAAGCTTGCTCTTAATGGATGCACACCTGATATAGCCACATGATACTTCAGCAACTCATTCTCTCTGAAATATACTATCTGTTTTCTTTCTATTTTACAATCTAAAACCGAATGAAATTTTGAGCCAACATATAAAAAAATTGTTTTCAAAGTGTGCACAGGATCTTGAATTTCTACTAAGGCCAGATCAATTTATTGAGGCAGCAACTACCTGCTTTCTTCATACACCTGTCAGGTTTCCCTCTCTATATTCCATTCAAAAACTATGTAACAATTAAAATACAGCTTTATAAAAACATTTACAAGCACAACTATGAAATTATTCCTTTTTTATACTCAACAGAAAAACTTAAATATATAATTGGTATTGAAAATATTTCTTCCTGCCACGACTCCAATATGAAAGGAAAACAATTGTAAAGACTGATATCACCAGAGTTAGATGCATTTCAAAGCAGATACGTTAACTTGGTATGAAAAATGTGACCTGATACAAATCCATGTTTCGCTCAGTAGTCCGTCTACAGCAATGCCTAGTAGCACCCATATAGAAAAGAGGTTTGTGGTTCTTTCCTGATTTACCCCCTTGGCTTCCAGCTATAATGACAGTGATCTGATGAACTACAGATTGAAGTAGGATCATCATATCATTTGATGGATTCACCCTCTCTTAATTTATCTAATCCTATTTATTTTTTTAGCCTCTACAACATCCTGTGGCAATGCATTTCATAATGTCGCTGAGAGTCATGAGGAAAGCACCTCATTTTTTATGTTTGATTTTGTATACTTTATTGTGTGCCTCGTGGCGCTTGTTTTATAATAATGATGAATCATTTCTATTCACCTTCTCTATGGTTCCAACTATACACAGCTTTTGTCCATAAGGACACTTTTTCCACAGGCTGAAGAGTCAAAGCCTGTTTCTTATGTGGAGCATCTAGCTACATATCCACCCTCCTGCAATATCTAATTACAATTAGATATTATTATATTTTTATATTATACAATATGTAGAACTCAGTATCTGAACAGTATACAGACCACAGGTTTCACTCTGAAATTCCTTCCTAGTAATTCCTATAATATAATTTGTCTTCTGGACTACCCTGAATACAGACCTCATATTCTCAAAGGACTATCCACAATTACCCCACAGTTTCTTTCTTGTTGGAAATAATTTGCAAATAACGGCTTATTTTCTCACCTCTTTATTCATCTTTGGGGAAAACTTTGTCTCATTAAGAGCAAATTCTCCCGCAAAAAACAAATTAAGTTACTTTTATGCAACTTGTTACCTATGGGAATTAGCCTCATATGGGAATACGTATGGGAATATTTTCATTAATTTTGGTATTCCTGTACTTGCAGTCCCCCTAAAGATTCTGCTTTATAGTCAATCGACTTTGAATTACTCTAGTGGGCAAGTTCTTGTACATTTGAATAGTTATCAATTACTTCTAGGCAGATGTCTGTGGTAGTAAATTTATGAGATAGCAATTTTACCACTTGTCTAACTAGATGACAAGAAGAGTAAAAGGCTAATGAAGAGTTTTATGTAATTAATACTGTGAAAAATAGACATACCCATCTTATCTTAGTTCCTGTACAGCACAACTCATTATGTTTCCCTTTCTAAGTCTTTTAACCTTTATAGATGTCTTTTAGGAAAGCAGATATTCTTTGGATGAAAACTACAGATAACTTCACCCCATTCCCTTTGGTTACATCTGCTAAAAAAATTGAGTGTAATTTTGTATCCTGTTCAGCTACTAGGGGTAAAATTGTCTTGATCTTTCTCTGCCAGACTCTTCAGTTGTTTTTTAGCGGATCTACTTCCCTCTTTCCACCAAAGTATCACAAACACTACACAGAATAGGAAATAAGAGCTATTCAGACCATTAAAACCAGACATGATTTGTTTTTCCCTGGAAGGATTACTTGTCCAATTACTGCTTTCAAACATGTTGCAGCTGATGTTATGGAAGTTTGTGGAGTTAGGACCCATATATTAAAAAAGCCTTTAAGAATAGGCACAGATTTCAAAATGGAACCATGCAGGAAACAGTGGCAAGCATGTCTAGAGGAAGAAAAGGGCTTTAAAAGCTGTTACAAGAATTACTAGTTTTGTTCTTAAAGAAATTTACAAAACCAGATTTATCTTACTGCAATTTATCTCCTAACTAATTTAGTCAACCCTGTAAATAGAATTGGCCCCTCTTTGCAATACATCTGAAAAAATTTTGTCCAGCAACAGTGACTACAAATTGATTTTTTATAAAGTAGTTCTCACCTATACCAGCTATTTTTCATGCCATCACATGCAGACCAGGTACAGGACAGAAGGTAAAATAGAAAACAACACATGAATGGCTATGGAAGAGGAGGTAACAGAGACTCAGATCCCAAGACACTAAGCTTGGAGACATTTTTCTTTTAATATGTGTTGAAATAACCTGCAGTGATAAAACAGCTGTAAACCCAGAGTCTTTTTTTTTCCCCCAGAAAAACCAAGTATCTGTAAAATAAGAGGTTTGTAGTAGGAAAAGAAATGTGTTTCATGTAGGCTAGAAATATGCTTACAAATAAACGCAACACAGGTTGCGTTTAAAGCTAAAACTAAAGAGTTTGGTGTTGGTACATTATATTAACTTACACTACTATTTGGGGCAGAAAAAGGAAAGAAAAGGTAACTTTGGGTGGCATGAAAACATGGTATATGAACTGGTTTATGAAGACTGGTATAATTGATCCTCAGAAGACCTGAGTAGTGCAGGAAGGGAAAATAAACAAACGCTCTGAGTGCGATATTTATGAGGTATGAATTACCAGAGGCACAAGTTTACATTACATAAGTATTGGCTATACAAGTGGCACTAACAGACCTACTAGAGTGCTTGGATGTCCTTCTCACAAAGCTCTGACCTGCACTGTAGAGGGTCAAATTTAGTCCAGCATTTTTAAGGGCACCTACCAAATTCAAGAATAGTTTCTGGTTCGAACCTTGAGTTTGCACACAACACTACGCTCTTTAAAAAGTCTTCTTTCCTAGAGTGAAATATAAGCATTACAAAACTGCTATCAGAGTGGAAAATCTGACACAAAAACCTGTGAAATAAAACTTTAGATGTGAGCATTTCAATGACTCTCAAGGGTAGCTCAACATGCTGTAGCACAATTCTAGGACACTGACCATCTGCATCCTGAGATCCTCCCCAGTTCCTATTTTCCTAATGTCCTGAAAGAGTCCCAGGAATATTTGAGTATCCTTGGGATTTCTTTACTACAGAGCAGTACTCTGGAAGCAGAGATCCCTAACAGTGTTGGGGGCTGGCTGACTGCCCAGCAGACAGAAATTTGGGAACATAGCCTCCTCTGCTGTGCACTGGCAGTGTTTCTGCTCNGATATCATGATGTACATCAGCACCTAACTGGCTGCAGCTGTCCATGTTCGTGCCCAGAAACGATAAGTTTAGAAATCCAGTTCTGCTGGAAATCAACATACTGAAGAAGTAAAAAGGTTACAGAAGTACTGTAAGCAAAAAGGGTTTTAAAATGGAATTCCAGGTTCTTACACATCAAATGCTTATGAAAACTTCACCCTTGATCTTTGGACAGACTGCAGAATTTTTCTTGCTAAAGAAGTGGTTGGAGGCAGTCGAACCCTGAACATGGATATTCAGGCAGTGCATGGAGCTCGCTGTGCCGCCGACAGGAGACACCCTTCGGATGTGTAAGCTAAGCAGAAAAACTAAAGTCTAAGAAGTGCCCTCTTCCTGTGTTTGCACAGATTCCATTAGGGTGTCCTGCTGCTTCTCAGCACAATTTTCAAGATAAAATGTTGTCACCTCCATTTCAATCTATCTGCATAACCAGAAAAGGTGTTTTGCAAGGACTTCTAAGTAGTGTGATACACTGCCATTAATTGCCCCTCCCACAGAGACAACTGCTAGGGAGCTAAGCCAGCTCCCAGGGTGGCAGCACCTATCCACTGCGCATGGCAGACCCTGACATTTTGGCTCTTTTTCTGAGGAAATGGCTCCTTTCAGTCATTATCAGAAAGAAAGAAGGGAAAGACACCTCCCCTTAAATTTCTGTGAATTCAATACCTTATTTAGGAATAAAGTAATAAATGACAACTGATGACCTTACTGTCATTTCAAAGATTATTTAAATACCTGTTTTAGTGAAAGACATTAATTTGCTGCGATGTGCCAGAGAAGTCTGTTCTGCTGCATGAACCTGGATCATATCTTTTCATAAATGTTAAGGAGCTCTGGCTAAAATGCCTGTGTCCCAGCAGAGAACTCTGAAGTTCCCTTGCTGCTCAGTCTGGAGGCAGGAGAACACACCGGAGTTTTCGTAAGCTACATAATTATGTTGTTTAATTATCCGGTGCCAGCATACAGAAATCTCTGCCACAAATGGAACATTATTGCGTCAGACATGCAGATGCCCAGAATCACAAGCTGGCCACTGCACACTCCTTTTGTGTCCCTTCTACCAGCCAACTGCTACCTCCACCTTTGCATCAATCACATTTTTTCCGGGATGTACTGTCTTTCTGTGGAACAGCATATATACTGGAACCTTCACAACAGAGGAAATTTTACTGCTCTCTGCTGCAGTTGCCATTTCTGAAAGACACAATACTAGTTCCCTGTAAGCAAATTTTAATGTAGTCAATACATTCGTAGCTATGAGATGTAAGTAGAAGAAATACCCATTCATGAACAAGACATTACAGTCAATCAAAGCATTGCCACAGTGAGGGCATCCTAGGAGGCAGGAACCATTTCTATTTAAAACAGGTGAGAGACAAATATATGTTAGGGATTTTCTTCACCTATTTAAACAAAGTATTTAACATACCACTGTCATTATGTTTGGAAATAATTTAGTTTTATTGCCACCAATCCAACAAGAACAGCTGGCTAAATCTGTGTCCTTGGAAATATGCAGAAGGATGTATGTGGTCTCTGAAAAAGCTCCAGACAAGCAAATGTTTAAAATGAACAGGTATATTTGCTCTTTTGCCTTGGATAACAGCTCCCAGCAGCTAAAGATTATTTTTGGTTTTAGTCACTTCTGCTATCACTCTAGCTTTCCTATCCTTTTGTATATGTGTCATTTAATCTATGTACCTGTGAAGAGAAAAAACAATAAATCAGAGGAAATACGGGGATAGGACCATCCAGAGAGTGCTTGGGAGTGGCTGTCTTGTGTATCACTACGTTTTAGTTACCTCGTGAGATGTTAGTGTATTTTGGCAAGTCAGGTTTGCTAAACGCATCTCATGTGTACTTCTCACGCTGACATCAGAGCCAATCTTTCCATGGCAAAAACCTTGCTCTTCTTTGCCAGGATTTAATATATACAAATGTGTACTCATTTAACACTTGCTGGCATGCCAATATACGTCTTTATTTTTTAAAGACCATTGCTAGTGCTCTTTCCAAGTAAAATAAAAAATCTTATGAAATAATCATTCTTCTAAAGTGTAAATAATATAAAATACAAATGTGCGGGTTATAGGCCATGTTGTGAACCTTAACTGGTATATTTTTGCAGTCCTACTCCAGATGATACCTCAGTGAAAAGACAACCCTCACTCTCACACCAAAAGAACATGAAAAGAAAACCATATCATATTCCAAGAGAATCAAATCCCCAAGTCTCATGCTGAAGGAATATGTAGAAACATTACACATTTTTGAACTGCACATTTCACAGACAAAAAAGTAAATATTCAGCTATTCACAAAGTTAAATTATTTTATCCTTCTCCAGTCAAGAAGATGTACTGATGTATTGTGTGTGCCTGGCCAGGTTTCGGTAGTGAGGAGTCTACAGGCATGGTTTCTGTGAGAAGGTGCCAGAAGCTTACTCCATGTCCAACAGAGCCAATCCCAGAGGACTCCAAGATGGACTCGATGCTGGCCAAGGCAAAACACATCAGGAATTGTAGTAATGCCTCTCTGACAATGTATTTAGAGAAGGTAAAAAGTTACTGCACAGTTGTAACTGTGGCCAGAGAAGNCCAACCAGGCCTTGTACAGTTCGACAGATGGGGTATACAGAAAGCATTCTTAAACTTTACTGAATTGTGACTTCCCAATAAAATTGCTTTTTCTTCCAAATATTCCTGTGCAGTCTTGTTTCTGGGGNCGGGAAGGATGGAGGGGTGGGGGAAGGTGTTCCTAAGTTTTATTTTATTTCTCATTACCCTGCTCTGATTTTGTTAATAATAAATTCAATTAATATCCTGAAGATGAGTCTGTTTTGCCCATGACAATATAAATCCCTATTCAAACCAATATTATAAAATTCAGAAAACATGAACTAGATGGTACTTTTACAGTGATTAGACGCCTGCTGGGCAGCTGCAGGCAAATATTCCTACAAAAAAGGGCAGAGAAGGTAGGTGTATTGTATCTATTCTTAGGAAAAACTTAGCACATCTCATTTTCGTTATTAATGATTGCCAAAGAAGGCATTGGCTTTTGTGAAAGAACAATATAGTTTATCACTAGTAGAAAACTCAGTTCTATGATTTGCTTACTTAGATTGAGATAATTAAATTTCGTATCTGCTCCACTGGGAAGAACAGACCAGATTGTGAGGGACACACATTGCTGTAACACCCTTTCTCTGACATGACTTGGTTTTTCCTAGCTTTGGGAAGTGTTTTGATATCCAGTCTCCTATAGGAATTCCAGCAGCCAGTTTTCTCAGTTTAGGATACTTACAAAGTTTAGAAGCAGAGCTAAAGAAAGCCCTATGAGAATGATTCATTTGAGTCAGTTTTAGGAGAAAAAGACAACAATAAAGACAGTCCTGTTGTTTATATGGACAATGAGTGAGAATACAACATGGCACATACATTCCTCTACCCCCCGAACACTACCCAAAATCCACTCACTCACTGGTATTTCTGGTAGAAAACACATTGCCCAGACACTCACTTTTCTGCAGATCTTGTTCTATAAAATTATGGTTTTACCTTCCACAGATTAACCTGTCTCTCCTGGACTCTTCTACTGACAGCTGGTGTTGGCTGAGACTCTCAGTGCTGAGTCCACAGGGAGGGGTTGAAGGAATGGGTCCTCAGCATAGTGCTTGAGCCAGATTTCCTCAGGGAATGCTTGCACTGTCAGTGCTGCTGAGGAAGTGCTTCCCTCTCTCTGCCCATGCAACCAATGACATAACCCAGAAAATATTTGCTTTTATTGTGCTAGTTTTGTAAGCTGAAAAACACTTTGCATATTGTAAAAGACGTACTCTCTGTGCTTTCAGTTCTTTTTTGTGTAAATTACATGTGTGGTTTTATGCCACCATCCTCATCTTCTTTTGGAGTTGTGTGTTGGGTGTGCCTGGTTTTCCACGGGTTATAAATTCAGAACTGCTGCCCTGCACTACAAGGAGAGTAATGGAAAAGGGGTTCTTGGAACAGAAGGAAGAACCCAAATCCCACATCCTACTTAGGATAAATCACTACCATCTGTTCCTACATCTTTGAAATAAGGTTTTTTCTTTCCTGTTCAGAAAGAAGTTTCTACCCTTACAGTTTACAGATTCTTAGCACTATTTCCCTTTAGGTATGGCATACTGTATGCATTTCTTTAGTTTTTCAGGCTGATCTCTCTCAGGGCTGCTGTATAGAAGACAGGCTCTGACTTGAGTTTAGCACGCACACCCATATTTAATGGGACTGTGGAGGAAAGCATATAGTGCATTCATCTCACATAGCACTGATGAAAATCCAAATCTGATTATATTGAGGTGAGCAGAGAGTTTGACAAGTGCTTGAATGCTCAGGCTGTTATATTTTTGCTACTGCAACACTGGTGTTAGATCTCAAAAGTATCACTCCATAAGTCCATCACAGAGTTCACACATTTTGTTTCATTTTTTCTACCAGCTGTCCTCTTTTACACAGGAGAAGTATCATTTGAACAAAAGCATGGGTTTGGTGACTTCTCTGGTAATACAGCAAACCCAAACAGTAGAAAATCATGGTCTTCTGATGTTGGCCCGGGCTTGTGCCCCAGTGGCATGGCCACTTTTCACGTGAAACTCCTGTAAGTGTATATAAGAAGAGACAGAGGCAATACTGTCTAGACAGTACTGGGAAAAGAGAGGAGACAGCTTTCCAGCCCTCAGAGATTGGCCAGGAAATAGCCAGGTGATTACATTCCAGTAGATGTTCTCCACACAATCATAGAATGGTTTGGGTTGGAGGGTATCTGTAAACACCATCTAGTCCAACCCCTGCAATCAGCCTGGACATCCTCAAATAGATCAGGTTGCTCAGAGCCCCACCCAGCCTTGAATGCTTCCAGGGATGGGGCATCCACTACCTCTCTGGGCAACCTGTTCCAGTGATTCAATGTCCTCATTATAAAGAATTTCTTCCTTATACCTAGTCCGAATCAATCCTCTTTTATTTTAAAACCATTTCTCCTTGTTCTGTCACAGCAGGCCCAGGTAAAAAGCTTTTCCCTGTCTTCCTTTTAAGTCTCATATAGGTACTGGAAACCTGCAGTAAGATCTCCCTTGACCCTTCTCTTTTCCAGACTGAACAGCCCCAGCTCTCTCAGCCTGTCCTCATAGGAGAGGTCCTTCAGCCCTCTGATACTTTTTGTGGCAACAAGAGAGTATAGTTCCAAGACAGCATTTATGCAAATGCCTAAAATGTGAGCACAAAACTAAGTGTTTTCTTGAGCAAGGCTACTGTGAGCCTTTCAAAGTGAGCCTTTGAAGCTGCTGGAGCTGAATTTAAAAAAATAGTTCAGTTTGAACCTCCATGAGACAAGTAAAATGCATCTCGGCCAGCTAGAGAAGGTGAAGAACCCCATGGCTCAGGTGTAACTGAAGATAGCACTCAGTTCAGAGGGAATTTGCAGGAATGGCCAAATTTTCAGGCATGCTGCCTGGTGCACCCTGCAGAAAGCAAACCCTGCCCACCAAAAAACACGTTGGAAAGGCATTTCATACCAGCAGTTTGGTCTAGTATGGAGACTGAAGGAACAATCCTGTAAGCAAAATTACTTCCTCAGTTAAGTAGCCCTTAGGTGGCTGGCTCAACATCCTGACCTAAAGAAATAAAATCAAAATTAAAGATAGAGAGATGAGCTCAAACCACAAGGGAGAGAATAAATTTCACTCATTGCTGAAAGGCCTCTGTGAAACAAAAACCTCAAGCCCAACATTCCTCTTCAAAATATCTAACTACTATGCCTGATTTTCATCAAGTGATCACATTATGTTGATTAATCACTGCAGGAAATGAATACCTCAATTCAGGTTTTATACAGACCAGCAAGAGGGTGCAAGGAAGTCTGCATTGTATATTGCTACTATACCTTTCAAGCTTTTATGACCCTCAAGAGAAATGAGGCATTCATAAAGTGGGGGGAAAATAAAAACCATAGAGAGCACCATAAATCTAAGGGACTAACTTGTGGAAATCACATCCTTAAACTGACATAGCTGTGATTAACTGGCAATGGCTTTTACAGTTAGAAAAGTTTTTGGATACAGTTATTTGCCCAGAGAAAGTTTCTGGTAGGGAGGAAAAAAAAAAAAGAAAAAGAAAAAAGAGCAAGTACAAGTATTTAATCAAATCCTTGTTTTGGGGCTGGTGGGATGGAATATGTTGAACCACAAACCTTGCACCTCAAGAACCTTGGTTCTGAATCTGTTCTGATCACAGAGAATTAACCTTCCAGTAGACATTTGCTCACATTTTGTTATAAAACCACCCACAGGATTCAGTAGTCTCTGTTTAGCAGAGCACTGAAATAAATCATTGTTCCTAACTGAGCTCTACTTGCTCTGCTTTCTCAGCAAGTCTACACATCTCTGTGTACATAAAACAATGGTGCCCACTTTCTTGTATTCAAAGACCTACATAGCAATCAAAATATCAAGATTAAAGAGGATATATGCATGTGTATATATGTATCTATTCAGAGAAAATTGAAGTTAATTATTGTGGATACTGAAGTGCATGTAGAGGCCTGAATGCTGTGGAATCACTTGTACTTACTCATGAGGTAGGAATAATGCTACAAATCAAAATAATAATATCCTTCATCCATTTTGCATCTGCTTTTGCCACAGGAAACTGTACAAAGTGAAAAGCAAGAACAGCAGCACCCTAAGAAACGTAATCTTCAAGGAATACCTTTGTCGCTTCAGAGCAAGGATCTTGATCTAGACAAACAAACAGACCAACTCCGACCAGGGTGGCTGTGCCTATACAAGCAAAATGAACACGCCCAGGAACACTGCTGGGCAGGAAAGGCAACTGTTCAGCTCACAAAACTGCTAGAGTGACCTCTTGCACAATTTTACCCTACATGAACCCACACACAATTTCCAGTCAGCAGGGACCATGAACCACATCTTTATTGTACCTTTGTTTCTTTCTTTGCATTCATGCATAGTAGAGTTGGCAGGAATATATATGAATAGAGATTCACAGAGCAGATATTGTAAAGGAACAGTTTACACAAAGTAACATAATTTACAGACAACAGAATTTGATCAGAATAGTCAGAATTTTTAGCTTTATCCAATGGGTCAATGATATCCTAAAAGCCAAAATCAAAATCAGTCCTTATTGGGACCAACTCATAAATTGTTGCACTACACCAAAGCATCTGCTGCCCAGGCCACTGAGACACCACTTACAAAGACAAAAGTAAAAATTTGCATAATGAATCTCATGCACACATACCATCAAGTCTTTCAATCCCCTTAAGAAAAGATTTGTTCAAGTAAAAAAACTCAAGACTTGAGGTTTACAAATATAAAAACTCTCCATGGAAAGGAAGCAAATGCCTATGGTAGCTTATTGATGAAAAAGCCTTTTCAAACCAATCTACGGAAATTTTTCAAGCAGATTAATTTAGGAGATCAGTAACACTCTTCAAAGTAATTAAGAACCCAGTAAGCTTTCCTCATAAAAACACAGAAAAAGAAGAATCTGTGAAGGAAAGACCAGCAATTCAATCTGAACCCTGTTTAAAGACAGAGCCAGAACTACAGGTAGGGAGTATTTTGAACTTACACTACCAAATTTGCTTAAATGAAAGAAAATTATGACAGGAAATTGTGTTTATAAATATGCTTAGCTTTTAACAGCATCCTTTTTGGCGTACCTATTTGGCCACACATTCTTGTTCTCATGTACAAGTTAAGTTTGTACACATGCTTTTCATATTGAAGGACAGTAATTTCAATACTTTTGAATGCACACTGTTGCATTTTAACTGAAATAGATTCAGTATTGTATTTTAATGCTCATATCTGATGCTCTTCTAAAGGCTAGCTCTGTGAGCAGTAAGAGTGACAGAAAGGACATCTGCAATGGATCAGAAATTCAGGCCACATTAGCATAGATATACAGAATATGAAGTCATTGCACAACATAACAAACAGCAAAATTACTATCTCCCCAACAAGTCCTCTAATTTTTTTGTAACTTTTTGGTAGTGGAAGAGACCACTGGAGACTTAGGAAAAAAAAAAAAAGAGATCTTGACAAAAAAGATGAATCAACTCTCAGAGAGACAGAAGTGCCACCTCTCAATTTTATCAAGTTGTTTAGCAACCACCCAAAGACCTTTGTTAGGGCATAAAATGGACCAATGTTATTGGTACTGTCAAGAGATGCAGCTCAAAAAAAAGATGCAAAGTTCCAAAGCATAAAGTATCTGAAAGACTCTGAAGTGAGATTGGTGCTAAAAGATCTTGAGATTTTTGATATTCATGTCCTACTGATTAGCATGGCAAGCATGAAATCAAAGTTTGTGTAAGATAATAAAAAGCCGAAGAGTGGAATAATACAATTTCACACATATGGAATATCGCATGAAGCACAACATGCCAGCTACATGATAACACACACAGAGGAGGCATGACTGAATTCCCCACAGGCAAAAGTTTAAAAGCCTCTAGCAAAACATGTCATTGACAAAAAGTCAGCAAGTCAAATCTACCAAAACCTATCATATTAGGGCAGTTTGTAATACATTGCATTTGTCAGAAGTGTTGTAAACAATGGTATCGTGATCCTTAGTTTTGAGTCAGAAGTTCTGTTTCAACTTACCTTCCTATAAATATATGCAAAATTTTAAATATATACTTACATATTTTCATCTAAATACACTCAAATTAAATTTCTACCTATTCCAATTAGTTTAGCCTCTGACTCCTCTCATCTTTGAACTTCTTCATAGTGAATTAACCTTGGTAGGTGGTTGTGAACAGAAATATACCCAAACTCCAGGCTATTTGACTATGAGAGATGGAAGGATCAGGAGAGATGAAGTTTTTTTTAAACAGCCAGCAAAATTGTTTGTTCAGCAGCTCACATGGGGAGAACAGTCTGATCAGACTTGAAAACCAGCAAGGAAAGTATCAGCCACCTATTCCCTTTCTGGAATATTTTACCTGTAGAGACTCCACTAGAATATGTATATAAAATGTAAGACTGGCTCCAAGGAACTGTCAGCTGATTGAGACATTCCTCATTCTGCCTGAGAACTGTAAGAAAGTTGCTAGCTTCTGCTGTAAGTAAACCTGCTACATGCAAGTACAGAGGGACACTGCCCCAGACATGCTACTAGACTGAACTATCCAGCTACAGGACAGCAGGTTGAAGAAAACTACTTTTTTTTTCCTTCTCATTTCTCCCAAACAATGGTAAGCTTTCTCTTTGTAAGTTACAAATTAGAATTGCTTTGCTGATGATAAGCTCTGGCTTTTGTTGAACAAACCATAAGCCAGGAGTTCCTGTATTTTTTTCCAGACACAATCCCTGGAGACTTTTGCTGTTCTTGCTTCTGCAGCAGTCACTGTTCCTGCTGCTGGTGTAATTCCCATAGCTTTAGCATCTTGCAAAATGCCAGTTTTCTGGAACTGGCTGGAATCCAATAGCTGACGCCTTGCACATGGGTTTGCTACAAAAAGTGCTGATGCTAAAAGGGTCTTATGCCCTGTTCAGAGGCTTCATTTTCTGTGTGTTGAATTACACTTCTCTCCCTTAACTGTGAATGGAAACATTTAAGAAAAATCACAACATTTAAGAAAATCAACCGGAGGCATCTACAATGTTGTCTAAAAAAAAAGCCAATTTAATTTTTTTTCCAAATGCTGTTCCCATTTTTCACCTGTTTTGATACTAGGCTTTCACAAGGCACTGAGCCCTTTGTTTCACTCCTTGAGTTTTCTTCTCTCAAAGTGTTTGCACTGTGCTGAGAGCTGGGGCACAGCAAAGTTGTGGCCCTCAGCTACTATTGGCTTCATTCATTTGATGCTGCTCTATTTAAGTTGACTCACAATATTTCAGGAGGACAAATAACGCTTTGAGGGGGCCACAGCTGTGACCCCTGTGCAAAATTATTTGCTCCAGTCTGCACTGCACACTAATTCCAAAAAAGTTGGTCAAGTGTGCAAACACGGCTTAATGAAAACAGTATGTACTTTTTGCAATGGTGGTATTTTCTTAGAAGATTTTCCGTTCTTCCTCCAGTTAAAAATGCAATGTGTGCATTTGAAAGTAGCTCTTGTCCACTGCAATATTTTTTTTACTGCTGTCAATTACTGTCTGGATTACTAATCTCTTGGGTCCCACATGGAACTGTTCAACAGGTGAATACAATATAACAAAGACCTTCTCAACAGAAAACTTAATATTGGTGCATATTAAGAGAACTTACGATGTAGCCACTTGGAAATGAAGTAAATTAAGCCAAAGCGAATATAAATTCTGTCCCTCCTGCTCTCTGTGGGTACCAATTCTACAGAGGTCTGGGATTTCCCCTCTGATTCAGCTCTTCTTTCATGAGTTTGGAAGTCACTGCTTCCAAATTTAGGATGCCCAAAATTTGGAATATCTCTTCCATTAGAGAATTCAAGCCCCAGCCTGTACACTTAAATTGAAGGCAAATTATCAGTCATTTAGAGTGGCAATGACGTATCTTTTTGTCTCTCTGATAGTCATATTTGTGTAATACACTTCACAGCACTCAAAATAATATTAAGTACCACTTTGACTCTTTCAACCCAAAATCTGCAATCACAAAATAATAAATTTAACAAACAAAAGGTTATATTTTCAAAAGTTGCAAGCTATATCCACCCACATAATTAAAATGAGCTCACAGGCAGTGAAAAAACCAGTACACTCACTGAATTAATAACCAGTCGCACAAATGTCTGCATATTTTATGAGTTGCAGATGTGTATTTATAAACATAGCCACATTAAAGTATGACACAGTTTGTCATATATTTGCTGTGTTTTCATGACAAAAACAGCTCTACAGAAAAACAGAGGACTTCTTTAAAAGCAATTATAAAAAGCATCTTGAGACACCCTTATGCATTTTATGATACTGTACATGCAAAATAATGCTTTTATGAGAGTTGGGTAACCCAGTCAGATAAACACAGCAAGAAAAGCTGTTTTTACTGTTCATCTAAAAAGATCACTGAAAAAAAATTTTACTTCAAGAACATATGTAAAAGCATGGCATAACTTTTAGATGTCATTGAGATTAGCAAAAGTCAAGAAACTGCTTCAGGTTCAGTTTAGTTCTTAGATGGCTATATTAACTTTGAACAGTTCTCAAAATAGTGCCCAAATGCCCAGTGCTTGTTGAACAAATTCTGATTTATTGAAGGTAAACATTTACATTGGCTACAATGCTATAGCTGTTACAAAGCTGAATAAAAGAGGCTTAAATAGCAATAGAAAGCAAGTGCAGTAAAAAGTGAATAGAGAAAATATTTGGCCTTAGTGATCTTCTGGCAGTATTTACATTATCTCCATTTTGTTAAATATTTGAGTAACTCTAAGGCACCATAGGCTAAATAGCAGGCTGCAGTATGATTTTGTGCACAGAATTTAATAAATTTATTTGGAGAAAAAAAGGCTATGGAGTTAAAAGAAACACTGGCATATTTTATGTTTACATAAAGGAGTGGCTGTTCGTTAAAATTCAAAGATACAATATATACTGGGTAAGATCAAAAATTATTTTTAGAATATTAAATTAAATATCTATGTATAAGGACTATTTTTACTGACTTTTTGATAAATGTTTAATGTAATCTTTTCGACAGGTTTTCAACACAGTAGATATGTTCATCTAAAAACTAATTTTTTTTTTCCCTTTACAAAAGCCTTATGCCTAGTACATATACGAAATCCCAATGCAAAGTGTAATGGGCAGTAATTTACATCGTAGCTGTTCTGTGGCAGACTGAAACTTAGCAGGAGCATGCAATCAAAATGCTATGGAACAGCAGTTCAAGCTGTCTTTATTCCCTCGGCTCTTGTCAGCGGCTGCTGCTGCAGCCAGTGAGCAGGAGCACAACACTGACATGCCAGGACAGACAGAGGAGGTCAGTGCTTTCAGACCAGGTTCCAAACACAGATCGGGAAATTCAAACTCCTGGCGACATCCTTGTGCATTTCACACAACACACTGCACACAGAATGACGCTCTGCTTGGAGCAAATTTTCCCATTTTTATTTATCCCCTTTTGTTTATCCCCTTTTATTTATCCCCTTCTGAAGCACGTGTCCCTCCACTCCTGAGTGGAATTTATTTAAGGAATAAATTCATCTGACTGGACTCAAGATCCATTCTGAACAACTTCCGGTGCTTCACAGAGTCATAATCAGCAGCAGAATCTGCTGCTCTACAAACAGCAGACCTTGCTCAGTTTAGTCAACAGGCTCATCCCTCACCTCGAGGTGGTATTTGTAATGATGAAAATTGCACAGACGCCACATTAACACCTCAATTTTGCAAATAAAACACTACAGGATGCTGTGTGCCACAGGAGAGAAGAGAATGGGTGGCCAGGGCCATTCCAGCTGTAGCAGCGCTGCCAGCAGAGGCTACACGTGGTGAGTCATGGCTCGTATTCTTTGTATCTCACTTTCATTCCCCAGAGCCAAGGAAAAAACCTATCTAAATCAATGTAATTCTTAAGTAACTAGATATTACTTTTGCATTCGCTTAGGGTTTGGGGTTTTTTTAATGTTTCCTTCCAAACCATGAATCTCTTAATTCAGTTGTCCCCTTTTGGCTTTTTTTTTTTCTACTTTGTATTCATCCTTGTTGGAATTATGCTAATTGTTTTCACAGTAGTAAGTGATTTATAAGCAAAGTGTAATTGATCTATGCACAAAGTCTTCATTTGGAGTGGCTTTATTTTTGCATTAACAAATGGATAATCTTAGCATAATTCATCAGATGCATTTTTAGTACCAATAGCTATTATGTTAAAATCATTCAGCATCATTAAGAGTTTTCCAAGGGCTGTAGAGGAAAAATGTAAGCCTAAAAAATTCCAGTGTCATTGACTAGTTCCTGTAAAACATTAACCAAAATATTGCACAACCTGGACACTTTATGGTAAGTAACAGGAAGCCAAAGATTCAGGTTATCAAAACAGTGTAGCACTGTTGAAGAAAACAGGGCCATGTTGATTCATATCATAGAAAAAGGTACCTCAAATTGCTTAATTTAGCCGTTGAATGCTAAATACTTGCCTGAATCTCAAGAAAGATTTAAAACTGTCTTTCTGGATTCCTTTCTCAATGTTTAAGATACTCAGCAATATAAATATGGGTATTCATAATTAGGGTGCAACATTAAAGGACTAACCTAATTTTTCTGTCAAACCTTTCCACCATGAGGAGGGCCTGCATTTTGTTGTAGGATGTAGCAAGAAGTTAGAAAGTTATTAACCAAGAACTCCCTCGGCTGCTGCACACTGGGTATGGTGACAGCAATGACTTCATGGAAATTTCTACCAAGAGAGATGTAAGAGCCTGTGGCTCTGCTTCCTTTGATTAAAAGCCATCTGTGGAAAGCCTGCATCTTTACAGCAGGAGTTACAATGATTGATCTGTCACCAGTATGTGTGCGTGGTAACGGGAAGGGAAATGCAAGGGCTTTGGGCATAACACAGGGTCTTGCCCAAATGACCCTGGGTTTTTATTTTTCATCCCCTGGAATCCATGTTAATGTACATTATTTGGAAGCATTTGGCAACACACAACTTCCACTTTTGCATAAAACCCCAAAGGACAAATCCTTCAAAGAAAATCTCATCCTCAGGCTCTTGGTGATAAGAGTCTTTGTTTCAGCTTTGAAGTTTGCTATATAAGGATTATTTGTTTTTGAGTAACAGATGCCAAATGAACATCCCTCCTTCCCCTCACTTTTTAAAAATAATGAGAAATAACACTTTGTTAAGTGTTCTGAAGATTCACATTCACCTGCAAATAATACAAAGACGTAGAAGTTTCCCATTAATATACTGGCTAAAGAAAAAAGGGACCAAATTTCTGGCCAGAGAATTTTGTTCTAGCGCAACTGCTGTTTATGTGTGACACTGGGCTTGTGTCTTTGCACTGCAGCCTAGGGAATGACACATTTCAGGTGGCCCAGTTGCCCTGGGCATGGTGCTGCCCCACACTGCCACAGGCTGTGTATCCCCATGCTGCAGCTTGGTTCTGCCAGTCCCTTTTCCTGCCATGCACCACGTGGGACCTGAGCTGCTAATGCCATCTTGCCCCCTCTGAACTACCTTTCTCCCTGAAACGTTTTGCCCTCTTCCACTGGTTTTTAACCCTTGTGCTTGTCACATTCTACCTTTTACTCTCAACCACCATTCTTCTCCCCCAATAAGTCAGTCATCTCAGCCCTCCCTGAGACAGGCACCTTACAACAGCAAGGCCTCCATACAACTTGGAGCCCTGCTTTCCCCTACACTGTCCTTACTGTGGCTCAACCATTTAAAACAAACCTCTGACTAGTCTTAAAATTTGGCAGCAATGTATTTTTCCCTTCTCTTTCCTGGGATTGTACTTATGATGGCACCGTGCATGACCAGTATCACGACCCAACAATGCAAACAGAGGTCGACTCATTAGCTACATTCCAGATTCCTTCCTTCAAGGGTTTCATTTGCAACCCTGCTGTAGCTTGAAGGAACAGGGAAGATGACTGTTTACTTGGCTTCTCCAGCTCATTCATGGTCATCTCTCTTTTCTCCTTGTTTTTTTGGAAGAGGCATCCCAGAGTGGTGGACTATCAGCCCAAAAAACAATCAGAGAACATCTTTGTGGTCTTGCTTCCCAGTTTCTTTTTGTTAGGCAAAACACAGTGATTCAGACACATATGGCAGGACCATTACACAGAGATGGTCATGCCAGGGTTTCAGCTCCACTTCTGAATTATGTTGATTTTTTGCAGTCACACAACCTAAGGCAGTCCTTATGAAGACAGAAAAATTTCAGGAAACCTCTTTGTTTCAAGAAGTTAACCTGTGTCCCAACACGAAATACAGCAATTAGAGTAGTGATTCTCAATTTAGAGATCCACCAAATGAGGATGTAAGTCAACAGAACTAACAGCAAAACGGGGATATGCAAACAGAATTGGTTTTACAAGTCTGGATATGAACCCAGAAAAACTAAAGTCCCCAGCAAATAAGTCTAGAATGCTAAAATACATCCCCAGGTATATGCTCCTAGGCCAAATACCACTATTTTACTTGTAGGGCACTTCAACTGCAGCAAGTAATACAGGAGTGTAGCTTGAACTAGAAAGAAGGAATCACCCATTACAGCATGTCTACTTCAGTTGTGTTTAAAAGAAACAAACACACCTGTGCTCTGTTGTGCTGTTATTTGGTGCTTTAGTATCTTTATTATGAAAGTAACATAAGAGAGGCTTCAGTCTATTTTTGCTTTCTGAGGTGGCTTGTAGAAGTTGCACAGATGGGTAAGTTGAACTGCTCTCCAGATTCAAGGGTGTGATTGATGCTTCAGGATAGCTACCATGAGGGCTGCCAAGGGCATTCATCAGGGCACAGGGTATGCTTTATGCCTTGGAGACTGCACCCTTCTCTATCTGTGTTGCCGTCCTACTCACTTGGAAAAAACAGTTGTAAATTTAAAAGACAGAGATATTTAAATTGATTTCTTATCACTTAGAAATTAATTAATAAAACTATTTCACCAAGACAAAATTAGAATTTTGCATTTGTATATATTTTCTGATGCATCAACAACCAACTCAACCATGTAAAAGCCTAAACTCAGCACATACTTTAAAATGTGAATAAATTTAATCACAGAGCAGTTTCACTGAAGTTAAGATGCAAACATTAAAAAACCTTGTTGATTTAATGAAATTGTAAAATCTAGTATATAAAAAACAAAATTCTAAAAAGGAAATTAAGACCTTCAGGATTTCCAGGGTGTTTCTTAGGCTTGTATAATTAAAAAATGCAACTGAGCTGCTTAATGGGTAAAAGACAGTGTTTCTAGAGAAGATAAAGAAAGCTGAACATATACCGTCACATTCATTTTGCTTTTTTTCAACCAGTAAATAAAAAATGTATTGTTGTTTTCACCTTTGAGTCTAAATGCTAGCTGCATCTGTGTAAAATAAAAACAATCAAAGACAGCTGCAGGTAACCAATCTCTTCAATTTTACATGTTCCAGACAATCTTTTATTGTGTTTTAATATGAGAATATTTTACTTATTGCAAAGTATCCTGCATAACACAGGTGCTCCGCTATAAAATCTTCTCTCTTACTTGTAATTCAGTCATTCTAAATTTAAAATACCAGTATACAGTACTAAAACTTCCAACTGAAGTTTAGTATAAAAATATCAGCACAAAAGTCCTTTTTAATGTCTGTTTATTGTGAGCAACCCAAATGCCTGTTTAACTATTAATTGTTTTAGTATAATAATAGACTTTGCACCCCTACAGTTGCTAATTGATACCATCTCAGGTATTTTGATGAGATACGAAATACTAAGTAAGAAAACAGTAAGTATTCAAATGGTTAATTTGCTAGTATAATAATAATAAATTAGTTTTTTGCATCTTCTTCAGTTCAAAATCCAGCTTTGAGACTGAGGAAGGCTTCACATCAATTAAATAAGAGTGGTCCTTTTAACCAGTAGCAGTTTGATTGCCAATGACTCGAAGAATCTCTTTATGAATGTTTGGTTCCTGTGTATTTATACTTGTATCACCCACTTGACCGTCTTCATAACTAAAAAAAAAAAAAAAANTAAAATCGTATTAGTGTTTTATTAATCTACATAAAAACATCAAAAACTCTCGTTCTCTAAGTGCTTATTCCATATGTTAACATGGTTCTATTGAAGTGCTCTGCTGTGCTTCATCTTTATATGCGGATCCTGAACTCTGGAGAGTGGGAGGCGGTAAGGCTGAAACCCTGAGGCTGAATAATCCACTAGGACCCCAAGGGGACAAGTGTTAGGTGAAAGGGGGAAATGCTCACAGCACAGACAGGAAGCCTTTAATGAACTCCTCAGCTTAAATACACACAGCCAAAGAGAAATTATGTTTTACAATACATGGATAGGCTTACTATAACATGAAGTAATGCCACTGAGTAGGAAAAATCATTAACTCTCTGTTCATTTATACTAGAACAACATATCTACTAAACCTTTGTCACTGGCTTACCCATACATTTCTAGCACAAGTAAGCACAGTGAGATATAAAAAATGAAGCAATACTTAACAGAATTAGGAAGAAATGTCTTTTATCTACTTTAATTACAACTATTGGAGGGAACATAAGATAAAGGTCTAGTATGAAGTTGAATGTCAAGAGAAGCTTTGTACTCACACAAAGAAAAATCTTGTACACACGTGATCCGTGTTGGGAACTACCCATATCTCCCCATGTTTGTGCAGATCAGGTGAGGTTATCACTATCAGAGAAAGAATATATTTCAGTGATCAAAACATGCCTGGAAAACACTGCTCTAAAAGATTTTGGGTTTTATACATTTTAAATAGACTTTTGGGAATGTGCAGCTTTCCCCTGCATGTCTGTGGTGCGTTGCAGATTTTGAGCAGGCTGCTAGTACAAAAAGGAAGATAAACTTGATTCTTGTTTCCAAAATATACTTTTCCGAAAATGCAGATGCTTGATGTATGGAAGCAAGTTGTTAAATGGAATGAAAGCTTAAAAAATGCATTTATTAAAAACTGAATTTAAAAAGTCACAGAGCTGTTAAGGAGGATCTGAGACACCTAATCAGCATTTGGAACAGATATTTGTGTTTGATGATGGCTGATCCAAAACCAAGATGTTCAAGACAAAGACTGAAACTGCTATATGGCAAATTTGGGATGTGCAATACTACCAAATATTTAAAACAAGTAATTTATAGCAATTATGACTCAAGAGGTTCAAAGCTTGCCAAAACTTGCTCCATGTATTTGATGATAGGTTTTTCACCAGCAGAATGAGGGCAACACAGGAAAGAAAACTTTTTATTGCAAACTAGAAGCTGCACCATCAATTTGCATTTCAAGATATCTAAATGCATTTAAAGAGCATCCTTCTGGGCAAGTTGTCCAGCTGTGGGATGAGGGGGTTCACGGTGTGGTGGGTGAAGAACTGGCGAGGGACTGAGCCTGAGGGTTGTAGTGAATGGGGCTACATCTGGTTGGTGACCAGTCACACCAGTGGTCACCTCAGGGCTCCATTCCAGGGCCAGTTCTGTTCACTGTATTTATCCACCATCTGGATGCAGCAGGTAAATGCACTGTTACCGAGGGTGCCGATGCCAAACTCGGAGGTGTTGTTGAATCTCTGGAGGGACAAGAGGCCTTGCAGAGGGATCTAGATGGATTGGAGCACTGAGCAATCATAAATGGGGTGAAATTTGGCAAGTCCAAATGCTGGTTTCTGCATCTGGGATGGAGTAACACCTGGCACAGGTATGAAGTGGGACAGGAGTGGCTGGACAGCTGCAGAGGGGGATTTGGGGCTGGCTGGTGCTGGCCTCAGTGTGGGTCAGCAGTGCCCAGGAAGCCCCGAGGGCAAACCCCATCCCAGAGCACCGAGCACGGCAAAATGGCCCAGAGAGGGGATGGTCCTGCTGGGCTCAGCCTTGGGGCGGCCTCAACGCGGGCCCTGCTGGGCCCTGCAGGTGGACAAGGATGGGAAGGTCCTCCAGTGTGTCCTGAGGAGGGAAACAAACCCAGTGGGAAGGCTGGAAAACATGTCCTGGAGAGTGGTGGAGGACTTTGGGCTTGTCTAGTTTGGAGACAAGGAGGCTGAGGGGTGACGTCACTGCTCTCTGCAGCTTCCTGAGGAGGGGGAGGGTGCAGGGAGGTGCTGAGCACCTCTCCCTGGTGTGCAGTGACGGGATGTGTGGGAAGGGTTCAAAGCTGTGCTGGAGGAGGTTTAGATGGGACATTACAAAACATTTCTTTACTGAGAGGGTGGTGTGCTGGGTTAGACTGGGGTAGAGTTAATTTTCCTCCAAGTGGCTGGTATGGGGCAGTTTTTGGATTTGTGCTGAACAGTGTTGATAACAGAGAGATGTTTTCNTTGGAGACAAGGAGGCTGAGGGGTGACGTCACTGCTCTCTGCAGCTTCCTGAGGAGGGGGAGGGTGCAGGGAGGTGCTGAGCACCTCTCCCTGGTGTGCAGTGACGGGATGTGTGGGAAGGGTTCAAAGCTGTGCTGGAGGAGGTTTAGATGGGACATTACAAAACATTTCTTTACTGAGAGGGTGGTGTGCTGGGTTAGACTGGGGTANAGGTACATTTGGAGTGATGGTGTTTGTCTTCCCAAGTAACCTCTACATGTGATGGGGCCCTGGTCTCCCAGAGGTGGTTGAACACCTGCCTGCCCATGGGAAGCAGTGACTTAATTTCTTGTTTTGCTTTTGCTTTGCCTATTAACCTGTCTTTATCTCAANCTTGGCTGCTGGCTGGGGTTGAACCATAACAGGTGGTCAAACCCCGGAACAGGCTTCCTAGAGAGTGGTTGGTGTGCCCAACCTGTCAGTGTTTAAGGGGCATTTAAACAATGCTCTTAATAACATGCCTTAGCATTTGGGCAGCCCTGAATAGGTCAGGATTGGACTTAGGTGACAGCTGTAGATCCCTTACAACAGAAATAGCCAGGTTTATTTTATTCTAACACTAACATAACTGCATGCATATTCAATTTTGATACCATTTCTTCCATGAATTGCTATTTTTAACAAACTTTTTTTGTAATTAATTTTACATAAAATCTTTATTAACCACATCCCCTAAACCACGTTCTCTACACACAGAAATGAATCTGAAAGCTGCAAAATGTATTTTACCAAATATTTAAAATTCACCCTTATAAAATTTGTAATCCATTAATAAGTGCAAAGAAAGAACAACATGCATGAAAAAGTCGTTGTGAAAGATGTTATTTACTTTAAAAATTCAGGCATTAAAGGCCAAGTAATTAATTTTGTTCCTTATGGAAGTTTTAGAACTAAATTGCTGTATTTTTCTGTACAGTTCAAATTGCATTTTCATGTTGACTGACAGATCATTAATCATGTACAGCTCAAAGTTTCTATTTTGAAATAACACATTTTCCACCTTCTGTCTTAATTTTCACTCTTTAAAACAAACAAATGCTCCAAATGAAGGGCAAATTGAGTTTAATATAATTTCTAAGACTAGTTGCTAACTACCGGTGCAATTCTTACTCAAATGTCACAATTTGTTCTCAAAACCTGCTGAGGTTTCACTAGTTATTAAAAGAATAGCCAATTCTTTCAAGAATGACTGTACTCAAGCATTAGATTTTAACTTCCCAAAATTTCTGAAGCAAACAAAGCGAACATACGGCTTGCCAGATGATCAGTATGTTTGTCTGAACAGTGAAAAATTATTTGGAAATTCTATATGAAAGGTGTTTTTTTCTGACTTTTATGTGTTTGAAGCATTTGGCAAGAGCTTGCAAGAAGTCAGTGCTTCAAATAAAGGACCTGACTTGGGTTTTCTTGATGGCTTAGGAATATGATCACATTTGAAACACAGACCAGATGAACAGTCACTATGTGTATATGACATTCCATGAAAATTCAGCATGTGCTACAGGTTTTGTTCAAAGAGGCGAAATGTTCTTACTGAAGTATAAAGGTCAGCTCTTGAGCTGAGATACTCCAACACCTACCAGTGCTTTCTTGCCTAAACAACCAGCTAAAGGTCTCACTGATTTTCACCCTGTAACCTGTGCATCCTGTGGCCACGACTAGAACAGTTTCACAGGGGCTTTCAGCTTACCTTCACATAAGGCTATGCATTTTAAGTTACGGCTTTGCAAGAATTGTGACTGCTGTCCTTTCTTCTGTGACTGAGATGAAAAAAGTGAGAAAACAGAGTTAGTGCAGTAAAACAAACTGAGTGAAAAAGCAACAAAGGAGACAGCTGCTATTTTCAGTGGCTTATTAATGAACAAAGATAGAGGCAGTCTGTCTCTATTTTACTTCTAAATGTAATAGAATTTATAAAAAAACCTCAATTACTTATTTGCATTATTATAGGAAGGATCTGAACTCCTTCAAAAAAATAATATCCAAAATTCCTAATTATTACAGAATCAAAAATATTATCAGAAATATCAGTGTTATCAATAAAAAAATTGGTATCAGGAAAAAAAAAGAAAAGAAAGGTGAATTTAGTCACCAATTCCTTGGTTGCCATTCTGATATTTTATTTGCCTTCCTACTTTTGAGAGCTTCTGCTGGGACATGACAATCTATCTTCAAAGCCAGATCATTCTGTAATTTTCTATGTGTTAATCATGGAGACAGATGTTAAGATTTCTTTCTTGAAATTTAGCCCTATGCATAGATGCTGTGCGTTTGCTTTAGATACAGCAGAATTTTAATGGTTCAACATGTAAATATCGTGAAAAAGAAAAAAATAACTAGCTGTCGATTAAATGCTGCTCATTTCCCAGGAATAACTACTCTCAATTTCTTGCACATCATTTTTCTGGAAGTCTAAAACTCAGAAGGCAAGGGCTTGCTACAGGTCATAATGCAACCTGTATTTAATTTTCATTCTCTTCCTAAATTCTTCTGCTTTTAAAAGAACAGCACAAGATCTGCAATATGGTCCATAAATTTTTACTAAAGTAGTTTGGCTGCATTTAGTATTTGCAGTCTCTGAAGTTGTTGATTTCATTCAATGCAATAAAACTGGTGACTTGCACAAAGGGAATATTACCTCTCTTTCAGTTACTAAGCTCCCACTAATAAAACCCACAAATCTTCCAGAGACGGTTGATGTACCATACCTGTGATGTATTACTGCCCTTACTGCCTGAAGCTGGTTCATCTTTAGCTGACACCTTCTGCTGCTTCTTGTTCATCCCTAGGAATATTAAAATCATGTAAGATACCCTGGCCTATAAATATCATAAAAAGCAGAGTTAAGTATGAGAATGGAAGAGGTAGCACAGTGGGAATCACAGTCCTTTGCATGGCACTCAAAAAGCTAGTTAACTCTGTCACAGAATATCACAATATAAAATCCTCTGCACATATTACAAAGACTTTAGCAAAGTCAAGTTAGCATTAATTAGGTGCAAAAGCAGATAAACCTGAGCTTAAATGCCACTGAATTCAGATCAGGAATGTTCTTATGTAGCGGCTTAACTGGGTTGTAGGTCAGCATGTCCTGAGTCTACTTGACCCTACTCACGCTGAACCAGAAGTCTGATTTACTGTGGGTGGGACAGCAAAAATCACGGGAGAAATAACTTTAACTTTAGATATTCATCTTAGGCACTTCATGGAATTTTATTAAAGGTCTAATTAATTTTTATGAGTAGGTAATTTAAGTTTTGAAATATACCTTGGTTTGATACCTTTATCTACATGAAAAATATTAAATTATTTGTCAGTCACATTTGATCCAATTTCCAGCTCAGAAATTGAAACATCTACATTTGTGCCGTAGATCTCGTTCATATCCCTCATGTTGGTTTATATAAAATTCCTGTGTTGTATGATACTGTGGGCTTCCTTGCATTTCCAGCATCCTGTATTTCATAGAATCATGGAATGGTTTGGGTTGGAAGAGACCTTAAAGATCATCTCGTTCCAACCCCACTGCCACGGGTAAAGACACCTTCTGCTAGACCTGGGTGCTCTAAGCCCCATCTAACCTGACCTTGAACACTTCCATTTCTTGGCACTTTGCAAATACAGACTGAATTATGGAGAAGTCTAACTCTTTGAAGGAACAGGATGTGTAGGAGTCCTCCGTGGTTTTTATTGGCATCAAGGATTACCCACTTCAGTGGAACACAAGCCTCCTTTCTGGAGGAGACAGGATGGAAGGGGCCAAGACAGGCAAAGAGAGAAGCAGTAACACATTGAAGTTGACAAAGCAGTATTGTCCAAAAAGAAAGCCATTTTGTTAGATAATGATACTTCAACCAGCACTTTTAGTGAGTCCTAAGAAGCTTCCATACTCAAGTAATCTCTGAAAAGCTAAGAGTGCATCTAGAGATAACTGATGTTGAAATTCCACAAATAGTAGCTCAAAAGGTTGAACGCCTAAACGGTGACCTAGAAACACCGAGTACCAGAAAGCATAACTAAAACTCTCAGAATCATCTACATGCACACAAACACACATTAAACTATATACCTGCACTTTCATATGTGAGGAAACGGTAAATACCACATACCTAAAGGAGAAAGTCACCATATTTTAAAATCCCTTTAATTGTTCAATATACACATTCGTGTGTCTTGGTTTTATTATGCTTCTGTTTATGATTTAATTCCTGTATGGAAAACTCTGCACAACTCACTTCAGGATTCACTAGTGGGACACATTATGTTCCTTCTCCTCCTCAGGCTAAAATAAACACACTGAACTGCACTTTCTCTGTAATCCTGACATGGTGATAATTGGGAATACTCTTAAAATATACAGGGTTGAACATGTCTATTGATGAATACTTGTTTTGTTAGATCAGGTCATAAAAGACCATGAATTCATAGGTGAAGTTAGATGGACTTAGGCAGGTATTGACAAAAATCACAAAGCTGGATTTCAACTGAATCATCCAGACCTGCTCTACTACACATAGCATTCAGTATTAGCTAACATTTACTTCAAAAAGCAGTTTAAGAATTCTAAGCACCTTGAACAATAAGGACAGTATTTACCAAAGGAATTTTCTAATTTCTTATTAATTATATTAAAAAAAAAAATCTCTTTTTTGAATAAATTAAATCATGGTCGACAAAGATAAAACTGAATACAGTGTTTTAAACAGCGAAGTGAGTAAGAAAAGCAGCAGAGTAAGATACACCCCTATATTTCTCCAACTTTAGAGTGATTTATAAATATCACCTGAGTAACCAAATGATATGCTTGACAATGGGCTAAGGTAGATTCCACTTCCAAACATTGCACCATGGAGCTGAAAAAGAGCAGAGTGATTATTTAGCATTAATTTGGTTACCTGGAAAAAATTACAATAATTACAGGAGCAGGTCGTAATGCATCTGCCCATCATATTTATTTATTGCCAGGTAATTAACAGTGTTCAAAGAAGTCTTTTAAAAAATCACGCCCTGAGTATANTCGTGGTTTCTGTTTTTAATTCTAATATTACTACGGAGGATGCCTACAAAGAGTGCTTCTGTACATGACCAAATACACCCTGGGATCCCCTTCCAAGGTACATGGACTCAGCTCTGGGGAGAGCTGTCAAAACCACAGTGCTAAAATACTCTGCATTGAAGCTCTGTAGTGCCTACTTTGCTCTGCAATAGCAGTCTCCTGATGGTTCAGTCTGAGAAGTTTGCAATAAATCCCTTGTGGCCAGCACACTCGTGCCTCCATTCCCAAAGAAACCAGAGGAGCAGAGAAAGTGCTGCAAACCCCGTTCCTGTAAATCTATCATGTTTCTGGATCCTATGACACGGAGACAGTTTAAGCAGCTCTAACTCTCACTTGCGACTGCTTTTAAGCAGTACCGAGCAAGGCCTCCTGGAGGTGCTGCTCTACAACGTAAAACTGAAACACTGATTCCAGCAAAGGGATTTTCTAGACGTTTTAGCAGACCCATTACTTCATCTTAATTGCATCAGAAAAGTACTTCTTCCAGGAAACAAGATGGTATTTTAAATCATCCATTTTTCCACCTATATCGCTACCAGAATGAAACCCCTTGAAAACTTGCCAAAGCTAGTATGTAATCAAGCATGCACGGGGTTAGCTAAAGTCTATTTTGTCTATTTACCTGCAGCCTCGTATTGGAAGCAACAACTAAGCCATTCCTCAGGATGGAATGCCAATTTTCAATGTGTGAACCACTGAATAAAATAAAAAAGAAAGCGGTAAAATTCACAGTGTAAAATGCAAAATGACATCAGAAATCCTTTAAAACTGTAGGTTCACAGCTGCAAACCTCAAATGCCAGAACCAAAAAATAGCATGGCATTTCAATAACCTTTGGTTATTATGAATATATGTACTCACTGAAACGCAAAGGTACTCCCGTAGAGATTTTTAGCAGCTCGGAAATTGGATTCTTTGGCTGGTGGACTGCTGAGAAGAAGGAACTGGTGGGGAGTGTGCATAAACTTCAGTTGCTGTAAAATGTAAGAGTGCACATGTGAAGAGAAGTTGATTAATATGAAAGTATTGTATTTCCCTGATGGCAATCCTTAAGATATCACGCTTTTCCACACAATACATGACTGCATCTAAATAACTACATGAACTAAGTTGAAACTGGTCTCACTTCCACAGTCTCCAGCTGAAATCAAATAGTAAATATGTCTTCCAGTTTATGAAACATATGGAAATTTTTGAAAATAGATTTCAGTTTAAAATGGCTCTAGTAATTAAACTGAACAATTTCATCACGGTATTCTGATCAGAGCTGGCTTTGAATTAAGGTTATTTGGAAGGCTGCAGATTACTATGCCCTTAATCAGGATTACTTATAAGTGGATCTCCTGGTACATCGTGTTTGTGTGCAGTGCTTTCTGTACAATTCGGCATCTAATATTCTATATGGTAACAAAACAAAATGTGATGTTCTCCTCATGTAATCTCAGATGACTACAAGGTAGACACCTTTATTTGAGCTACTCATGTCAAACAGGCTTTTTATGAACATTATTCCCTTGACTTATTTTAGATAATTCACATGATTCTAAAAATCATGACCTGAAACTGCCTTGTCTATTAAAGGAGTCCATGCAATCAGTTTGAATACAGACACCTACGTTTTGCTAGTAAACTCCCACCTAAAATGCTAATAACAAGCCAAAAAAAATCAGAAAATAAAAGAGAACCCACAGACACTTACCCTATTCACTGGTAGCTTCACAATATGTGATCTATTACTAGAAATAACCCTAAAATAAGAAACAGATGTATAAGACATGGTAACCAAACTGAACTTCTTAAAAATGTGTTATGAATGGCCACCACAAAGCACCCCGCTGCAGGCCTTTAAACATATCAGATGGAAGTAGGCCAAACCTTAACGAGAAAAGGAGATCAGAGGACCCAGATAAGGTCCAGAAACAGTCTAGAACAGCTGCAGTTGAAAATATCAACATTAATTATTAGAGTGACCTTATACCAAATTACACTGGTCAAGTGATTATTCGTTATAAATGGTACTTTAATAATTATTATCTCATGTGAATCTTTATACCATTGTAGAAGAGGATGTGCAAGAGGGTCTTGTTTATCCATCTGCTTCTTTATTTCCAAGTAGGGTGCCTAGAAAAGAGCAATTACGTTATTTCTAGGTTGAATTTATTATCTTACATTGCCCATGATTTCATCTATTAAAATGAATACATGGGACTCATTATTAGGTTTAAATCACAGTTTTACTGATGTACAGCATAGTAGAGTTATAGATGTGTTTTGACAGCAAGAATTAATATAGCAATTATTTTCCCTGGAGTAAAATAATAAGCATATAATTAGCATCAAAATGACTATATTATAGCAAACATTAGTGATCTCAGGGAGAACAGCAGAAGACATCTATTTTTGTTTGGCTCTTGATTAAGAAATTGGACTGGAACTTCCCAAAATTAAGTCTCTCAAAGAAACCTAGAATAATCCACTTTGGTATTTTTAACAGTTTCAAGGTATAAATACCATGTCATACTATAATTTCTTTGAAAACCTTTCTTGATTTCAATCACAGTGCAAAGCATCCCTTTAAAACTCCTTAGTCCAAGAATTATTTGAACATTAAAAAACCCCAAAATGGTAATTACTTTTTATTGTTAAAAGACATGATAAGAAATCACAGAAACACCCAATTCTTTCAATTTTTACAAGATGCTACACAAATTAACAAAAAAATGTGAATTTTAGTTTTCAATTTATTTGATTCCTCTCCATACATTCTTCATTCAAGAATCCCAAAGTATTTTGTCAATACACACAGAGCAAGATGCGAAAACTGTTGTGAGGATACGTTTATATCGCACTTGGAAAAGCAAGATATATGGAAGAGATTCAAACAACCAGTTATAATCAGCCGGCTTGTCTGAGAAAGGAGTGTAACAATAAACAGAAATATGACCATCAGATATGCCATGAGAAATAATATGACAGTAAACCCAAGAGACCCAACCTTCCAAGTCCCCATCTATACTTAGCTGATTGAGAGTTTTGCTATAATAGAAATAAATACCATGTCATTCCGAGTATCATTCAGAACATTGACACAAAATCAATTTCTTCTGCTCTGGAAATAAAGGTCTCTAGCTTTGATATTTCCAGAAATGCATCAGTTGGTGATTACCTCATTACGATGTCCCATTCTGCTGTTATTATCTCTTATTTAAACTCCAAAAGATCTGAGTTCTACTTCATTACTTTTATTTAACTGCCATTATGGATACTCTAGGTTTGTTATTTTGAATAAACATTTTAATATTATTACAGTTATATAGGAAAGAGATGATACTATTGACTTCCCAACCCGCCACAGGCAGGCAGTATGAACATCTTTCAAGTTCTAGAAACAGTGATTAAGTTAGGTAAGTACTTTTAAATTCACCTGTGTCATCTCTCTGATGGAAGTGATACTGTCCAATGCTTTCATGACTCGGTCATAGTTCTTCTTCTGATGTAGGATAAAATACACAAATAAGTTCAAAGAATATTAGTCTTTGGCTCTACAAAAAACTGAATTCTTTGAGTGTGCATAAAATCAAAGCTAGGAGATGCTGGGCAAATAATTCTTTCAAACATTTCTAACCATTAGCTCTCTTCCACCTTGTACACTGACTCTCATTCATTGTCCAGAAAAATTCCTTGAAAAAGTACTGTTATGATCTTTTTTCTTTGAATTTCACTGGGATCTCCAAAACACTCCAAAAATCTGCCCATTTTTAAGCAAACATTTGTAACTAAACACAGTTATCTGGACAACATGCTCTTGAGATAAATAATGCAGTGATCCAAACAGATTTTAAATAAAATGCGTACAAACAGACGTGTTTCCTTTGCTAACAGCTCTGTAAAACTTCATAGGCCCTAGGCCCTTCAGTGGTCCCTCTGCCTGACCCTGATCTGTGCTGACCTGCTGCTTGGGAACCACTACCAGACAGCTCCAGCTGTACTGAGTGAACAGGCTTAACAGCCTGTGCTTCATCCACTCCACAGACGTGTCACCCTCAGGAGCTCCACTGTTCTCCATCTTCGGGTCTTGCCAATACACTACAGAACACCCCAGCCTCTCCTGAGAAAGAGCTCCTGCTAGCTGGCCTTTGTTCAGAAAGAGGGAAATGCATCCCAGTGCAGGACATGCCACGCTCTCACCTATGCCTTTGGGGAGGCGGCTTAAGGGAGATGGGATATTCACGGCTTGAGGGCTTTCCTGAAAAGCAGCATTGGGAACCCAAGGAGCAGGTAATGGAAGCACAGTTCTTTACTTCAAAACTGATGCTTGTACAAAACTCAACTGTCAACATCTGATAAAATTACATATGAGGAAGTAACTGCTTGCAGTGAGAAAATGAGATGACAGCAATGACACATCCAGGAATGAAAAGATGGACTGGAAATCCCCTGGCTTACATGACCCACATCTCTCAAAGGCCATCTTTCTTTTTGCGTCCAATGTGCACATTGAGTGAAAGTCACTTAGAATACAAAATTTTGCATCTAGAATTTGTCCCTTAAAAGAGTTTCTTGGCTTTAACATAACCTACAATTTTGTCATGGTTTGGGGACGGTATTCTCCAATTTAGTGTTCCCACTGAAACCAAGCACTGCTCACTCTCCTCTTCCCCCTCCTCCTTCCCCTTTCCCCCTGCTGGGATAGAGAAGAGAATTGGGAGGCATGAAGGTAAAGAACATGGGTCAAGGTAAGAGCAATCATCTGGAAACAGCAATGAGGTAAGAAAACCAGTAACAAACAATATCCAACTGCTCCCTCTGCCAAGCAAAAGGGGAACCCTGGAAGACTATTTTCCCTGGAAGAGACTCCCTTCCCCCTGCTCCCGGCACTGATGTAGGGTATAGAATAATCTCCTGGTCTTAGACATGCCCCATTCTGGCTACTGTAAAAATTAACCCTGTCCTGGCCAGAACCAGGACAAGTTTATATACAGGTACCTTTTCAGAGACAATTAATAAAAGCCATGAAGTTTTGAAAACAGTCACACTTCTGTTATATTCTAGAGCTGTATCTCATAATAAAGGAGACTCCTCCATAAGAAGTCTTTGCTTTGAAATCTCATGTATAACTGAAACCAAGCAATGACATAATTAAAGGTAACTACTTACCCTGGGGTTAAAGGCCAGCATCTGAGGATCATTAGGATCAACTACAGAAGGATATGGCTCAAAAATGACAACTTTCCTAGGTGACTCTAATGCAGAGCGACACATGGATACTAACAGATCAACCACCTGGGGATAAAGAAAGACGTATTTACTACAAGTTTATTCAAAATATGTACTTTTATATTGTATCTTCCAGTCTGCTTTTTTTTACACATTATAGATATATCATATTTCATGGTTACTTATATTGGCCAAACCGTGTTATCCACAGGAGACAGTTTAGGACTAAATTTTTTCCACTGACCTCAACAGGGTTTGGGTTCAGCCATGGCATATTATTCCAGGTGCATATAAGTAGGACCAGTATCTGGTACTGAAAGTATTATAGTATCAAATACATTGCTTGAAGTTCTGCTTTTTCTTGTGCACACATGTTAATTCCTGTGTCAAATTTATTCACTAATGAAATGAAATTGTGCTGGATCTCTGTATCTCTGTATAGATATGCCAGTAAAAATATTGCTCAAGACCAAGGAATGGTCTGTCAAATTTGTCCCGCTTTGTGCTCTTCTCCTGAAGGCTGTAATCACAGAAACACTTGAAAACATTGCTTCTGCTAAGGCCAGAACACTGCAATGATTTAACAGTCATCTGCACAGCTCACACTGAGGGATCCTCTTCTTTCCATCCTGTTGTACAAAATTACCACACTTATTTGACTATCTATTATTTTCATGATTTTTGCACAGGATTGTGCATGTAATGTGCACACAGATATGTATTCATGTGTGTGCACATAAGCACATACACCACTTAGACACAGATTCCCATGTAATTGTTTCAAAATACGTAATTCAGAGGTTAAAAATAGAATACAGCAACAACAAACATGAGAGAATGCAGCTTTCTGGCAGCTGTGAAATATAAATCTATCTCATAATGAAATTCAAAATTGCTACATTAAAAAGTGGCTGCAGAATAACTCATTCGCCCCTGTTTTTTCTGTGCCTTCTGAAAACATTCCTGTATGAAAACAGACTTTTCCATGAAAGAAAGAAAAATCTGAGACAAGCTGTAGTTAGTAGATATCCCTGGTTCCTCCCACAACTCCACACGGATCAGATCTCAGCTCACAGCTCATGCTCTTCTAGAAGATTTTATACATCTGCCATTGTATCTGATCATTTGGATGGAAAAAAATTATGGTCCTTTAGAGAAGCAGAATGAAAATAAGAATAATGATGAAAGGGAAAAAGAACTGTGCTGTGGTGAGTCATATAGTTGCCATTTTCCTCCTCTGTTCCTTCAGCATGAATGAACAATTTTCTTCATCAGTTTTAATATATTCTGTTAGTTCCAGTTACTAAATATCTCACATACATTGAAAAATGAAATTACTTAAATAATGGTCCCTCCCCCATTAGTTCTCTGATTACTTTCAAGTTCATACTATCTGTATGTGTTATGAATGTTTCAAAATAGGACATATGCACTAGATTTACAAAGAAGACCAGCAACCAGATCAGGCAGCAGACCTACCCCTGTGTAAATGTATTACCGTGAAATTGAGCATGAGGTCACCCTGCTTCTGAGAAGCACTTCTTAGTCTGCAGTCACAAAACACTACTAGGGAAGAGCTGTTTGAGTCCCCAGATCTCTTAATGCAGAGACTCAAAGCTGTCTTGCTTTATGATTTGCATGATGGAATACTGTCTTAAAACTGGCACAGTTCTACTCAGAACACAATCCCCAAGCCCTCCTTTAAACAAACTGTTGACTCCTAGATTGTTTCCAACTCCGCTTTTTTTCACACCTGATTTCCTCTGAGGTCCTTGTTTTGAGTTGATACAATGCAAAACAACTTAAACTGGGAGGTAAATCTAATAGAAACCTCATAATACAGCCCTGTATATGCATTTCTTGGGAATAGGAAGTGCTGTGGATCTAGCAGATGTCCTTGAAACTGAGTGTGAACTCCTCCTCCTTAATTGGAGGTACAGAAGTAAATAAGTACAGATCAAAATAGTTTCATGAAGGACAAGACAGCATGTGGTGATGACAATTCCTCTTATGACATCAGTCCCTCAAGACAGTGCCTCTCACTCCCATGAGACTCCTTACAAGGAGTATGAACTATCAAGAAGTCAGGCATCTCATTTTCAGGCATTTTGACTACATGACTAATACAAGGCAACTTGAGTTGAGGCTGGAAAGTTTTAGAAAGTACAATCACTTATTATTAAGGAGAAGCCATCAGATTATTTGGAGTGGCAAAGTAGGGTTGTACACCTTAGGAAACTAGCTGAAAGCACAGAAGAAGAAAACAGGATGTGGTTTCTAATGACGGGAACTGTATTTAAGCTTCTTCTAGACAAAATTATTTGGAGGAGGATTAATTGGACAAAATGTGAGCACCTACCTTTTACTAGTCAGCCTAAGCTTTCTAGGCTGTTGGAGAAATAACCACTGTGCTGACAGTCTATGCCATGATCCACACTGTCCTAAACTAATGACAAAAAGAGCTCAGATGGATCAAACTCTAGAACTGGTGAATTGTTTCTGCAAACAGGAACGGGAGGCTAAGCCAGATCCAATATAGTGAGCTGGCTGCAATGCTATCACTAAAGTGAAACTTAGCAGAATTTAGCCACCTAAATAATAAACTACAATAAATACTGTCCCCAATGGGACAACAGACAAAACTCCTTATCTCTCTTAAGCACTCTTAAGGTTGTAATCACTTCAGAACTCTAGAGCAAAGCTCCGTAAATGTAGAGGTACTCCACATACCTACAGCAAGCTCTGTGTATGCCTGCAACAGTGATACCCTACATAAAACACTGAGTGAGAGCTAACCAGGGCCACCTCTCCTCTACTTAGTTAGCTCTACTTAAAAAAGCTTATACATAATTCTTTCCTAACTTTAGGAAAGTGATCTTCCAGCTGTTCAAGGAGTTATTCAATAGGACCCCCTGGGAAACTGCTTTCAGGGACGAGGGAACAGATCAGAGCTGGCAGATCTTTAAGGATGCCTTCTATAGAGTGCAAGAGCTCTCAATCCCCATGTGTAGGAAATCAGGAAAGGAAGACAAGATGTTGGCATGGATGACTTCAGACCTGCTGGTAAGACTAAGAGGGAAGAAGGAAATGCACAGGCAGAGGATGCAGGGATAAATATTCTGGGAAGAACACAGGGACATTGACTGCTTGCGTCAGGATGGGCTGAGGGAGGCCAAGGTACAACTGGAGATGAACTTGACAAGAGATGCAAAGAATAATAAAGAGGCTTCTGAAGGCATGTGAGCCAGAAAGGGAAGGTCAAGGAAAGCGCACCCCTCTCTGAACGCGAGTGGCAAAATGGTAACGGGCAGACAATGAGAAGGCCGAGGAACTAGACAGGTCTTTGCCTGTCTTCACTGGCAGTCTCCCCTTCACACACCTCTCAAGTGGATGAAGCTCAAGGCAGAAAGCAGGGAAGCAAAGTGCTTCCCACTGTCAGCGAAGACTAGATTTGAGAGCCCCTGAGGAAAGTGAATATAGAGAGGTCTATGGGACCTGATAAGATGCATCCCAGAATCCTGAGGGAACTGGATCATAGAGCTGCCAAGCTAGTCTCCATGCTAACTCAAAAGGCATGGCAGTCAGGTGAAGTCACAGATGACTGGAAAAAGGGAAACACTGCACCCATTTTTAAAAAGTGTATAAAGAAGGTCCCTGGAAACTACCAACCTGTAAGCCTCACCCCTGTGCCTGGGAAGGCCACGGAACAGACCCCCTAGAGGCTGTGCTAAGGCACATGAAAAACTGGGAGGTGATTTGGGACAGCCAGCACAGCTTCACTGAGGACAAGTCCTGCCTGACCAACCCAGTGGCCTTCTGTGATGGAGTGACCACACTGGTGGATGAGGGAAGGGCTACAGGTGTCATTTATACTCTGCAAGGTCTTTAAAACAGTCCCCTCCAACATCCTTCTCTCTAAATCGGAGAGAGATGAATTAGATGGATGGACAGTTCTGTGGATAAGGAATTGGTTGGATGGCTGCAGCTAGATGGTAGAGGTCAATGTCTCAGTGTCCTGATGGACACTGGTGATGAGTGGCGTCCCTCAGGGGGTAACACCAGGACCAGCGCTATTTAATGACAGAGAGTGAGATCGAGTGCTCTCTCAGCAAATTTGCAGATTACACAAGCTGAGTGGTGCAGCTGATGTGCCTGAAGGATGGGATGCCATCCAGAGGGACCTGTACAAGCTGCAGAAGTAGGCCCATGGGTATCTCGTGAAGTTCAACGAAGCCAAGTGCAAGGTGCTGCACCTGGGTCATGGTAACCCCCGGTATCAGCACAGGCTGGGCATGAACAGACCGAGAGCAGCCCTGCCCAGAAGGACTTGGGGGTGCTGTGGGTGAGAGGCTGGACATCACTTGGCCATGGCACTCACAGCCCAGAGAGCCAAACGTGTCCTGGGCTGCATCCAGAGCAGTGTGGGCAGCAGGGGAGGGAGGGGATTCTGCCCCTCTGCCCTCATGAGAGCATCCCTGAGCACTGTGTCCAGCTCTGGGATCCCCAACGTAAGAAAGACCTACACCTGTTGAAGCAAGTCCAGAGGAGGGCCACAAAAATGATCAGAAGGCTGGAATGCCTTCCTGATGAAGACAGGCTGAGACAGCTGGGATTCTTCAGCCTGTAGATGAGAAGGCTTTTGAGAGACCTTATCGCAGCCTTTGAGTACTTAAAGAGGGATGATAAGATGTGGAAAATCTTTCTAGCAGGACTTGCAGTGATAGGACCAGGGGTAAAGGTTTTAAACTAAAGGAGGGAGATACAGGCTAGATATAAAGAAGAACATTTTTACACTGAAAGTGGTGAAACACCAGTACATGGTAGATGCCTCATCTTTGGAAACATTCAAGGTCAAGTCAGACAGGGCTCTGAGCAACCTGACCTAATTGAAGTTGACCTGGGTCATGGCAGATGTAGGTTGTAGGACTACATGACCTACACAGGTCCCTTCCAACTCAAACTATTCTGTGATTCCACAATTCTAAATGTACATATAACATGTAAGTGCCTGAATTAAAAAAATAAAATTCTCACAGGACTTCAAGCTGAGGAAGAGGTGGGGCATCATCTGCACACCTCTTTCCATTTCTTACAAGGCTAAACGGTTATCCCAATGTTTGGTATCTAGATGTTGCAAATACAGCCCTCCAATGGTCTTCAGACATCAGATGAAGAGCTGTTCTTCCAATTCCACAGTCATATTCTCAAGTGAGGAAGCAGGTGTACACTGTTGTATGCTCATGGCTGTATTCAGGCATCTACCTGAACAGTTTACTTCCAGTGGCTAGACTCAGTAGCGTTAGTTAAAGTTAAAAAACCTGAAGGTTTGCTCTTCTAAAAACCCATGTTGCTTACCATGTAGAAGCACAGTAACCAGAAAATTGGAGAGAAGTGCACTTTTCCTTAAGATGTGCAAACTTTTAACATAAGATCTTTACGGGACCTTAAACATAAGATCTTTTAACTTTTGTTTTTAACCAAACATTAGTTTAGTGATTTGGAAGCATAATTTAAAATACTTCAAGAAAACAATGATAGGGCTATAACTACATCAATAACTGAATTTAGAGTCAGGAAGCAAGCTTATATTAAATTCCTGATCCTTCAGAAGAAGAAAGAACCCTATGTAGCCATATCAGTAAGGACTTTCCCACTGCTATTTAATGAATGAAACAACAGATGCTCAGTGGATCCCTGCATCCCAAGACCATGAACAGGAAGTAACTTACTAATTGCATGAGAGTAGTAATGGCTCATTAGGTGAAAATAAATGTGAATTATCTCCAAATTACAATGGCTGCCTATATTAACAACCCAGGTGACCTAATTGAATACAACAGGACACGAAAACACAGTTACTCTAATTACATGGAAGCAAAACAATGGAAACACCTCATTAGTACTGTTTGAATACACCACACATAAACCAGTGCATTTACAGCTGTAACAGTGGACAAATAAATAATACTTACCAAACAGTACTCATATGGTAATACAAGTCAAAACACATACTGAAAGAGACTGAGTAAACTACAGAAAACAGACACATATTAAACATTAGATAATCCTACCTGTGCCCCAGTTGCAATTTCATCTGCAGCTTCGTTCATCACTCCTAATGTTTGGAAAGCAAATACACAGAGCTCCCGTTCACAAACAGTGGGCTACACAAAGAAAGAAAGTTAATTTTGTTTTTGTTCTACTTTTGAGTTCTTGCTTTTAGCATGTCATACCTACAACAAAACCCAAACACAATTAATGCTAATTTTTCATATTTTAACTGCAACATTAATTTTAAATAATTAATACATATCAATTCTTGAGGAAGATACATTAGAGAAACATTTTAATAACCTGAAGATCACAAGTGAAGAACTCTAAAACTCTTAAGTACTCAGAGAGGCTAAATTTAAAAGAAATCCCAGCACAGTTACAAAATCAAAATTACAGGCATAGTACCCAAATGTTTTTAAGACTATCTATCTGAAAACTTCCTACATAATTAAACTTAATGGAGAACAAACCCAGAAGCTAATGGAAGCAGGTTTATTCTTCATAGTTTCTTAACACTGTTGTTCAGAACACACATAAAAATCTGATCTGGAAGACAAATTTCTTGAAGAGGCTATTTTTAATTTTTGACAATTTAAAAAATTATTGGTAAACTGTCAGAAAATTTGTTATATTTTTGCAGCATAAACACTGTATTTTGAAGGGTGCTTATTTTAAGAAATAAAGGTACTTCCATTCTTTTTTTCAGGTATTAAACTAAAAATAAAAGCCCCTTGTTGTTGAACCAGCTTTTGCCTATTAAAAAAATAATTCACGATGTCATCACAAATAAAAAAGCTTTATCTAAATGGCATATTGAGTGAGAACCAAACATTTTGCCTTCATAAAGCAAACAAAGCAGAAAAAAAAAGGAACACAGCTTTAGGTAAAGAAAATAGGAATGTCTTCGTGGGCTTCCTAACTGTTCACAACCCTTACAGCAACTCCATCTTATTTACCGAACGATAATTAGCGGACCAACTTTTTAAAGGCTCAAGTATTATCACACAATGAATTACTATAAGCATTCCAAATGAAGAAACAGTTGAAAGAAATACAAATTAAAACCTTCCTTAAAATCCTGTAAACACAAACTTTTATGACAATGTTGAAAACAATCAAAAATATTTCCTGGATACTATTTATGTGAATGCATACTATTAAATCCTAGCTCACTGAGCCTTAAACTTAACTTTGCAATACTGAACTTTTGTAACTAAAAGTTCTGAGTCTAGCGATCACAACAATTACTAAAGCATTTGTAGTAGTACACTTTGAAGTTCAAGCCACTGCCTCCACAAAGCACTTGCAGAAACGAAAAAATTAATTAAGCACACAAAAAAATCCCTAAAATATAGCTGAATTGTGTTTCAGGCAACAGCTTGCCAGTAATAAGCATACTGCTATACTTGCAGTCACTTGTTTTGCAACACTTAAAACATTCATTTGCTGGGTTTCAAAGATTCAATACCTCAATAAACATCTGAAATCTTCTGGATTGATACAGTCTCACTTCATTTGCTTTACAAGAGCTATCATCTTTCAAGTCTAACAGTGTCACCCCTTTGATTTAGTTTATCTGCCACGTTACATTGCATTAGGCAGCAGATGAAGCCAAACATGATCAAATTCGCTGTGCCATGGCAAGCCGGACAAGAGGTATCTATTATTGTCATTATTCTTGGGTTTTCCACATTAAGAAGATGGTAAAATCATTTGTTCAGTTGGGGAAGCGTGTCAGCACTACCACTTTAACTATCATAATCAACAGCATACACAGACTTCCTTTATTTCAGAGCAAGGAACAACTCTGGAATAGCAGAGCAATCTAAGTTTGTCATGAAGAAAACTTGTAGGAAAATACTTAATTTTGGTATTTTATTTACAGTCTCAGCAAAGTAAGTTATCCTGAGACTTAACGGTGGCCAAGTGAATACACAATTTTTCACCTTTACTCTTTTTCCTGCCCCTCTGTTATGATCCCAGAAGTGTCTGACCATCTGGAAGAGGGAAGTTAGGAAAACAGTCATTGCACTTATGCTTGACATTTGAAAGGCCCTTTTTTTTTGTCTCAGGCTGACACTGGAGAACTCTAGATAATAAAGAAAAGCAAGACAGCAGAATTTCAGCTGAAGTGCAACAGACACTTCTTCTAGGGTCTACACAATTCTTCTAATTTATCTATGTGATGAACCTTTCTGTCCATTATATATTTTGTCAATACAGTACAATGGGGAAACTAATCCCAATCCTGCAGCTAGAGGGACATTTCAAGAGTCTTGTCTTCATATATCTAGCCTGGATGCCTTTTAACCCACAATACAGTCATTATAAAAGCACTTTTGAATACTGTTTCTGAAATTTGTCTCAATTTAAAAAAATCAGATGTTTTTAACTTAAATTTCCCACAAGTGTTAGCAGTGTTAGTGTTATTTAGTGTATTCCAAGAGATGTTGGTATGGCCATTTCTGTGTCCTCCATGCCAGTCACTAGTTAACCTCAACCATTTAAACTGTTTAAATCCCTACAAAGTGAAAATATTAGCTTGGAATTAGGAAGCAAATGTTTGAGGGGCTCTTGTTTGTCACACACTGTGACTTACCTACTCAGTGTTACATTTCCTTATTTTTGTTTTGCCTGCAATTCTGCCTGCTAGAATCAATGAAAGCATATGAAAATTAAGTTAATAAATCAATTCCAGAAGGCAGAGTTTAAAGAAAACCACAAGCTTTACAGGGAAACCAGGATTCAAGGCTGCTCTTAGTCTGCTGCTAATGTTTTGCATATTGATAGTGTGTTTCCCTTTATGGTGCCCACTTTTCTCTTGTCATAGGATGTGAGCCCTTGGGACAGGAACAGTATTGTTCTGACTTCAGATCATAAACATGAGAAATGCCCCTAGCCACACTGAACAAACAAGAACACCACCACTAACACATTTATTAAAGCTATGCTGTTCCCATGCCATCTTTGGATACTCCTACTTTGGTTCATGTATATGTAACATTCAACAAGCTGAACTTTCTAAGAATTTCTGTGTCTGTACATATGTTCTTACTGATGTGGAATTCACATCCACAAATGTACACATTAAACACCTTTCCTTAGATTACTATTTTCCATTGTTTTCAAAGGGAAAATACACGACGGAATAGGGCTTAGACACTTAAACATGTATTTCTGAATATGAACTTCATCCCAGATGCCCACAGTTTCACAGATTACAACCACCACCTTGAGGACACAAGAGCTGACTGGCTGAGGGATTTTGTTGTTCACTTCCTGAAGAAGGCAACTGTAATTCCTCTCAGCATCACCAATTGCCAGGGTCTCACATAGATTTTATTTTTTCTCTTGAAAATAGAAAATTAACATAAAACCATTGGTTTTCACTGAACTATTAGCTAATTGAAGATCACTGGTGCTGAAACACTATTAGGAGGATCATTATTCCAGTGGGGAAAATCCAGAAAAAAATAAGACGTGGGCAGTTAACCTGAGACGGCAAATGCTTGGCGGCAGAAGGTACTGACAGAACCAGAAAGCATCTTCTGAATGTTTGAAGTTTTCAGACTTTTCCTTTAGCCACCCCCATTCTTAGCATCATCAGTAGCTCCCACCCAACTGCTGCCGTGGTGAAAAAAGCACAGAGTTCCCGTGTGTTACAATGCAAATGTCACTTCTTTCTGCAGTGACTGAGACTGGCAGACACACAAACCACCTACGCACTATGACATATCCTGGTTCCTGGACTAATACACTACCTAAAATATTTTCTAGACATTCTTCCAATTTGAAAAAGCTGAAACTTTCATAGTCTATATCGATCTAGCAACTTTCTAATGTGGGCTGCAGCTGTGCTCAGAGCTTTCCTGTATCCTGAGGGATACCACACAGACACTAATGAGGCTGTTAACATGACTGACACACCTAAGAACTATTTCTCTAACAGGAGATGCTTCAGGGAAGGCTCACTGCCCGACGTACAGCAAATGTAATACGTGGTGAAGGTGAAACTATTAGTGACCATCCCACTTTTCCTAATGAAAGCAACAGACTTGGAGACAAAATGGAACTTCAGATCTCTGTTCCACTTCCCACTTTCCACCACGCCAACTCTTAGTTTTACTGTAAGGTAAACTCTCTGAATGGTCTCTCAATATTCATGTGTTACATGGAACACACTGCTCAAAGTCATGCGAGATACCACAGCTGTAATCAGATACAACCTGAAGAAAGATGAGAGTAGACTGTGGCTGAGTAAGAAATGTCACTTGTTCTGTTGGGCTTTGTTTTGCCTGATTCAAATTTTATTTTCTGGGTTTTTTGGGGATTTCTTCTGCATCTTACACACTTCAAAATAAAGTACTTTTGCTTCACAGATACAGAAATAAATGGTGAACAAACAAGCATGACAGAATGCTAGATGGGCAAGGTGCACTTTGGTAAGTTGCTGGCAACAGGAAAAGGTATACTGCAGTCATTTTACTCTGTCAGTAAAATATAAATTGTTTGAAATCTATTCTATTAAAATACAGGTTGTAGCTGCAAAGGCTTTTTTCATAAAAAGAGATAAAACCACCCTATATTGTGGAGTAAGGATTAGAAAGACCACTGTGTTATTCCACAAAAATCTTGGAATTCCACAAGCATCTTGGCTTAACTCCAGTCTGACTAAACATATTTGTACACCTACACTTTTCTCCACAGTTCAGTGATGTTTATTCTGCTCAAGAAATTTCCCAGGACTAAGCAGCATACTCTGAGATATCAATGCTTCTGTGTTTTCAGTGGTGTCTAAGACTTTCATTCAAAGCACAGAGAAATCCAAGACCTCTTCAAGTCAACAAGAACCCAGTGAGGGCAAGATTTCATTCATAGCTAATAAAACATAACTGAGCACTTTGGGATGAAAAACATTTTAAAAAATGTAAGCTTACTAATGAAGAAATGTATCAGGATTACAAGACTGTGCTTATTTTTACAGCTAAACAATAACATCAAACTACAAATATTGCTTTACAGTATTTTACTGTTCATATTTTATGGGAAAAATGTTAAACAGCAGAAATGTCTGCACCAGCGTATAAACTTCAAAGAAACTAGCTGTAATATTTAATTTTGTTGATTTCTTTACTAATTCCTCCTTTGTTCTATGGAGGTCTCAGTCTTAGGTTTCAACACAAGATGGCACTCTAAAGAGACTTCTTTACTGGAAAAAAAACACTGATGCACAGATTGTCTTTTAATTACCTTATTGAATATATTCTGAGATTTTTTTGTCCCATATAACTGTCTCACAGGTCTTGAAAACCCACTGAGTTTGCTGTTCTATCAATGGCTTTAGTATTTGCCAATAAGGAATTTGGGAAGGTACAGAACAGCAAGACAGACATTAGCTTTACCAATTCACTATGTAAAAGCTGAATAAGATCAAAGAATTAGAGAAAGATTGCAGTTGGCAGGGATTTTGAGAGGTCATCTAGTCCAACATCCCTGCTCAAGCACGGTCGCCTGAAGCCAGCTGCCCTGAACAGACAGCTTTTGAATTTCTCCATGGATGTGGACTCCACAACCTCTCTGGGCAACTTGTTCTAATGCTCAGTCACCTCCAGAAAAGGTGAAAAAGGTAAAACGTGTTTCCTGTTTTTCCACTGAAACCTCCTGTGTTTCAGGTTGTATCCGCTGCCTCTTGTCATGTCACCAAACACCACCGTAAAGGGCCTGGCCCCATCCTTTTTGCACCCTTCCTTCAAGTGTTTATAGACATTAGTAAGATCCCACCTGTGCCTTCTTTTTTCCAGGCTCTCAGCCTTTCCTCATATGTGATGTGCTCCAGCTCCTTTAATCATCTTAGTGACCCTTCACTGCACTTTCTTCAACAGCTCCATCCCTTTCTTGTGCTGAGGAGCACAGAACAGACACTGTGTGTGTGGCCTCACCAGGGCTGCGTGCAGGATCAGTCTCTCCACACACACAGGCAATTCTACTGTTTAATGTAGCCCAGGATACCATGAACTTTCCACATACCACAAGTGTACATCGCTAGCTCATGTTCAAGCTGGTGTCCTTTTCTGCCCAAGCCAAGCTGCTTGCCATCTGGGTGGCCCCCAGCATACACTGGTGCCCAGGTTTGTTCCTGCCCAGCTGCAGGACTTTGTACTTCTCCTTGCATGAGGTTCCTGGCAGCCCACTGCTCCAGCCTGTCGAGGTCCCTCGGAATGGCACCCATCGCTCCGGAGCACCGCACACTTCTCCCATTTCTTTCCTCACCTGCAAACTCTCTGAGAATACACTCTGCACCATCATCTAGGTGATTAGCAAAGGCACTGAACAGGACTGCATGCAATACTGACCCCTGGGGTACACCACGACTTGCTGACCTCTGAGTAGATTCTACCCCACTGAACATGACACTCTGGGCCCAGACATCCAGCCAGTTTCAGACTACGCCCCCATCTCCCAAATTAGCCCACGCACCAACAGCTTGTCTAAAAGGATCTCACAGCAGACACGGTCAAAAGCCTTATCGAAGCCCAGGCAATCAATACCCACTGCTCTCCCCTCGTCTACCAGACCAGTCACTTCCTCACAGAAGCTTAATCAAGTGAGTCAAGTATGAATTCCCATTGGTGACTATTCATGATGATTTTCTTGTCCTTAATGTGCTTGGACATGGTTTTGAGGCTTAGCTGCTTCATCATCTTCCTACAGATCGAGGTGAGGATGACCAGCACGGATTTCTCTGGATCGTCTCCTTCTTGCCCTTCATTAAAGAGAGGACTGACATTTTCTTTCCTCCAGTCTTCTAATATGATACCGCATTTTTATTACACTTCTTTTAATCAGATCCTTAAATATAATAACCACTTTTGTTAATGACTCATGATGTCATTACATAAAATGTTTGTAATAAAAGTACACAAAGAATTCCTAAAACAACTTATTTCTCTACTATTACAGCAGCAAAACTGTTGCATTATTAAAATGCAACTTAGTCCTTCCCTAGAATATTCTAGTAATAATAAAAGGACGAATTTCATACAGCATTAAAAAAAGTTAATAGCCTTCTAACATTGAACCAAATAATGCTTAGGTTTCTTTATTACATTCTTAGATCTGCTTTGGAAAATATATTTTTTGCTAGATGAACCAAACCAGATGCTTGAAAAGGACCTTTAGAGGTCAGTCAGTACTTTTATTCTGCCATACAGGACTAACTTTATCTAAACTTTATCCAAAATTTTAGATAAAGCTAAAATAAGTTTTTCCTAAAGCTTTGTCAAGCTTTAGAGAGGCTGTGCAGTCTCCATCCTTGGAGATCTTCAAAAGCCAGTGAAAGGGAGTGGATGAAACAAATTCCAGTTTTCAGGGCTTTTTCACTAGAGACACATGCCCCATGTGAGAAAATTTCTGTTCTTCAGAATGGGTTTTGTGGAAGTCATTCAACTTTCCTAAGTTAATTTCTAATATTTAATCTACTATTGTAGTTTGACAGAAATCAGGATAATATATGTAACTATTTCAACAACACAGATGTGAATGATATAGCAAGTGATTGAAAATGTTAGGGGGAAAAAAAAGCATTTCACAATATGTTATTGTAACAGTCCAAGTCTAGCCATTAATTACAAACAAATAACAGTCTATTCTCACTCATCTAAACAACTTCTCTGTTGAAAATGAATTCAAAGACAGTAAAATGAGGCTAATAATTCCAATGACCAGACCCTCATGTTTTTCAGTAGATTTACCATGTCTGCCTTCTGTGTGTCTCCTCCATAAAACCTGTGTTTGACCTTTCAGTTCCCCCTTTTTAAAAACAGAGCAAGGAGCTACTTCAGAAGATGGCAGAGAGCTGTGTAGCACAGATTGCCTTGCAGGAGGATGCACTATGATTCTTTATATGAGTTAAGGGAGCTGTTTGGATGTACAGGCTGCAGTCCCAACACTTGCTAGTGATTTCAAAGCTGTTTCTTAATCTTTCTGTGAAAAGTGAAATATTTAGGATTCCGATCATCATTAGAAATGACTGCATGAAATAGTATTGGTCCATGTTATGTAAGAGCCTAAATAAATACTTTTATTCCTAGGATCCATGTATTAATTGCATTTTTCCTCTGCTTTGCAGAACAACTGCAAATCATTCCTCACAGTGATTTCAAGTTATTTTCTGATTTTGGTGGTACCCTATGTGTGTATTCTCTAAATATCCAATTTGGCTTTTGTAACTTCTGGTGCACTGCAAATAATCCTTAGATCTCACTGTGCTTTTGAAATAAATACAGAAGAACCATGCTATGATGAAAAGTTTCACTCATCCCCATCTTATCTGGGAAGGGAACACATTGCCTACTTTACTACTGTGTTTTTTTCTAAATGGGGTGGAATGAAGCAATGGACCCTAGGCCTTTATAAAGAAGAGTGTTACAACTTCATGATATGTTATAGTAGTTTTCCAAGACCCCTTCTTCCATTCCAAAGCATCTTTGTTCTTCCCCTTCACAGCCATACAGACGCAGTTTGTTGTGAGGGCACTAGGTTTGGGCATGTTCTCAGGTCACCCACACCATCTACCTAATGTGTTTTGTTTTCTACAAACACAAACTTGTGGAGTACACAGAGGAACTGTGTATTTAACTCTGGTCTACTGTATTTCAGGGAATTCTGGAGCTCAAAAGAAAACTGGTTATTCTCAAAGAATATTCACTTTGCCCTGTAAAGAAATTCCTAAGAGAAATCTAAGAATTTCTTACTTATTCATCTTCAGTAAGCCAATAAAGCAGCCCCTTTATTTACCCTCAATAAGGGACCAACACGGCCCAACAACACCCAAATATTTCAATGTACAACAGGATCCCTGAACCAGCAGGGAACATCTGCATGATTAGATAATTACTGAAGCTCTGGAGCAAGGCAGATGCCCATTGTAAAAGCATGAAGTCAAACATAAGCAACTGTGTCATGCAGCTGTTCTGCAGCAGGATCTTCCATACAATGATACGTCTGCCATGTGGGCCTAGTGCCTAAATTAAGCCATACAAAATGAGACATCTTGTTGTCATCAAGTGGTTGTTATCTTACAGGAAAGAAGATGTCAAGATTTTTAAAAAGTAACTTAAATTGAAATAGATATTAAAGCCAGACTATTCCCCCAGAAAAAATTTATTTATGAAAATGAAACACAATACGGAGAAGAAAGCTTGCTGAGAGAGATTGATTTAAAGATACTTTCTAAAAGATAAAAATTACAAAAGATAAAATGATAGCCTGCAGAATGAAAAAACTTTATCTCTCAGTTTCACATGGTTTCTTCAGCTGTCATGAGCATGAGACATCTGAATTGAGCAAGTCAGTAATAACCAGCATGAAAAACTATGTACAGTGTAAGAGTTTTTAAGTAGGTATAGCACTTCACAGTGTCAAAAGACTGTAATTGTTGTGTGACGGCAATTGTTGAAGTTTTTAACCCGCATTTAAGACAATTAATAAACTACACTACAGTTTAGGAAAGGCATCAGGCTGACATATGGGAAGATGAGAGAATCAAAGTTCTCTGTGGCTTCTTTATAACTGCATAAAACTCCATAAAATATCAGCCTATATACATATTAAAGCCTACATACATATTAAAGTAACTTTTCAAGCAACAACTTTATTATGCTTTTATAAATTCATAGGCCTTCTTTGCTGTTGAAAAAAAAGGTCCAAAATGTAGAAGGGAAACTCACCACAAAGGGTACACACACCCAGACATGAGCCTGTGCACATCTGTGTGGAGGAACAAAACTTTAAAGGGAGAAACTGGTGAATGACCCAGAGGTGTTTAGTCTGCAGCACCTCTGGTAGCACAACCTGCTACAGAGAGAGCCTCTGGGATGCAGGCATCTGTAGAAAAAGAGATCTGGACACTCTCGCTAAGCACACCATGGCAAGGCACCCACCGTTACGAAACCTGGTGAAGTTACTGTGCTATCGAAACAGAGAATTCTGAACAAAGGCCAGGGATCCTCAATAAGGCTGCACTGCACGTAGCCTTGCCTTAAATGAAAGCCTGCTGCATTCTTGTAATAAAAGTGCTCTGTTTCTGAGATCTGCTCTTGCAGCAGTACTAAACATAAAATGCTCCTTCTCTTCACATACATTATATAACTAAACATATGTATGTATGCACGTATGTGTGTGCAGCTGAAGCATGTGAATAAATCCCACAAACTGACTACTTTAAGCTTCCCCTGGCCACAGCTCTCAGGAGAGTGAAGCATAAATTTCCTTAACACACTTTAGGGCAAGCTAATGCTCAATTCAAACTGAGATCCTTCCTCACCTTCTACAGTACTGCAAACTCATTAATGGCTCTATATTGCTTATTGAGTCATTCAAGCATACACAGAGCATGCTAGATTTCTTCTGGGTATCTAATTTTTCCTAGGTTATATAATGACACTCTTTCATTTTTGCCAAGTTTGTCAGGTTATGCTCTTTCAAAGGCACTGATGAATATATGTTCAGGGGCAAACATGGTTGCAGCTTCTTCTTTTGTGAAATGCTGACAAACTCTTAAACAGACAGCTATAAAATGACACTTCTTTAAACTGAAGACACAGAAGAGTAATTCTGGGACATTTTAATTGTTATGGTGGGAAAGAAAGTATTAGGATTTTTTTTTATTTAGAGCAGATAACTTTCCACTCAGTTCTTTTTTCAGTAGAATAAATCCTACTGTTTGCTTTGACCTATGGATAATAGATAAACACCAATAACCTAAATAATCATGTTTTTCAAACTTACTCTCCAAACACTACTGACTTTGTCTTACCCCATTCTGTCACAGATAATATACATAGCAGTGCATTCAAAAACAAACAATAAGGAACTGATGCCTTTTTTACAGGTTCTAATCAGTATTGGCTACTGATAAATAAGTCAGAAAACCTTGCCTGAAGTGGCAAAAATAACACCTGACTGGATATCCAAAACTACCGGGGTTTAACCATGACTTTAAACAATGTTAACTGGGTGTATGTGTATGCTTTTTCAAATCCTGTTAGCAGCCTATTTGCACACCCTGCCTGCAGTCAGAACACCTGACCCTGGTGCCAGTGTCATGGGGAACGACACTGAGGTGATTTCTGCTACCAGGAAGAGCAATAATCCTCCTGAATTTAGCTCCATGGAACCATCATAGACAAGGTCTGCTTCAGATTACGTGCAGTTGCTTCCCACACTGTGGAGAAATTGTCAGAACATTCGCCCACTGGAGTTAGTTTTCCACGGCTTTAATCTTTTAAGGTTACTCATGTTTCCACTGGATCAAGCGCAGGTGAAACAAGCATTTTAAATGGCAAGACCAGCCCTAAAGCTAAGAATTGTATTCTGTTAATAAACTCTTTTCACAAAGCTGCACTGATCCAGCAGCTCCAGGCAGAGTGTGCCTCTCATGACCCATTTTACTCTTTTCCACCCACAGCATGAGAGAGGCTACAAGTATCAGCAGGCAAAATTCTGTTCCCAGTCATACGGGAATAAAAGGAAGAGCTGCCTAACTGGCCAGACTTTGGGCATACTAAGCCACAACAGTGCCCCTAGACTAGGCCACTGCTAGATCAGGCGCTTCACAGAGCATCTCCTTCTACTGCCTTTTTTATCACATTTGAGGATGGCTCATTTCAGCAGCCTGTGCGCAAAACAAGGTCAGAAGTACTTCACAGAGTGGTGGCATTAACACCAGCGTATGTAAATACTGTAGTCACGGCTTGATAAAAGCTCAGGGATGAAGTGCCCCAAGCTTTCAGAAGAATGCCAGGGGACTGGGAAAGCACCCTAATGCACTTCTCTGTGTTATCTGGCTGTGATTACTGCAGCACAAGAGTGTTCAGTGAAATACATGTCCCCTTTACATTTCTGTGGTATGACACAAGCCTGATTTCTCTCTCCCTTGCTTCTAAGACTTTTTTCAAATTTACAGCAAAATCTAATATGCTTTACATTTTTGCATCTCAGAAGAATATTAGAATGAAACACATCTGAAATAATTCAACAGTTCTCCAACAGGTCTGTATGGTCCACAGCTATTCAAGGCACTATAAAATGCGTTGTTTACCAGCACACCACTTACCCTCAGCATAGGGCCATTCTGGAACACATGAGGTTCATCACAAACTACACAGTATTCATTCAATACTGGTATCCGCTGCTCAGCAAATTCAATAGTCTGAGAACAATGAAAATGAGAATAACAACATCTGCTTAAAAATAATTAACAGTCAGCTCATGCTCCACAGTCTTCCATAAATGAGTAAGATATGACATCCTACCTGCACAAGAAAGCCACGGTCTCGCACTGGAATGCATTTTGCACCATAATTTTGCTGCAAGGGAAAAGTTGAGGCAACTTCAGTGTTGGCAGACTAATTATAAGGAAACAGCAAAGCATTTATAAATTTTCGCATGTAAATATGTTAATCAAACCATTTGCATCTAAAAAGATCTCTCATTTGCGTGAACCAGCCATTACAAATATTCAATCCTTTTCCTGTTTACTGAGTGCGGGGTAGGTTTTTAGCATTTCTTTTTAGTTCTTAAATCTGATCAAGTTTTGTATCTCACCATCCCAAAACCTTTAATCTCAAATGGAAACACCAGTGCCTCCACTCCATCCTAATAAACTGACATTTGGTAACTTCCATTACATTTTCACTGCGTATTGTCCATCCAAATATGGGCTGTATGTTAAGGCTTGAAAGACTACTGTAATTCTCAGTAAGCCTGAAAACCTTTTTATTTCATGTGTACTAAGGTCTCACTTCTGCAAACACCGCACTAACAGATCTTCATGCTCAGATACTACTCAAGTTCTTCTTCTTTCAGCACACAACAATATAAATTAAAAGTAACTTCTGTTACAAGAGTCAGTAGAGTTCAGACTTCCCTCCAGACTGACATCTATTCCAATCAAACCTTCTTTTGAATAAGAGTTAGATCAGCTCCATTTACAGTATTTTGGGATTTTTTTTTTTTAATAGGGTTATTTCCTTTCATTTCTCTACTGTTTAATTGCCTAACTGCTTTTCCATTTTTCTTCTGGGCAACAATGCTACTTGTATTCATATATGAGACTAATATTTTAGCTGAGAATTGAAGAGAACTCAGTATCTTGATTCATCACTTCTACATTCCACTGACTTCAAATTGCAGTTAGGCACCCAGGCCACCCATATATCTGGTGCCTGCATATAAAATGTGAAATAGACTCTTGATGCCCTTCCACTAACATCAGTCAAACTGCATCTGACCATGTATGTGATGATCTTCCCTCAAAGTAAGTGCATTCAAACAATAAATTACGGGTAGTTTTTATACGCTGCCAAGCAGGGCTTGCCTTTCTTCCTTATCAGCTGATAACATCAGTAATGAAATTTGGTCAGCTCTTCATTATCTTATAAAAACCAAAGGGACTCCTCCTATTAACGTCAGAAGAGAGAAGTCTTGCTATGTTAATACATCCTCTGCTGAATCAGAAAAAAGTGCATCTCTAAACTGCAACAAGTGAAAGTCTGATGGCTCATCTCAAATTAATTTTGCTGTGCACATCACATAAATCAACCACACAGCATATATAAAAATGATGATAGTGTATCCCTGCTTTTAGATCTGATGAGTATAGCTTAAAGCTTACTAAACTAAATTACCATGAAACATAGCACACTCAATGTAATTTCATTATTTAGAATGCACTATTTTAAACATACGTATGGCATCTAAAGGAAGAATCAGCTTCCAAGGTACCGCCAGGCAAAGGGAGAGGAGAGAACTGTTTTCTAAACACTTCTCCCCAGATCAAACACAGAAAACAGGCTGGTGCCTTGAAAGACTGCAAACAAACCCACTCTTCCTTCTAAAGTAAAAAAGCTATCTTTTAAGAGGCATAGGCAGAAGAATTGATTTTGAGAGCTCTTTCTTAAATGCAAGAATATGGGCTACCCTCTGTTTCCCCTATCGATCATGTCTCTGGGCAAAGTAAGAGGGCCATCGTGGGCCCAATTCCTTGTATGGCCTCTGATGTCCTGCACATTTGAAGGTTTGACCCTTCACAAATCACAAATGTGCAAGAGGCGAGTGGAACCGTGACTGTATTCCTTCCCATACGACGATAATAATGATGATGATGGTGATGGCAGATGCCAAGACAAGAAGGACAGGTGACGTGGCACTCAAACCATCTAACAGACAAGTGCTTCCCCCACGAAGCAAACAGGGAAATGAGAAAAGTCCTGTGCAACCAACCTAATTTTGCAGCACAGAAGTGCACGCTCTCCCTTTTTCCTGCAGGAAGTATGCAGGGAACGAAGTGGGTGACCGAACTTTTCCCATGGCCAGCAGCTGTGCACTGAGCTGCATTCAACACGACACATAAAATCTCTGTCCTGACCTCAGCAAATTCTGATTCTATAACTTAAGTAAATGTGTATGCACAGTTGTTTGAATCCTCCTTAAAAAGCTGACTTCATTGCTCTTGTCTTCTAGTATATCCAATATAGCCACTAACATATATCCTAAGTATTAATGCCTTCGCATAAAAAGCATAACAGCACATTTGGAAAATAACAGGAGGAAAATAAGCAGAATACAAAAAAATATTACGCACAGCAGCTTGTGAAGGTGATGATGAGGATGGTGTTAAGATACCAATAAGCCCTGAGGTAAGAGAGAGCCTCCTGCTCTCTGCCATGGTGGACTCCTTGAAAGGCTCCATTTTGGATGATTTAGGGGCATTGGAGTAAGTCTTGCTGAGCAACTTGTGATTCTTCAATCCATCCAATTCTTCCATTCTAAGGTTACTGGAGTAGGATCTGCTTAAAAGTTTGTGGGGCTTCAAGGTGCTGTTGTGCTCACATCGAGGATCCCCAGAGCACGACCTATTTAACACCTTATGGGGCTTTAAAGTGATGCACTCCTCCTGCTTGGCAGCTGCAGAGCAAGCACGACTCAGCAGTTTGTGCGACCTAATAGCCATTGTCTGTTCAGCCCTTGGGTCACTCGACAACGAGCGGCCAAAGGTTCTGTGAGATTTTGTGGCACACACATCCTCCGCCTTCACTGTGCTAGAGCAAGTCCTTCTCAGTAGTTTGTGAGTCTTGGAGATGCCATCCTGGTCTGACTTCAATTTCGATTTATTTTTACCACAGCCAGGTGGAGGATAACTTGGCGACCTGAGAATAAAGAAGATGGCAAAGTTGGAGAATAATCAAAATCCTGGGGAAATCAAGCAAGACCACACAGATGTAAACACTTTTTAAGTGTCACCTGTTTTTGTGTTTTCACTAGTGATAAATGCAACCCAAACTTTTAAAACATGAACAATTGTATGTACGACATTTTCCAGTACCAAAACAAACAATTTACTCCTACTTTACACAAGATCATAAATCAAAAATACAATTAAGTACTTAAGTAGAAGTTAGAGCTGTGACCTTACAACTTTTTGTAAAGATCTCTATGTCTCAAAACAACCCAATTGTTCAGGAAATTATCTTTGAAATGAAACCCACACCTTATAACACATTTTCCTTATCAAAATCTATCTTTTCTGGATATGGCATGATCCCATGAAAGTTATTGTCTTTTGGACACAGCATAACAAATTCTATGTTCAGATCCAATGGAAGATACAACAAGCAGTGAAACTTGGAGACATTAAATCAAATTATATTCAGATGAAAAGGACATTATTTTGAAAATACCATAATAACCTGGGCACCTTGTGGAAGACAAATTTATACCCGTCTTTCTGGTTTTAGACAAATTCTAGCTCTGTAACACCAGACATGAGAATGTGAGAGACCTAAATTATGAATGCAGAAAGAACAAAAGGTTTTTATGAAGCAACATTCACACAGTCTCATTTCTGGAAGGTTCACATTCACCTGTCCTTGTAAGGTAAGAACATGTAACAGGTATGGTGAATCATTTTATAAGCAACACCAACTTTTGGAGTTTTTTTGGGTTTTTTTTGTTTGTTTGCATCAAATAGAAAACTAAAAACCCAAGGGGAGAGGCTGGCAGGTTTCCCCACCCTGTTAGCAAGTGTTGACAGTGGAGGATGCACGTGGAGGCTGCTGATTCACCGTAGCAGCTGGCTCACAATCACCCTCCTGCAGACAACAGGTAGGAATGGTGTCCTGCGGACAGAGAGGCTCCCTGCATTTGGGCTGAGCCACCTCTGGCCTTGGGCTGCCAAATCAAGAGGAAAATGGGCTGGTTTTGTAAGTCCTTTCTGAATAAAACCAAACCCCAAGCTACAGCCTGTGCTTGGCAGTGGTGTGTGGCATGGTAGGGAATGGATAAGCCTTCTACTTAAAAGACCATCTTTCCTCCTCTGCCTTCGAATAGACAGACAATCTTTTGTCATCTTTGACATTTCCCCCTTCTGCAATGTGAGTAATTGCTGTATTCTATCTCTTTTTCATACCCTGAATTTAAAATGGCAAAATTCCTCAAAAAGAAGGAATATTCAAAGAAGCATTCAATCGAAATTCAGTAACTGAATTGAAGGGGTGATCTGTCAACCCTCCATAAGCAGGAAAACACACTGGAGTAAATAGTCACAGTCTTGAAAGAGGTAAAATCAGAGCCTGATTCTACATATACTTACAAGTATGAGCAACTGGCAGAAATCATATTAAATGCAACTGAACTATTCACAAGCTCTTTCTTAAGCTTTCTAATGCCTTTTTTCTTTGAAATTCTGTGCCTGCATTTCAGAAGTGGAAAACATTAATGCAGTAAAATACTGGAGAGGAGAGGGTGCTCAGCATCTTTAAAAAACAGTCTTTCATTAATGACCATTCCAGTTTTAAAAAACTAAATATACAAACTGATGTAGAAAGAAGAGCCAGACAAACACAGGTTTTTAAAATATATATAACATATGCTATACATATGTACTACTTGTATATATATTACTTGTATTTTTATTCTTGCTATTCAAGTAAAGATAAAATAGAGATACAAACACAAGTTAAAATAAAATTAATTATTTCCAGTTCTAGATCTAACATGGTTCTTTCAGAGAGCAGGGCACTGAAATGCTCTGGCTTCTAATAATCTCAGAAGCTGCAGCAGTACCTAGTTCACTTCTGATGTCATGCAATGCAAGGACTGGAAACCCATGAGGTAAGATATAAATAGAGCACTTCTCTGTGGAGAGAAGTCAAGATTTCACCTTGTGAAGTCTGCTGTGGATTTTGAACAGTTTATGGTGATAACAGCTCATTTTCCTTGCTATTACCTGCGCAATGTAGAAAAGATGTGCAGAGGGGATTTCACCTTTTTGTCAGACACCTTCTTATTGTGCGTACAATTAGATTTCTCTTTACTGTTCTTCCACTGTTGTGTAACAAATGTCTGCATGATTCTGCAAATTAAGAAAGAAAAAAAAGGTTTCCTTTTCCCAGCCAGGATGTACTCATTTTAATAGCATGGTCTCAGTGGTCACCATGTAGGTGACAATGCAATGTTCCCACTCTACTGCTGAAGTTTTCTGTCATGTACGTGGATTGACGATTGGGTGCCTCAGCTCCTCAAAAACCCTATTTTTTCCACATGGGACTACTTTAACATGGGACTCTTAATGAGATACAGTCTGTGTAAAGAACCACTGCAAATGCAAAACTTACCTCCTCTCACGGAGATCTAGAGACAAACTGAGTCAAGGGCATCAAATCCAACTACAGGGGTCTGCCTCTCACATGACCACAGGCTACTGCATCTGTATGGCTAAGCAGAACCTTATTCTGACTCTAATCTGGCAGTGGGGGTCTCAATAGTGATAAAAGTCAAAGCTGAATTTGGTATGAAAAAGATGAATATCCCATTGCCACAACCGTGAGGGACCATCAGGTTTGTGGGTATTCTGACTCCTGCTCAGTTGTGAACTGTGCAGCTGTGTTCTTGAAAATGTCATATATGGGAACCTCTAGTAATTTTGTGGTGCAAAAATCACAGACAGTGTAAATAGCAAAACATTTTAAGCAACTATTCATTTCAGGGGAGAGTTTCTTTTTTTTTTTTGTCTTCAAAGTCACGTACCATAGAGATTTTAATAACTTGCTTCATTTGTACGATTATGAAAATGTTGCATTAAATTTCTTAAAACACTAAACAGCTTTTTTTTCCTCAGGGGTTTCTTAATGTTGTAATGGTGAGATACTAAGCCTATATATTTAAAATTTTATTACATGTACAAAAGCATATGCAAAAAGATGACTCGGCAAAATTATATTAAAATGAATTGTACTATGACCACATGAAACTGCCAAATTTTAGACTGTTCTTCCATCTTGTCCTCAAAACATGGATGGCCTAATTCTTGTGGTGTATCCTAGAGGCTGCCATGAAAGCATAGCCCCCTCAGGGTATGCATGAAGCTCAAAAAGACTCCTGTTTCAGAGGCTTCACCACCTAAGCAGAAACATTAAATTGAACACTCCTAGATATGGTCTTTATACCTTTTACAGCTTACTTCCTAAATGGTCCCAAAGTGACAGAAAACTCTGGCAAGTAACACAAATCACGTTCTCATCCACAGCTGTCAAACCCAAACTTAAAAAGGCAAATATTGACTTTCATTTAAAGAAAAAAAACTTCAAGATACTTTGATCCAACAACCAACCTGACAACATGAATTTTATTCTACTACTTGACATGGTACAGAAACTAAAAAGAGTGTAATATTTGCCTAAAAACAGGGGTTTGTACTTTTTTAGACTTACTTTTTCAGCTGATGTCCCAGCCCAAATCTTTCCTTAGTAGAGATCTGAAATACATCCACAGTTGGCACTAGGGAAAAAGGACACTTTGTTGATATGTGAACCTACAGCAGTAATAACAAACTCGTGACCATGTAAGTCTCATTTAAGGACCCTGTTCTACGTGGAGCTTGACTACAGACAATTAAATTGAAGCAACGGCAAAAGTGGACATGTCATCTAAGCACATCAAGAAATGAATGGTCCTTTTTGGAGTACCAGCCAATATAACTTAAAATTTTATAAACTGAATTCTCCAAAATGTATCTCTTCCCACCCATTTTAGTACAAAAATGTATCTTTTTGTACATATATACTATGCAAGCAGCAAGCAGCATCAGATGAAATATATCTGCACTGGCAATTCATCTCACCTAATCTTTTAAACTTTTTTCCCAGTAGTCTATACACAGTAAAGTTGCTGTGGCTATGAAGAAAGCCCAGACTGAAACTGAATTAATTAATATCTGGGTTTTGTTTCTAAGGGTGTTTTAATACAAGATCCAAACCCATCATCTAAGTGCCTGATATGTGAATTCCAGTGGCCAAGGATTACCCTGAAATTTCCTCAAGGCCTGTCCTAACACTGGTATATCCATATTCATCTGTCAGAAATTGAAAATGTACAGGGTATAGGATGGAAATTAGCTAGTGGCATTACTAAAATCCTTTAATAACATTTGATAGTTAGAAGTGGCAGATGGAAGCCAGTACTTGTTGAGAGAGCCTCAGGTCCTCGAGGCACGACAACAGCCAATGCATATTACAAGCACGAACAGGCTGCATACTTTGTATTGCATAAGGTGATAATGACTAAAGTAAAATAAAAAAGGAATGAAAACAAAAAATCTGGGGTTTGTTCAAATTTTATTAGAAACAGTAAATCAGTATTTTGGTGTTATTCTGACGGCTCAAAAAGCCAGATTTTATTCAGAATAGCAAAGTTTGTACTTTAATTTTGCTTTAATAGATTAAATTTGACAATACAGTACAATATATCTAACTTGGCCATGCAATTTAACTTAGTTCAAAGCTCTGTAGTTACCCCTTCTCTAATGTTATTATTCAAATAACATCAAACATGAATTCATCTTTTAAATACAAACTGATGGTTTTTTTCAAAAGGGATGAATGATTTCATTAAGTAGCAATATCTTTGGATTCTCGAATTTCAGACACACTGCAGGTGGCTGGTGGGAGGGGGAATACTTTAAATAACAATCATCATACCTACAGCAGCAATCTTAAAATCTGACATCTAGACCAAAATTTTTGTCTAGACTCTGCATTCAGAGGAGGCATGCCAATACCTCCAGCAGCTGATTCATCCTCTCTAAGACAGGTTTCTAAGGCACGAGGGACAAACTGCCCACACAGACAATACCGAGACAAGCTATTAACCAGAAGAACCATCTAAAATCAGTATATTACACAGCTACAGGGTGGTACTCCTATCCTCCGCTGTGCTTTGGAGTGTACTGTGTTTCTGTTTCTCAATCAAGAGAATGAGAACTGTACTTTTTCTCAGTGTAGGAGAAAAAGATACAGCATAAAATTCTGGCCCAGTGGTCTCAAGAAAACATATCTGAGGCAGAAGAGGAATCGACAGAATTAACACAAAAGATGGCGGATCTCACTGTGCTTTGCTAGTGAGTAAAGAGACATGGCTGCAACAGCAGCTGAGCTCATAAAGCCAGCGTCAGCAAAGCTCTTGGCTGTGGCCCTGATCCTGCCTTTCTCAGAACTCAGGCACTCCCACAAGCAGTCAGCCGCAGCACTGGGAACTGTGCTTCCCACCTTAGCCTTGTCAGCGGTGCAGAACATATACTCTTGTTACTTCTCAATTCTCACTGCACGCTGCTCTTCACACTTCACCTTCTCTTATTTGCTGCACTTTTTTATTTTTTAAATTACATTTTGGTAGAAATGTTCTGAATACTAATGCTGCTTCCGGCTATGGCAAATACATAGTTTAAGATTTGGATATTTACAAAAATGATTGAAGTAATAAACCACAGACAGAAAGACCAAAGTCAAGGGGAAAAAAAAGATCGGTATAATGCAATGCTTATTTGAATGAACAGAATCTAGCTTATAGTTAGAATCGTCAGACAACAAATCCTATAGAAATAGCTCATTGGGACAGATTTTGCTAAACATGACTGGAAATATCTATTCATTTTCCAGAGGCAGAATTCTCTCACAGAAAAAAGCCTGAACTGACAGCCTGTACTGCAAGTCTCCGAGGCTGGGCAAGTTATTATCCAAACTGAGTCTGACTTGCACTGTAAAAATGTATCTGGTTGGCTCTTGCAGATGAATGCTTCCAAATCTTCAAAATCAGTTGATTCTTCATGAGCTTGACCATTTTTCTCTCATGAGGAAACTTTACTCACTTAAGAACTGTTTCAAATCTAAAGATTTCCAGAATTCACATAGTCATATAGAAACCAGAAGCTGAAAGAGTAATTACCATGGCCTGATTCTTCAAAACTGCATGAAAAAGGGCATGTTAATGTGCTGCTCAGGTCTGTGTATGTCTTCATTATCAGTCATGTCTCATCTGTGCAGATGATGTTTGATTTCCAAAATAAGGAAATCACATATTAGAAACTCTAGATCTTTACTCCTTAACCCTAGTTCCTAGGGGAAGCAGTTGCATCTCAAAGGACATCAGGAAAACAAGTCCCAAAAACCAACCTATGAAAGTTTAAATTAGCTGTCTGTGTCACTAGGAAGGGCCTAGCCATGCAAATACATGTAAGCTTAACTGCAAATCAATGGGACTCCTCTCAGCAGTAGAACTGAGCACACGTAGGGTCGAAGATTCGGTAGTGAATGAGTGTCTATCCCATGGCTCAATCTGGACACCACACAAGGCACAAGAAGAATACACAACTGACCAACCTGGACCATTTAGGTACTGTGTGAGTGAACAGTGCAGGCGCACTATTATAGGCTCTGTGCGAATTACATCCCAAGCCACAGCAATCTCCTCCTGGTTTAAGACAAAAAGAGAACAATAGACATCATTAGCCATCATGAGGAACTGCTGATTTTTGTCATCTACCTTAGGGTTGCTATAAACACCATCCATCCATCTACCCAGGTGTTGAGTATCTACTCCAACACTACACTTCAGAGTTAGGACAAATTGCATCAGTATGTCCCCCGAAGAGCAGTGTCAGACTGCTGCTAGGTCTTGAGTGAGCTCATCTAAACCAAGTAGAGGTTTATACACAACACTGCACATACAGCACAGGCAGACACATTCCCATCCACCAACAGCTACTGCTTCAAAGCTGAGAAGCAAAGGAGCAAAAAAGACAGAATAGAAACTAGTCCCATAACTAAGGGCAAAGGAAATTTTTGCTCCTTAAAACTGGTCTAAATAATTCAAGCTATGATCAGATTTTCTTAAAATTTTGGTAAGGCTCAGTAACTGTCTTATGTGCTATGCTGCCCCGACAGTAAGACGTATTTGTGCAGAAGCTAATGATGCCCTTAAAAGTTCTCATTTTTGTTCTTTATACAGAGGCCAGGAAGTTACTGCACAGATGAGGTGAGGATATGTGAAGCTAATGACAGCACAACAGTTACAGAAACCATGCTGCCAGTCAGCAAACAGCACCACTGTCCCGTGTCTCCTTTGCCAGTCAAACCTCTCTCTAATCAGTGTACAGGAGCACTGCAGATATCCTCTTCCCTTCAGGGCCATGAAGTGCTTTCACCTGACTCATGTCTAGGTTAACATTTAAAAATAAAAAAAGGTGTTTCATCTGCATTTATTAAAACATTTACCATTCAGAAAACATGTTTGGAAGGAAAAACACATGAGGCAAATAGAAGCCAAACACAGCATTTTAAGAATGTGATCACAAAAGGAAAGGAAACCTTTCCACCATGTATCAATCAATAATGTGACACCCACTTAGGAAAATCAAGTCTCCAAAAAAGGAATGTATCAGTGCTTGTCTAGAGAGTCTGATGTGTAGAGAAATTAAATGGGTATTAATGTTCATTATGTAATTCTGTGATTAGATTACTTACATCAAGAAAGCTAACATCAATATGTAGATCAATATCTACATCATCAATGGCTCCATATTCCCTGAAAGGAAAGAATTACATTACATTAGAGCTCTTTAAGATACTCCTCAATCCAGGAGTACTTAGAACATGGAAGATTCTATAAAGGATAATCTTATCTGTGAAATCAGAATAGTTATAAAATACACATTTACACAGATTGGATGAATACTCCCAGTGGGTGACCATCTGCTGCACTTAAAAGTTTTTTTCAGAGGATCTTGCTTAAACAGGCTAAATCTTTTCTACTAATTCCCCCAAATCTCTCCATTGCTGCTATATATTTCTGTCTCGTGTATGGTACAGATAAACAAAGAAAAATTAATAGTCACATGCAGCTCCCATTTATGACACAAGAAAACACTTGTTAATTTTCAAAAGTAGTTCAGGTTAACAGCCAGTAACCTAAGAATAGGCTTCAGATAAACCATTGAAGACAAATACAACATAGCCTAGAGGATGGCATGTTATACCTGAGGGATTGCTTCATATATTCAAGCATTTGTTTGTCAAAAATAAAGACTGCCCTGTAATGTGCTCAAGGCAATAGTTATCTTTTTTATCTGTTATGTGTAATATTGCAAGATTTGGATTTAACAGGTCTTTCATTACCATCCGAAATCTTACATCTGAACTGAGACTTTTCTGCCTCTCATTTTCTGACTCACTCCGACTGCCCTCCTCCAACGTACTTGAAGACTTATGAAAAACAGAGCTAGAATATACGTACTCACACAGCTAAACAAAAAACTGTTTTCATTTAAATTACTTAAGTGGACAATACTGTAAAAGTACTATCTCTCAATTTTTCACAGATTAGCTTCCACTCACTAGGGTGTTTTTAAATCTAAACTGCATTTTTATGCTTGTTCTCCCAGTGACTTCCATGCTTTTCTATTAAACTTGACCAAGTGCACAGCAGCAGTTGTGCATAAATCAGTTGATAAGGCAATTCTGAAATACGAAAATGTAACTGTCTCCTACCAAAGTGACCTCTCAGCTGTGGTAGGGCTTAGGTGGCACTGGAAATTGCTTGAACTCTTGAGAAGTTTGGCCAAGGAAACCCCTTCCACCAAAACTCAGCAACCCAATGGCGCTCTCTGGTCAGGGCAGACCCAGGCTCTCTCTCTAGATAGGTCTGCCCACACACGGACCACACAGGCCAGGCGAATGGCAGCACAGGGCTGTATTACAGGAGACTTCCCAGAGCTGCTGCAGTGTCACCCCACCCAGAGCTGTACAGGCACTCGCTGACCCCCACAGCTCACTGAAAACCTGCCCTGAAATAGGAAAGCTCTCCACCTACTGAATGGCTTAGCCACCACCCTACACAACACTGGCATCAGGCTTTTTTGTTCACTTTCCAGAAGATCCAAACATTGTTACGCTATCTTAAGTAATTTTTATGAATACAGGCTGGTGTTACTCACATAACTGAGATTCAAAAGGCTGTAAACAAGAAAAATTTAATACATTAAACAGAGGAATGGTTAAACTAATGGAATAGAAAAATTACTGGAAGAAAGAATAAGATAAAAACTAGTTTCAACCACGGTATTTCCATTCTCGCAGAAATCCTTTTGCCCCTGCCCCACTACCATCCTAGAAGATGAATTTTAGACACATGATGCTAACTCTAGTTCTAATTTCCCAAGCTGACAGTGAGGAGGAAATAATGTTTTACTCCAACACCTGCAGCTTATGATCTGCTGTCTACAATGGCTTCATCAACACATATTGATTTTGAAGCTCACAGAGGTCCTCTGTCCATAAATGAATAAGCAACGTAAAGAGATACAGAAGAGTTTGGATCAGTTGGATGGATCACGTTCTCAGGGCTTTTGTGGCCAGATTTTTAAGGGCAGCGGTGAAAAGCATGCAGGTACAGGAACTTCACTTTTACAAGTAAAACTGACTGTGACAGCAAGAGATTACTGACAGGACGGTCAGCTGTCTAGGAAATATGCCTCTTAGTGGATCTCCTTGTCAGACAAACTTCTCTCTCCTCAGAGAAGTGGAGCTGCACAAAAGGGATGAAAATGAATGCTTAAAGCTATGGGGTGTATTTCCAAGAATTTTTAAGTATTTTCAGCTGCAACAGAGTGGATGAAGCATTTAAGTTTTACACACGCCAAAAGCAGCCACAGGTGCCAGTTTCTACTGTAGTGAGCTCAAGGGGATCCCAGTGTTTCCAGTGAAACAGCTGATTCAATAAACTACATGCAATTAAGTTTTCGAAAGGTTACATATAATGTTTCCATTTTAGGAGCTTGAAGGAACCTCAATTTCGTAGTTACCAGTTTGGCAACTAAACACTTATCTCATTCATTTCCTAAACCTATGTACAACTATTCAGATTTCAATTCCCCATGTTCTTGAAGTGTAATAAATTTCCATTCAATTTGAGAAGGTATAGTATGCCATAGCTGTAGGCATGCTCTCTCTGCTTCTTACCTGGTTTGTATGACAACTGACAGGTCTGTTACATCTTACCTACCTGCTATTTTTATGAATTTATTAAGATTACATAGATGGAAAATGAAGTTATAAAATACCTGAGGCATATTAAAACATATATACTACACAGATATGCACTATGGCAGAATCATGCACACTCATATACGCCCAACAGATTTTGTGTGTAATTACTCTTAGCAATTCATACCTGACCAAGGTTCCACTACTTCCCCATGTAGGATATTTTAGATTCCCACAATTAGAAAACTTCCCTAATCAAATCCTAGCTTCTTACTGTCTCTCCCATGATGACAATACAAAATATTTGATGACTCCTTGAAGTTTTCTTCTTCAAAACCAGCTTTTTTGAAGAAGAAAAACTGTTATTGTGCCTTCTCCCGCTCTTTTTCTCCTAGACTAGACAAATTCAATTCCTTCAGTCATTCCCTAGGGAAAATATTTATTAAATCTCTTATCATTCCTCTTGTTCACCTACAGGGCAAAATATAGAATATGACAGAAAAGGAGTTTAACAAGGGTTTAGAGAAATGTTGAATTGTAATTTACAACAAAACACAACTGCCTGACAACTGCAGAAGACAGTGATGTTTCAGAACAGGGCTGTTTTCAGTACAGCTACTTGTACCCATGCTGAACAACCAAAGAACCCCCCAAAACTCAGCACTGATGCTGGCTCGCAGCACTCCCTCCTTTTGTCACACATCATGCAGAAATCACCAGAAAAGTCTACTGCTTTGGCAGTCTCGGAAGGTCCACATGGAACTCACACTCCAAACCATTAAAGATTCCACAATACAGAAAGGCCAGCGCCGTACCTGAGAGATACTGCATTAGGTCCATAGATCTCTCTCACTGCTGTTAAATCAGCCTCCAGCTGTGGGTGCTTGTGAAGTTCTCCATCATAGCTAACCTGTCAGGGAAAGAAAAATATCTTGGGAGTTCTGTATTTAATTTCTGGCACCTGATTTAGACTCTTGAAAGTTCTCTCTGTTAAGTATGTTGCATTCAGATTCCTTAATGCCACACTCAAAAAGGACAAGTTGAAGCACTGAGGCCACTGAGTTTGCTAAGTAGTAAGATTTTCAAAGCAAGCACCTCTGCCTTGAAGGGTTTTGAGGGTTCTCTTTCTGTTTGTGGGGAGAGAAGCTGCAAAGGACTCATTCATCTGTCCTATTTTGTCCCAGGTTTTTTTTCTGGGACACTTGTGTATTTTAAAAATGTTAAGTAGGGTAAGAACCAGATCTCCCCAGTCTTGTCATCTGAGACCAACCACTACAGGACAAATGTTTGCTCACTCTTGTTTGTTGTCACACTCTCATATATACTAGACACAGAATGGCTTGGACACAAGAGAAGCATGAAACTATTCTCCACACCCAGCACCTCAGCACCTAAATTACGTTTTCAGCTTACTCACTGGTTGCATTCTACCCACCAGTGCAATAATATGAGATGAAAAAAAAAAATTAAAAGAACACTTTCCCATGTTAAGTATTTTACCAGAAAAGGTATAAAGAAGCATCTATCTAGACATCAACCCCCCTTTTTTTTTCCCCCAAACTCTACACAAAAAATGGTAGAAGTTATGCTTGTGCTTACACTAAAAAGCAAAACTTGTGAGCTGCTTTGGTTGGAGTGTATGAAGTCAAACTAATTATTATCCTCCTCTCTTCTATAAGGTCCAAAATACCTCTTTGGGCATGTAAAAACCTATTCATCATCTGTCTATTATTACCTTCTTCTCAAGCAAAATGATCCTAATTGTGTGAACCTAAATCTATGTCTTCACAACAATTAGAATGACAGTAATTCCACAGAAGTCAATGAACTCCCTAGATTTGGAGAGATTCAGAAATGAGCATAGGATTTGGTTTGTACCTTTGACAAATTCAGAGTGCAAAGCAATAGAATGTAATTTATCCCTTTAGACCCACACATATATATATCCTCACACAGGAATCCTGCAGAGAATTCTTGTTATTGCAGAGCCACATCCAGCTGCAGGACTGTTTCTTCCATTTGTTTCTTCCCAAATCTGTAGGAAACCAGTGCTGTGATGCTTTCAGCTCTGATACTTAGAGATGTGCTTTTCAATTTAATTAAATTTCAACAGTATTAAAATAATAATCAGATGATCACCTTTTTACATTTGAAAATTAGCAGAGAGTAATTCGATTAGACTTAGAATTCTTTAAGTATAAGGCAGAGAATTCAGCATGGCATGGGCACATATTTTTCAGAGATACCAGTGATATTCATGACCACAAGGTTATAAAACAAGTAGCCTTCCTTTGTTTGGGCAGGCATGTCAGAACGATTTTCCAGGTAGAAGCACATGGGAAGAAAATCGTTACTGTAATTTTTTTCCACTTTAGGTAGGGGGAAACCAATCCTTTTTACATGCTCATTACTCAAAGAAGAATTCTTTAAAGATGCGTAAATAATTGCTGTCCTGCTTCCAAAGAGAGCACAGCAATCATTTCACAAATCGTAGCTGTGGAGCACTTCCCACCTTCGTTGATCCTAAACCAGATTTTTAAATCAGTCTTATGTTTCAATAATAGTAAAATACAAAAGGAACATTATGCAGAACACTACACTGCTCTACACAATGCCTTTTCTAATCTATTTTCTCATGGTAAGAGGCTATGAACTCAAAAAGGAAACAAAGCAGAGCTCTGGCAGATTTTAAGACCACAGTATGGTACTTCCCACCCACCCCTGAATTAGTGCCACAGACATATTGATGTACGCAGAGGAGGCTGTCAGAGTTTTGTATTTCTGCATTTTCAAGTATGTCCTGTAGCTGAAGCACAAGAGACACGCAGAGAGAGAGCCAAAGGCAGTAGCATTTCTGTTTTCATCTTCTGTTCTTATTTGCAAATGTAGAAGATAGAGATTCAAAGCAAGAATTAACAGAGTTGCAGAAAAAGGGAATATAAAAGCTAAAAAATCTGATAACTTTGCTGTGACTGAAAGGTTTGTGTTTAGAAAGTCTCCATTTTTAATCTGAGACCTTATTCAGATTATTTGACAAAAGGTTGCTTTCTAAAAGGAGATTAAGTGATTTACAAACCTAAATCCCATTGAAAATCAATAGGTCTTAGACTATTGAACCACTTAGCTACTTTAAAGTATTTATCCATTAAATCCTTAGGGAGGATTACAAGCAGGTGCCTAGGAAGTGGATACAAGCATTTAATTTACGAGCAAAAGGTTGCATCTTTTCACTGCCCATCAAACGCCATCCCCCATCTTCCATGATCCTTGTTTCACCATCAGTGGCTCTCTTGTATTTCCAGCTGTAACCACTCAGAAATGCTAAGAATTATCCCTGACCTCCATCCTTCCCAACTGTATTGCACACAATTACACTGGCATCTCTTCCCTCTATTTGTTAAAGTCAGTATTTCTGTCCCCTTTCTCTGTGGGCACAGCACAAGCTTGTCTCAAATGAAGGAGCCTGCCTTGCTCCGCATATATGGTCAAACCTTTTGTCTCCCCAATACACCTGGTGCTCACTTAACAATCCCTACAAACACTCTGCTTGAAAAAGGATTGTTCTTTTTTGCCTTTCAAGGGACTTTGCTCATTACCTGATTTCCTATTTATTTTCTGAGTCCTCAGTATTATTTTTTAACTCTAAATGTCTTCCTTAGACTTTCGTCTTTTTGACCATGAAATTTTAAATTAAACACAACCTTTTTTCCTCTTTTAAAATACACTTTCTGTGATGTCCTTTTCTTTTTTCCTTGTTCTCCTATTTTGCTTTTTGCATATTCTATATTCAAGACATTCATAATCAACTCATATCTTATTTCTATTGGAGACATGATTTTTTTTTTGCCAGTTACTATTCCTTCAGTTAAATGTATTACCTTATAGAGAAGACAATGCAATATAATCTGGTTTCCATTTTAATATAAGGCACTTAAATTCTAACCAGTCTTGTCTATTACACAGCTCTTTTACACCTTGCAAAATGATGTACTGCTATCTGTGTTCATATCTCACAGGCAGCGTTAATATTTATTCATTCATTTGGGCACTGCCAGGCATCCTTTACCAAATGTATCAGCCCTGGTTCAAGAAATAAGCATTCCCAGCTGTCTTCTGCCTTTCCCTTCACCTTGAGGTTACTGCCCTTTCTTCAGAGTTGAAAAATGAAGCCAGTACAAGCGACTCATCACTACAGGACAAGATCAGAAGCTTTTTCCTCCCAGGCAGATTAAAATAAGCCATTGCTCTTTGCAGTGAATTATGTGTATGGTCCTCCCCAGCACTCCCCAGCATGGGGCTGTAGGAGTCGGCAGCTGAAGGGAGGCAATTCTTGCAGTCATTTCTAGAGCGAGCATGAGTCAATTCCCCATGTTAGCTATTTCGGACAATGAAAAGACACCATTTCAGTTCCCGTTACAATATAACTTTTAACAGCTTTTCAGGCGCATGGGGTTCATTTTTTGTTTGTTTGTTTGGGGATTTTGTTGGTTTTTGGTTTTTTTACTGTCAAGCATTTCAACACAAATTTTGTGTTCTAACCCCACCGCACTGTTGGCTCTGCAAGAGAAGAGGCTCAGCAATGTCCTGCCCATCAGCATCCCACGCTCTCTGCACTGACCCACCCTGCTGGCACTGCTGGCGTGCTCCTGCAGCCTTGGCTCTGCACCCAGGGCACGGATGGCTTCAGCCCCAAGGCTGAGGCAAGGGACAACTTTCATAAACAGCGACCACAATTTGCTAAAATGTTCATCGAAACAAACAGGTCTAATAACGTAAGCGAGGAATGATTCCTCGGGGCAATGTTTGGGCTAAAAAATAAGAAAAATCTGAATAAAAAGACTAGCAGTGTGAAGCACATTGCGAAAGGAAAAGGCATGAAAAGATTTTATTTCCCAATACACAAGAGAATGTAAGAATTAATTCTGCTGAGGGAACAAGAAGGAAAGACACAGAGCAGTACAATCATCTAAAATATGCAGCATTTTTCAAGGTGAATTTTACTCTAGAGCTCAGAAAAAGAATGGCCTATTGCCTAGACCAAAATTGTATTGTAATAACCATTTCCACCATAAAAATGCAGTGCTCTTTACTTCAAAAAAAATGGCAATCCTTCAGAAGGAAACAGATTTGGATCCTGCCTGACTTCTCATTTGTATCAAAAATGGGATATGCTTTACAGAGTCAGTTATCTGTTTCCTGGAAGTAAGCAACTAGCTTCTATTTTCAAGCTTTCTGAAGGGTATTTGCTTTTCCATTCTTACAGCTTTGCAGATGTAAACAAAGTAATCTTATTTGGAATTTGATATAATTACAGATTTTAACATATTCAATATTTCTGCTACAAAATGCATGAACACATGCCACTCTACTCAACATTGAAAAACATAACAAATTAAATATTATCATACATTTATAATAGAATGAACATAAGAACTCTCAAATATTACTGTCTTGGAGCTTGTGCAAAAAAATGCCTGCATTACCTGTCCTCCATAATAAAATTCCTCAGAATCATTATCTCCTTCAGAGTCTTCTTCAACTGTGCTGTTGTGCCGTGACTCCTTAATGGAAAAGGAAAGTTAACAAAGATAAAAGTATTATGTTGACCTTGCATGTATAGCTCTAAATGTAACTACAGGAATTACGCTTTTACAAATAAGCTCATAGCATCCCTTCTTAAGAGATCTTTTAGTATAATTTTTCCAGAGGACCCATTTCAAGAATAATGAAATATCACATGAAAAAAGCACCTAATACAGGGTACTTAAAAACATCTCGAATATATGTTGGAGAAATAATACTTGTGTGGTTTCAAACACAGCACAGTATTTTAAAGAACTGGATAATTCAGCAGACTATGTGGGGATACTTCACTCTGTGCTTTTGCTAAACAAAGCATAACTTTCCCACCAAGACCGGTTCTGGACATATATCTTTTGGTGTGTCAGCAACCTACTACAATTTTATGTTACTTAATTCTCAGAAATAAACTCTAATAGTTTCAGGAAATAGTCCAAGCATGGAATATCTAATACTTCCTTCTGGGAAAACCTGACACACTGCTGCTTAATTTATTTTTAACAGAAGTTCCAGCCTGGTGGCAGAAAAGTTTCAAACTTAATTTTCTGAGTAGCTCTGCTCTGAGACAGTGAAAAGTAAGGATTAGAAAGTCCTATGCTTACCTAAGTAAAACCTGCTCTAAATAGGCTGCTTTGTGAATAATATGAAGTAATCTGAACTGATCCTGGTACTGACTGCAACTCAGCATGAGATGAAATGTTATATTCTGTTTCCCACCACTGGAATCTTTACTTATAAATATATAATGGCTCGAGAGAGTAATTCTTGTTTCCCACAATGCATGTGTTATTTCTATGCCGTATGCTGACTAGTAGCCCCTAAAGAACACCTGTTAAAATAATCATTCTTCACTTCAACTTGAACATAATGCATTACCCCTTTTTTCTTATTCATGTCCTACACAGACCTGTCATAATGGAAATCAGATATATGAATCAAAAAATAGATGTTACCCCTAAATTCCACAGCCATAAATATCAATATGTATATACACTTATCACCAATTTCTATGGTCAGACATTGTAATCCCATTTTTCCACCTCTGCCTCTAAATTCCTGCCCTATTCATTGAATGTATACATACAGTACAAAAATTCTATTTCATCCAATCTCATGGCAATTTTTGACAAGGCATAAAAATAATTTCTCCTTCTACTTTACTGAAAATAAATAACATTACTTTAGTTTTCTTTGTTTTATAATAAAATTACTACAGAGGGAAGTCTGTTTCAAAACAGAAATCAACTGAACAAAAACTCCACCCAAAAAACCCAGAAATGAAACTCTCACATTACAGTAGTGACAAACCCATCATGTGCTAACCAAACCTTGAACTGTCTAGCCAACAGAAACTGTCGGTGTTAAAACACTTTTTATAAAGGGGTTTTTTTTTCAGTACTTTCACATTTAAGTATCTGATTCAACTAGAAACAAAATACAAGCTCAAACTCAGCCCCACAGAAGCTAACTATATCTCAGGCTTTTAAGGAAATGGGTAAATTCTTCCCACACTTGTTTTTCTTATGTTCACACAGCACTGAATACAATGATGAGGCAGTAGAAGCAAAGTATTTTCAGTGCAGCTTTTCACATCAAATGAGGTTTCATTTACTAAGAAACTGATAAAAATAGCATTTAGGCATGCTTATCTCCCCTTTCCAGGATCAAGAAACTCAGCACCCACCCTTACCAAAGTAAGTCTTTAAGTCAAGCACCTGAAGTCCTGACAGTGCTCAATTTCTTGTTTGAGACAGGAGCCTACGTGGTACCTTCTTTGAGGCCTTAACACTGCCAGCCCTGTAGATTTCACCTTAGTGCCACTGCCTTCTTAATGTCTCAGTGAGACTGGTCAGAGACCTGTGCCAGAGGCAGAGGACAAATACCACCACGCCTGGAAGGCCCTAATACTCAAGACTCTGCTTATGGTGAGAAGAGTCCTGCAGAGGTCTCGAGTCTGCAGCGGGACTGCTGCAGGCTACACAAAGAAGCAGGGAGCTAAGTAATTGAGATGAGGTCTTATGGGCCAGAGCAGGTTAAAAAGTAAAGGAATCATATTTAGGGCCGACACTATAACACTGTTGAACAAAAAATTAAATAAATGCCAAAAACGTATTTCCTAGGATAGGAGGAGAATCTCTCCCAACTAAGTGAATCACTGGTTAATCCATGTACAAAACACAGAGAAATATGCTCACCTTTTAAAACATGTAAACATGCACAGATTGAATAAGCACATTTTGATGGGAAGTCTGTGGTAAACAGTCGTATTTTATTATTTTCTTTTGCTTCTTAAAATAATTTCAGTTAAAATATGCACACAAGAAATACATACCTCTCCATTCTCCCTCTGTAATTTTGACTTTATGGATAAGCAATAGTTGACATCACTGGTTTTTCTTAGTTCTTTAAAAAAAAAAAAAGGAAAATAAGGAACATATGTAAAAAAAAGTGAAATAGTTTTGTATATGCAGACTTGGAATTTTTAATTGCAGAAGTAGAGCAAATAACAAACAAAAAGTTACAGATATGAAATGCATCAACGAGTTTACAATGCAACAGTCAAAAATTAGGAAGCCCCTACTTCCCAGAAGACTTTTTCTAAGTGTGAACTGAAACTCAGCTGATCCACCTAGGACATTTTTTTTTCCCAATTTGTGATTTACAATTTAGTGTCATTCATTAATTTTGCATAATTTATAAAAGAATGAAAAATCAAAACTCCTCAGGAAAATAAAATCTTCTATATAAAAGATAAGTTTTTATTCTACTGTAAAATTATGGGCTTAATTTCTTTTCAAATTAAAGAAATATTTGAAAGTAAAATTTATCTCAAACTTCTGATGATAATAGCAAGATTTTGTTTATGTGCCACTGCAACAACTTCAGTAAAATTACTCTTGATTTACATCTATATAAATGAGATCAGAGACTGAAGATCATACTGGTCTTCCAGTGGAATTCAAAGTAACTCTTTGTTATGCAAAAAACCACCCTAAATAATTATAATAATAATAATAAAAAAATTACGAAGTCAAGTGTTCCTGTCTGAAGAACTGCCAGAATTAAGAGTGCTCTGTGCAGTTTCTCCTGCAGCCTGAAATAATCAGAGAATCTATCTGCTAGAATCTAAAACGTCTCTAGGGAGTATGCACAAATCTTTATTAAATTCAGCATGAATGTGCCTGTATGTCTGACAAGCAAACGCTTTCATGTACCAAGTACTGTTTGAAAAAAAGGAAGTAATTTAAAATGAGAGGTTCCCAAAAATCATTGGGAAAAAACAAATCATTTTTCTGCAGTCAAATTTAGTGAAACAGCTGAACCATTTTGTTTGAAATTTCCGGAAATAATTCACCAGAGGCAGCGGTAGTTATAGACTGTTTCATCCGCAATGGTGAAGATTTAGTGAAGTTTTAAGCAAGTGATCATGAAAACTCATAATTGGAAATTATTAAGCACCTCTAACTGTATTCAAGGGGAACTGCTCTAGCACAGGCTGCAAGACATTAAAAGAAAAAAATCCATTCTACACACAACTGTGGTGATCCCCAAAAGAAACATTTTAATTTCTTCTATTCTGAAATGTAGGACAATTTACTAGAACAAGACTGTGAGAAAATAGCAAACTGTACAGCTGAACACTTTAACATATCTCCCTTTAAGTACAGACAACATCTTATCTCTCCTCAAAAACTATGAACTTGATAAAACTCTCCAGACATAGGATTACCTGTAGCAATTTGGTGGAAAATTACTGGAATTGGCTCTGTTGTAACTAACACATCTTCATCGTTATCAGAACTGGAAACGTAAGTGTTATCTACAAAAGAAAAACACTTTGCATGGTGAAGTTCCATCGTGCTTTGTCAGCCCCCTTCAATGTTTCCTATCCCACACTGTACCACAAGGAACTGCTCCCTAGATGCTAGGGAAGCTGGGCACTAACATCTTCCTGGTGTGTTCGGCTTCTTTCCCTTGAGATTGTTAACAGAAATAAAAATATTACAAGTATGGGAGATTCAGACCCAAACTTTATAAAGCAAAACCCTGGAGTTTGATGTCATGGCTTTTGTCAATCACACCAAGCATGGCTCTGAACCAACCCACAGGGCTCAGAGTGGCCAACCTTTTCCAAAACTAATACTTGTTCTATGATTTTTGCTATGTCTGATACCAAAACTCAAGCTAGATCTGCTATGCAGAGTGAAAGCTGCACTGAGAGCTGGGTGTTAACAGCCAATTATGCAAATTACCTGAGCCTCATTTTGCCTAGTCACACAAAGGTTATTTGAAGTGTCTTCTAATCAGTAGATAACCTTTCTTGTGCCTGATTCAGGGAGAAAAAAAAGATTCCTCCCACTTAACAAAAACATTGGTATGGATATGAATATGACAACTCTATTTCACCAAACTTTCTTTAAAAATGTAGAGATGAGGCTGAGGAGTGTGTCTGTTGGGTATTTTTGGTTTGGTTTATTTTTTTTGCTTTCCAACTAAATGTTGACTAACAAAAACCAAGAAACAGCAAGTTTTTGAGTACTATCTGCAGAAGCTAATTTTGCATGTATTGCTGAACTGCCTATGAAAGTAATGATACTTTGTTTTCTCCTGATCTGGGCTGAATTGAAACCTATGCTCTAGAGCAGAAAGGCTGACAATTACAATAATCACATATAAAGTGACAAATAAAAGAACTGAAAGAAGGACTTATCTATTACAATTCTGAACACTTTGGTCCCACATCAGCAACATGCACTAACTCACATTCAATTTTAAGCATAGTGCTGCAACCTGGAAGCTTTTGAGTGCTTCCAGTGAAATGTTAAAGGCGCTAGCTTTAATAGGGAGGAGAGTTCAGTAGTTTCATCCTTTGTATCACAGCAGTTCTTAGCCACCTTCATTAAGAGGGAGCCTGGGGCCGTGGCCGTCCCTTGCACGGTGAGCCAGGCTGTGCAGAGCAGCAGCTACACCACACACACAGACGGGTTTTCCTGGCTGCCACCTGGGAAACAGCCTTTCTGCCATGTTCACACACATCTGCCAAGTCTGACACTGTCCCACACCTTCGCCTACTCCCACTCCTGCGCTGTCCCGCGAGGCAATCTGAGTGATCAGTGGCTGGCTCCACGCACACGTGCTGCGTGCAGGCAATGCTGCAGGAGGCCAACACCGCTGCTCCTGCACTCCTGTGGGCACAGCAACACATCAGTCTGTGGCTGCTCAGCTGCACGCTGGGGACAGGGACATGTTTTATGTCGTGTGAACTAAGTGGGCTTCCTTCTGCCAGTATTCATTCCTTCTCCCACTTCTGTCTGCTGGCAGGAGGGGCGGTGAGCTATACCCGCAGCACAGCTGCATCCTGCCCTCTGCAAGAAGCCCTGCCCTGCCTCTCTTTACATTTTCCAGCTTGCTGTCACCAACATTTCAGTGTCCACCTTGCACATACAGCACAGGCCCATCTGTTTCCCAGTTTTGGGAGTGTAAGTTACTGCTGTAGAGCCTAATGAGCTGAGATAATTGAGGCCATCATTTGGCTCTAAACATACCTAACACTACATACATGGAAGGGAGAGAGGAAATTCCTGTGCTACAGCTTATTGCTGTACAGAAAACCAGGAAAAACAGTATGTTCTGTACAGAATAGACATACATATATGGAAAAAAGGACTGCTCAGCTACAGGTTTTATAGATTTTAATTATAGTTTTATGTCCATTGTCATTCTTTCTTGGCAACTGGATAATACGACTTTCACTGCCAAGTTGTTTTTTTTCCTTTGCTATTTGGCAGCTATAAGGGTTTTTTTTTTTCTTCCATCAATCTGATGAGACATGAAATTAAGATAATGGCTTTGATTTGCTTTCTTCAACAACCAGTTTCTAACACTCAACACCTAGGAACACCTCTCCTCTTCACTGAAGGACCTAGTGCCTGGACCTAGCACAGGGATGCAGCAAACTACTTGCTGCCAAACTGGTTCTCTCCATCTCTGCTGCAATCTTTTGAGGAGTGAGAAAGGTGTGTAACCTACAAATCACTGGGATAAAAGACTACAGCAGTTCTACAAGTTTCTATCAGCCAACACAAATCATTCTGAACATAAATTCATTAGCAAAATCCTTGCTGCTCTGATGGTTCCCACAGGAGTCATGACATACTCATATTAGTGGGACTTCAGTCTACTCATTGATGCTATATTCCGTAACTGCTCCTTAGAAGGATTATTTTCCCCATTTGTGTCAATATTATGAGAAAATTGTTACAGCAATATTTTGCTGAAACTGATATTACCTGTCTCTAAACTTTTCAGTTATATTTTCACAACTTCAGCAATGGATATGTAACTTTCAGACATTACTGTCTCAACACTACTCCTGTTAAGTTCTCAGTTTGCCTTTGTGAGCACATTTTTAGCTTTCACTCATAATTACGAAACTTTCAAACACCTTCCATTATTGAAAGTTGTCATGTCACATTACGGTTTCCATAGGTACGATTTAATGCTCAGCTGCTTGTATTTGATGTTTTAAGAAGGAATTCAGCAACAGCTACACACTGTTATCAGTACCAAACTGGTGATACATTACAGCAATGCAGGCCGTGAGAGTATGCATACTACCCAAGGCTCTTCTTCTAGTATCTAAAATTTACGTTTGGTGGTATCATTTTAGCTGAATTACATCACTGGTATAGTGACTTAATCTCTTCTATTCTCATATATTTATTGCACGCATCAGCAATTTATCTGATGATAAACTCTGATAGCCTTGTCCTGGATTTACAAATTTGATCCACTCTGTATTACACACTCTTAATCTACACAGGATACAAGTCTGGTATAGCTATGCACTAATGGACTTAAACCTTAATCTATAAAGATTTATCCTGTGAGAAATGTAATTTGAGGGCATGTGCTGCTCTGAACTCCATCAGCTCGCAGCAGTATTTGCAGAACACCTTCCAGTTGAGGATCTCAGAACAGAGCTTCCCAGACTTGACACCATCACACCCCGACATGTTCCTGAAACCTTCCTTAAGATACGTGTCAGAGAAGGGAGCCACAGTCAGCAGTAATGTTAGGTTAGAAATGTAGGACAAAAACAGGTGACAAAGCATCTGGCTCACTGAGTCAAAACAAGTGTTCTACGATCAAAGCTACAAAATAGCAAAAAGTCATTATCATTCCTAACACACTGAACATCTCTTCATCATAAAGCACACATATATCCTGCAAAAGCTTGAGATGTGAAGGAAATCAGGTCTTCTAAAGCCCTGAAGCGCTGGATTTTAATCAGTAAACATGTGCTGGTTTACTCTCCGCTCCAAGCTAACTACAGTGTGAAATGTTCAAATGCTATCTGCCTTTAAAATATAGGGCGTGATGGCACAGAATATTCATCAGGTTTTAGGGACACTAAAGTCACTCAGGCTTGTAGGCTATCAGGACATGCAGCAAATAACATTCACAGGGAAATTTTGAGGTCTATCAGACAGAAGAGTTTGCCAGGAAATGAGATCTCATGTGCTGTGCAAGTAACTGCTGCTGGTTCAGTGCTCCAGCTTACCACTTACTTAGAGGTTCCCAGAGGTCAAATTTTGTGATATTTAATGGAAGAAACTGTTAATAACACAAGGTGAAGATTTTTTTCAGCCATTTGTCCCTCCGTTCATTGTTAGTTCAATGCAGTAATCAGTAAATCCATTTATCGCTGGTATGACTGTGCATTTTATGAATCTGTTTCTCCCATTTCTAGATGTTGAATAGACTACTATCAGTTTCATTCTCCTCTCCAGTTTTTACTGGTTAAGAAAATACATCTAATAAAGGTTGTTAGCATTCTTTGACAGAATCCATTGTTTTAGCACCACTGTTGATTTTTTTTCTCTATCTGCTTCAAACACTGGTGTTTTGATCAGAATCTGCTGGTTATCAGTGAAGAAGATCAAAGTCACACTTCTTTAGAGCTTTTAAAAGAAACAAGATATATTTCTTTGAGAAACATTTCAGAGGAGCTACAGATAAAGATCAAAAAAGGACAGAGGGTTTAATATCATTCACAGCACTTACACTATTGAATAATCACAGGTGCACAGTATGGTGCAGTCCAACAGCACTACCATGAACCTTTACTTGCACAGCACCTACCATCCCTGCTTCCCTCTTCTGCTTCTAATTGCCTGTGCTGTCTGAAGTATCTGTGCAGTCTCTTTGTGAAGGAAACCGGGGAAATAACCCCCCCTGAAAACTTGCTTTTGTTCTTACCTGCTTCTGTTTCCTATGAATAACGCCCCTTGTCAAGACTGGCCACATGGTTACGCAAATACTTTCGCCAACCCAGCTCAAAGTAGGAAAGGGAGGCAGGACTGAGCAGCTGAGAACAGCTTTGCAAGCCAACACTACCCAAGAGCCACACACGAGCGCTTGGCTCTGACTGACCCCGAGAGGCACCGGTGCAGACCGCAGGCTCCCCTTGGAGAACATGAGTCGCCTCATTAAGGTCTCAGGCAGAAGTGCTCTGCTGGCCCTGCGCCAGGCTGCTCAGGCTCTTGAAAGATCAAGCTGTATCTACCATGCCAAAGAGAAGCTAGGCACTTTCTCACTCCCACCGCCATTGGCTCCGGACACGGAAAGCACCCCAAGCTGCAATCTATCTAAACTCGTGAACCTGTGTTCGCACCCTGACCCAGCTGATAAATGATGCCTGAAAAGGAGAAATGACTGTGAAAATAATCTTAACTAATGGAAAATGAGTAGCACAAGATGCACCTGGAAGACACCAATACCCTTTCAGATATTCTCATTTGAGTACAGCAAACTGTAGTAACATGTATACATGTGTCATGGACAAGAATGTTGCACTGTACCTGGGTAGTCCTCAGAGACATGCACTGAATAGGACACACTGTAAAAAAGAAAAAAAAAAACAACAACAACATTAGAAACAACAACATTAACTGCTGGCACAACACTTTTTCCTGCTCCTGTATTATTTTATGCTTATTTATAGGCTCCTGACAGTTTCCAGAACAGAAGGTAACTTCTATTTTGATGGCTTTTGAAGTGCTCAGCTGAAAATAAAAAGGCGTCATGGCCATTTTGAAAGCTTACTTTGCTAAATCGGCACATCCTGATTTCAGCGTTCTTAAAAGGAGTATCAAGGCTGCACTGTATTCCCTTTAGAGTAATATTTCACAATATGTGTGCTTCTGATTAAAAAAAAAGGTCACTCTTTGAACACCAGAACTAGAGAACTAGTAAAGTCCAGTTTTCCCTCCATCTGGTTTTTGTGTTTGAAGCAAGACCCAGCAGGAGACCTTTCTCATTGTTGTACATTCTTGTCAGTTTCAGTAAAGGCTCTGGATGTCTTGGGCTCCTTCCTTCCATCAAAACTCTGTATTTTACATAGTATCTGTACCTTTTTGTCAAGCTGTGTTCAAACTAAAATTTGAGAGAGCCACAGTCACATTAAAGAGCAACTTTACTATGTGGATTCCCTGAATCTGTTTCATCAGAAAATAGTCACTCAAAAGTACCATCCTGGTTCTGCAGCTCAGTTCACATCTGTTTTCCCTACCTTCCAGTGAGATCTTCACTAAACTCACTGCTCAGAGCAGGATAAAGGGGTGTGATGGTCTCCTCAGCTATCTAACTACCCACCAAGTCCTTCTGGTTTTAAGTTTAGTGTGCATCTTAATTTTGTGCTAAAAACATTCAACTCTGAAGCACACTGAAAGGTTTCTGTTGTATAATTCATATTCTTTCCAATTCTAAATCCTATAAACTCTGTCAACGTACACATTTAAGTAATACATGGTGTGGGTTCATATCTGTAGTAAGTTAAATCACAGCAGGATAGTACAGTCCTCTTAAGAAATTTTAGTATGTACTGCACTTGCTGAAAAACTGCTGAAAATTGGTTCACAGGATCTTTCTAAATGACATGAATACAGCTTCCATGTAGACAGGAAACTGAAGCCAGGTATGATTTTTAATTTTTCTCTCTCAAGGGCTTCCATTATGTGAGTTCCACTTTCACAATACAGTGACTGTAGGAGTCAATCAATATGAAAAAGTAGGTCCTTCACACTTGCTTCCGCAAGTCGATCTATTAACACACAGCTCTGTTACCTGCTTTTGCACATCATCTATTCTAGAGTATTTTATGTATTGTTGGATTAAGACACAAATATGCCTGTTTCTTCAACAGCTGAAAATGTTCTCATAAATTGAAGCAGAAGCAGTATTTATTAGAGCTGACCACGGATTTTGCCACACAACTAGATAGCTTCAGTCAAGCTGATTAAAATCCCATCACTGAGCAAATTCAACATTTTATGACTTTTCTGTTTTAATTATTTTTTAGGCATTTTGAATAGGCCAGCATCTGTATCCCCTCACCTTGGAGTATATTCCCTAAGGACTGGTTTATTTAAATCTAAATAATATGTCTTCTTGTAAAATATCACTATTTTAAATAGGGAAATATTCCAAAACAAGGAAGTGTTATTCTTAGTGCAGTCATGTGTAGAGAACTTTCCTCTGTGGTGCAGAAAAAAAAGAATACCACAAATAAATTCCCGAGAAGTTAACTGAGTGCCTGTTCTCACCAAACCCCATCTTCTAGAAATGTTTGTAACCATGATATAACCATAACTTCCTTCTACTACTGAAAGAGGTACTTCCGTCTTACTCTTTTAGACTGGCTGCTTGCACACCTCTTTGCTGCCTCCAAAATTTCTGTGTATGGGTTTGTTCTAAATAGTGAGAATGAGAACAGGGGCTGAAGAGTTTCACAGCTTCCATGAGTGAAGGTACTCAAAACTCAGCTGGGTAAGGACCTCAGCAACCTAACCTAACTCTGAAGCTGGATTTGACTTCAAAGTTAACTTCTGCTTACTCGATGTGCACATGTGCAGAAACCTGATGGAACTGAGTTTTCTCTTCCTTTTTCTTCATCATGTGGTTATCTCTGGCAGCAGCAGCTGTGGTGCTGCCAAACGGAAGCCAGTAACCAAACAATACACTGTTTGTCTTCTGAGGTGGAATAAATTAAAAGGTTAATGAAAACACAAGTTATCAATAGTCTCAAACCAGACTGTTCAAACTCAGGGTCTGATCCAGGGCCCACTGAATCCAGCAGTAGGGAGAATAAATGGCTTGAGACTCCAGAGGGAGGTGGTAGTGCTTTGCTTCAGCTTGTCATCTTGTGTTAGTTACGTGTGGACCATGGAAGCAAAAAGTGGAAACAAAACTACTGAACAAAACGAAACTTGGATTTGTGTCTCAGCTCGCCTCTGTGATTGTCACACATGGCCACCCTTTGGCACATTTTTCTGCTCTCAGGATAAACTGCTTCCTACTGACTGCACACCTGATTTGTCAGCGAACAAGATATACCAGGCAAACAAAGGTCTCTTAAGGGTTCCTGTCCTCCAGCAGCCACCCAAGCATTTTCCCTCTGACTTCAACAAGATTTAGAGCCAAGCCACAACCACAAGACTGTGATGACTTACAGCACCTTAAACTGCAGAGACTTCAGTGAAGATGCAGATGTTCAACACCTCTCAGTGTCAAATCCTCCCAAAGCCAAAGAAAGCCTTTATTGAAGCAGCTTTCTCATTTAAGAACTCAGAAATGCAACTGGAATTAATTTAGGCCTGCCCCTCACATAGAAGTACAACATGATTATTCCAGTGAGGGAAGTGATTTTTCCTTCTGGCAATACAGTTCCTCTGTACAACCTTATTGCAGTTACTAAGTACAGCTCATAGCAGTATAATTTACTCCCATTCCCATAAACACATTCACCATTGCTTGTTCAGTTATATTGCTTTAGCTACAGGAACGGTTAAACTCTTGGGTGGAAACAAAGCCTCCACGATGGTGCTATTTCTGTTTTATTCAGCTCAGACCCTCTGCAGAAGTCATCCTGCAGTACACATGTTTCTCAACCCTTAAGCTTAGAACAAGCTTCATACTCGAAATGGCCCAGTAAAATTTTTGTTATTTAACAAACAGTAAAATACCATATGAGAAATTAGTGAGAACTGCCATATTTCACAGCTTACACATTTTTAATGTAAACTTCTTATTGCCTGAAATACTATTAACATCGACAGCCTTGGCTTAGTAACAATTTTACTCACAGGGGTCTCATTGAAAGAATTTTCTAATGTGTTTTAACCATGGTATTCCTTCTACAGAAAAATTATTCTGCAAGGGTTCATCTCCATTGGAGAACTAATTCATCAACTAGATGGGTATGCACCATGTAATTGCTGTTTTTCAAATTAATATTTCCCAACTGAATACAAAATAAGCAGATTCATCTGCATTTGACATTGCTACAATTTCTCAAAGCTAGTTAAAAAGGAGTGGAGAGTCTTAACTGGTTATACTACCAGGCAAAATGTAACCCCAAAACTGCATCTCCAGGGCAAAGAAAAATACTCATGAAAACTGAAAAAGACAGCAAAGCAAAAGTTACTGTGACAAAGCACATTAATAAAAAGGAAACCAGCCAGCTTCACCTCCTTACATCCGTTTGTAAGATTGTTTCCCGAGCCTTGAACTGCAGTTTTACCTACCATGATACAAACCCCGGGATCGAACACACATCCTAAAGCCACAACAGTGATGCTGCATCTGGGATGTAACTTCCCATCAATTTCAGGTTATCTTAGCTCTATGCCACCCATCGTTTCTCTCTAAGAAAGAAATCCTTTAAGCTGAATTTCCAGCTGTTTTGCACAGCAGGAACAGTGTGAAGCATCTGGTGCAAGTCTAAGATTTATGCCTGTGGAAAAGTTATGACAATTCAACCAGCTCTGTCCCATGGCAACAACTGACTTACTGCCTTATTAAGTGTGGAAATTGTGATCTAGTTTCTATTCCAGTTTTAGTCATCTCTATTAGAGCCAGAGCCCTCTGTCCTAATGTTGCAGCTTGTAAACTTGATGAAGAAAGAAAACAAGATTTTTTTGTCACATGGAATCTGATGGCAGTCTAATGCAATCTGTAACAAAATACAAGAAAAGAGTAAGTAGGACTTAATCATAATGCATCTGGAGCTACAGAATTCAGAAGAGATTTTGTTTATGATATGCCAAAATCTCAGTTCTGGCTCATCAATGCTCTAATGCAGTAAGTTAGTAAGATGCACAAAATTTTATACCTTAAGAAGAATACTAAACCTCAGCAAAGCAAGCTATGGATAAACTTGAAGTAATAAATGCTGCTGTGGTATTAATTATATGCTTGGGTCAACTTTTGAAGTTGGTGACATGAAGAAAATATTACTGAAACTCTGATACAAAAAATAAAAGTATGCTGGTGACAAGTTTGGGCCAAAGGACCGTTTTAATAACCAACATAATATTTCTAAAAGTACAATATGATACAGACATGACGCTTTTACTCTTTTTTAGGTGAAGCAGTAGAAAGGAATAAGGTCCAGTTGAAAAGATGCAACTGAAATTGTGCTCTTTTACCACTTTCCAGATATCAACTCACAAAATTCCTACATTTTCAGTATCTACACATAACATGCCACAGTAGATCAACATTTCATGAATGTTCAGTAATTACACAGTAAATACTGCCATCTTCAAGTCTTTCTTTTCTTATCTTTGAAAATGCTTCCAAATTCTTCAGTGGATTTCTATTACTGTCACTTTAGTCTCCTTTTCTACTTCAATAAGACCACCATTTGATCCTGAAACCAGACCATTCATATTGCTTTACTTCTGACCACTCTTTTTTCCTCAAACAAAACAAAATCGGTTCCAAAAAGCATTTCACCATGAACACAAGCCACTCTCAGCAATCTCTGTTCTGGGATCCAGTTTGAAACCCTATAACCTGACAATAAATCACATCACAAATACAGGGTGGAAATTACGATTTTCAGAAGACATACTGTGGGACTGCACCCAAACAAAACTTTCAAACTGCATTTCTGAAATAGATGACCTTTCAACAAGGGCCTTGAGAACTGGTAGAAGATTTAGGTATTGGCCAGATGAAAAACTAGGTACACTATTTACACAAAAAAAATTGGATTAGTTAACAGAAAATAAAACATTAGTTTTTTTTGTAATTGACCTCAATTAGACTATGTGAATTAGACTATGTGAAGAGAAGTACAATTCAAAACTAATATTTAAACACTCTGTAAAAGGCTTCAATGTCAAGCCTTTCTTCCAATTTGTACATAGATTACATGCATGCAAATAACTTAAAAACTCTCCATTTGGTGTTCAACTGCCACAAGTATGAGTGAATGATAGATGTTAGGTTTTTCAACAAATTATGAACAAGTAAATTAGCAAGATACTCCATCACTTGGTATGTATGAGTGCTGTGCTGAGAAACACTTCATCACATTTCAGTGGAGCTCTTAAAAAAACAATAGAAGTAAGGGAAAAATAATATTGCTTTTCCACTCTGGAGCTTTTGAAAGATTGCATCCCACTCAGCACACATCAGCTGAAGAAGTGCTCCACTGAAGCTCATATTCAGAAACATACACAGACCTATGGCAGCATTCTGGATTTTCTCATCTGGTACGTTTTGTAATCAACTATGGCTGGCATTCACATTTGTCTTCACCAAAAAATACGGAGACTTTTAGAATGTATTTATAAACGTACATTTACAATTATGTAACACAAATTTTATTCTGTTTCTTCGCTAAAAGGGTGGTCAGGCATTGGAAGAGACTTCCCAGGTAAGTGATGGAATCACCATCCTTGGAAGTATTCAAAAGGTGTATGGATGTGGCACTTGGGAATATGGTTTAGTGGTGAACGTGGGGGTGCTGCATTAATGGTTGAGCTTGATGCCCTTAAAAGCCTTTTCAAACCTCAGCTATGCTATTATTCTATTACAAATCACACAATCACAGAAGGGGTCAGGCTGGAGGGGACCACAGCAGGTCATCTGGTCCAACCTCCCTGCTGAAGCAGGGTCACGCCAAAGTACAGCGCACAGGATTGTGTCCAGACAGTTCTTGAGTATCTCCATTATCGGAGACTACACAGCCTCTCTGGGCAATCTTTTCCAGTGGCTGGTCACCTGCACAGTAAAGAAGTTCTTCCCCTGTTCAGGTGGATCTTCCTGCGCATCACTTACTGCCCACTGCCTCTTCTATTGCTCAGCACCTCCGAGCAGAGCCTGGTCCATCCTCTGACCCTCCCTGCAGACACTGACAGACATTGATGAGGTCCCCTCTCAGTCAACTCTTCTTGAGGCTGAACAAGCCCAGCTCCCACAGCCTTTCCTCATAAGAGAGATACTCCAGGCCCTTGATCATCTTTGTCACATTCCACTGGACCTGCTCCAGGAGTTCCACGTCTCTCTCACACTGAGGAGCCCTGAAGTGGACACAGCTGTCCATATGTGCCTCACTCACCAGGGCTGAGTAAAGGGACAGGATCACCTCCCTGACCTGCTGACAATGCTCTTCTTAATGCACCCCAAGATATCATTGTTCTTCTCGGCTACAAAGACACACTGCTGGCTCATGGACACCAGGACCCTCAGCTCCTCCTCCACAGAGCTGCTTTCCAGCAAGTAAGCCCTGAGCCTGTGCTGATGCCTGGGGTTATTCCTTCTCCAGGTGCAGGACCCTGCATTTGTGTCTGCTGAATTTCAGAAGGTTCTCTCTGCCCATCTCCGCTGGGCTGCACAGCACTGTGTGGTACTGGCCACTCCTCCCAGCTTTGCGTCATCAGCAAACTCATTGGGGAGGCACCTGCCCCTTCCTCCAAGCCACTGACGAAGTTAAACAGTACTGGGCCCTGTATTAACCCCTGGAGTACACCACTAGGGACAAGACCCTGTGCCACTGATTGCAACCCTCTGTGATCTGCTTTCATCCAGTTCTCAATCCACCTCATTGCTCTCTCATCCAGTCCACACTTCCTGAGCTTGCCACGAGAACATCGTGAGAGACAGTGACCAAAGCCTTGCTGAAGTCGAGGGAGACAACAGAAGAAGTTCACAAAACTTAGTGAATCCATGAATACTATTAGCCAATACAAATCAGTACATGCTGCACTCCATTCATTCACGACACCTTTACAATGCAGTCTCAGTAATGTGACAAAACCATAAACAGAACTAAGTATAAATGTTGCAGTTGCATAAAACACTAACCACAAAGTGACGTGTATCTCCAAACACTCTGACAGACAAACAGCATTAAAATCATGACAGTTAGAAACATGGAAGAGAGTAATGATCTCATAACATGCCTCTGGAAATAAAAACTTGCGTAAGGTTTTTTAAAATACAAATAATTATATGGGCTTTTGCTTTTTCACACGGGGAAATAACTACTGAAGCACAGGACTTCCATCTTTTTTTAAAGCAGTGACTTTAAAACTGATGCTATTAAATGGAATAATGATTAGTGAAGAACAACCTTCTCTTCTGGAAGAAAGCATAAGAAGCGACAAATGAGACAAAAATTAAAAGGATCTAAGTTTTCATGCATACATTTGCACAGCTATGGAAAAAGTGACTGTCAGTCAAGCACAGCAAGAATAATCTCACAATATTAAAGACTAATTTATTTTCTGTTACAGAATTTAGAACTTGAACTAAATCCCACTGAAGTCCAAGGGAGACTTTAGTACTTGTCAAAGAAGATTACAGGCAAGTTGCACAGAAAATAAAAGACTTCTGGCCCCCTACCACACTTCTGTTAGTTTCTGGAAACAAGTACTTCACCACTTTGCTAAAAATTTCAGTATGTATTCCAAAGGGTGCAAATCTTTTTGAGCACTTTTTCCTGTTTGTTTTTTTTTTTTTTTAAATATTTGCATCTTGCTACACAACTGGACTGCCAACCATTTCACATCCATACCATTTCTTAGAGTCCTTATTAAAACAATCTTCATGGATTTCTAAACAACTTTTGAAGCACACTTTAAAATGTCTTGAATGTACATGTCTGCATCACAGCAATTTTTTTTACAGATATTCAGGCCACTTTAGATCTCCCGAAACACCTTAGTTCAGTGAGCTTCTGTATTCCCTGTGATCCAACAACTGATGACCCATGATTAGTCACACCTATTTTTTGCTGCTAGATATAGACGGATGCTTGTCAAGAATTGAAATTTGTGCACAAGCCCCTTTCACCATACATCATAACTTCCCGTGATGCACCAGCAATTATAAAGAAAAGAATAAAAAGTGACTCTGAGTAATCTTTTCCTCTGAATGATGGAGAACATGCGTATGTGATGACATATGAAAAGTCCCAGGCACATCTATTGATGACAGATCAGAACTACTCCAAAGAGAGATGAGCAGTGTCAGTGCGTCAAAAATGGCACTGCTTTCGTTTCTTGACATAACCTGGGGGTACAGAGGCACTGAGTCAAAATTATTATAGTTTGCATTTGTCACTAAGAATAATTGAGCTACTGGTCCTCTCATGAAACTGAAGTGCATCTGAATCAAATGGGGAATGTTACTCATAAAGCCCTGCTTGATTTAGCATGTCATTCAAATAAAGGGGACACACAAAACCGCAGCTCAAACATTTCCCTTTAGCAAAGCTTCCAATGAAAAAGGCACTACAACTTCTAGTAAATACATCGAAGTCTACAGGACTGATCATTACTCTAGCAAACATGAGGGCACTTCTAAAAGTAAAATAAGCAAATCAGGAACACTTGGGACGGGGGGAAAAATGTATGTGCTGTGTGTCACTCTGGAAGGAGTTACATCCAAATATGTCTACATGTGCAAAACTAGGTTGGCTACAATCAGACTCTTCCAGAACCTGACCATTCCACTCAGAACTACAAAAGCCTCCTGTTCGTCAAGTTGCCCTGTTTGACCGGGTCCAGCTCCCTCTTCTCAATATGGATACATGTTATGCTTTTCTTCTGTATTCTTCTTTCTCTCCACTGATCCCATGGGTTTGAATTCCCCCTACATATTTTCCATTACCTCTTCATCCAATTTCAGTCTTCCCCAGGCAACAGAGCAGAAAACAAACTCAGGACAGTAATCTCTTGGCCCAGCTCAGCAGCAGCCAGAGCAGCACACAGTATCACGTGCCCTTGGGCACCTTATTTACATGATGAGGTCCATCTTCTTCCACCATGTGCTTTCTAGAGGTTGATTTTGTCTTGGGTTTTTGCGGGGATTTGGGGTTTTTTTTTGATGGTGTTTGTGGTTTTGTGAGGTTTCTTTGGCTGGTTTTTTTGGGGGGTGGGGTTTAGAGAAGAAAGTTTTTTCTCTCTTCAGCTTCCATCTTTTAATTTTGGAGCACTGCTGTTAGAAGATACTGTGACCTGCTCTTTTTGAAGCCAGTTAAGAGTTATCTTAAAGCCATGAGGGTTTGACCCATGTTGTTCCTACTGGAAGGCTGCTTTGAGGCTACTGTAGTTCTAATTCAAGCAACTGGATTTTCAATTCAGATTAATTGAACAGAAACACCTTGCCCAGCCCCTGTACAAAGCCTTTGTGTTGCAATCTTTCAAAACTAAAATAAAAGGACACAAAAAGAAACTACCACAAACCCAAGGCAGAGATACAAGGCAAACTGCAAACTGAACAGTTACAGCTATCCAAGAAGAGAGGAGCTTATCATAGGAAATTTTACCTGGTAATTTTATAATTCCAGCATCCTAGCAGTTATGAAAGGCAAAAATTAAGCCCATATAAATCCCTGGAGATATTCACTATTTAACTTCATTATATCCCTAACAAGTGGAAAGGCTGCTTTCCTTTGCATGCAGTGCTTAGCAAAGGAGGAAAGTCTTAGGCACTGTTCTTCGACCACTCTCGACATTCATTAATTAGTTGGCATTTTGCTTGTTTATCTAATGAGGTGTGTGACAGGCACTGCTGTGCAGGGAAAAAGTAACAAATTTAAATACTCTTTCTTACTCATTCTTTGATACATCTCACAGAACTCAAATTTTTCCCCTTCCCCCTGAAGTCAGCCCTCAGTACTTCTTGGTACAGCTGAAATACCGTATTTATGAACTAAAATAATTCTTTTCTCTGTTTTCCATACTTGCAGCTTCCATCATCATTAATATAAATTCAATATGTAACTTCCAAATATATTATTTGAATGTCAGACTATTGCTTTTAAAATTATTCTAAATTAAAGGTGCACACATTCAATGTAACAAAATCCCACTGAGCAAGATTTCCAACACAAGTTACCTGTGAAATTGCCCATAGCAGTTTATTTATGCCAATATAATCCATTCACATAATTCAGGACTACTGGCATACCTACAGCAAGTTATTTATCTATTGCTTACAGATACACACAGTCTCACCTTCAAATCATTAAGGTGAAGTCTAGATTGTGATACAGCACCGACCCATATCCTGCACACATTTAAATCCAAGGCAACAGCTGCTGTTCCTGCACACAGCTGCAAGGACTGCTTGCAAACCTGATGGGTTGGCTCATCCTCCTGTCCCATTACACTAACATGGTCAAAACCATTCTGTTTTCTGTGGTAAGAGACACAAAAGAAGGTGCTACACGGCTGGGGCAATGCCACTGGGGTTTGCCTCCTCCGCCCAAAAGACCCAAGAATTACAATGATGAAAGGTGCAACATGAAAAGCAGAGCAGGTCATTCCTCACACCTGGAGCCTCACTGGGATACCTATCTCTGCCACTACACCATGCTCATGAAGAGCATGCACTAGAGCATGCACTCATAAACAGCAAATAAAATAGAAAATTCAGTATGAGATGGCAGGAAAATATTTTTTTATTCCTATCTTTTCAGGTATGAGAGTTTCAGTCTGAGGGCACAGGTGCACTTCTAGCACAACATTCAGTCCTGTTGTCCTCAGCATTACAAAGATGTCAGTAAATTGAGGGGAATACAGCGGTCATCAAGAAACAAGCACAAATCTGGAAGAACGGCCAGTGAGCAAAAATATTTATGAGGGTCCAGACAGCCAGGTACACAGAGTATGGCAAATCAATGATCAGGTGTGGCAGGAAATGCGATGACTGCTGCAACATGTTTTGCAGCGTGTTAACATGAAGATGGGTGTAATTTTTACATGATGGCCCAGAGGAAAATGGCAAGCCATATCCATGTGAAATTACAGGAAAGAGTATAACTTGACTGAGTATCAGAAATGGAGAACCCCATTAAACTTTGGGTTAGTCTTCCAGAGAATGGGTAACCACATAACCATTTAAAGCCAGGACGGAGAAGGAGTTTAAGTAAAATTAATGGAAAAAATTTGCATTGTCAATGTTACTAACAACTCTGTTTCCTATTGCTAATTTCCATGAGTAAAATGTTAATGAGCAAAATGTTACCTCCCTTTCTCACTAGTAGCTCAGAGAGCAAAGTTGTAGGTTGAATATGACATTGACAACTCTCAGTGTGACTCAGGGAAAAAATTCAAAGCATAACCCGGTACTGTATTTCAACAGGGTGCAGAATAACAGCAGCAGGGAATTTCAGTTCAAGAGCTTTTTATACATTTGAAGTGGCAGCACTGGTGAGGATCTGAAACAGTTCTTCCACCTTCTCACGAATTTTAGCTAATCCTAAATATCACACAATCTGTTTCTTCTTCATGACAGAAAGCAATAGAAAGCATACTGAACTTTCTTTTTTTCTTTTGCATTTAGGTATATTTAGTAGCAGCTCATCTAATAAAGAACAATTTTAAATATATGGGCTGTTCTTGAGCCAAAGAATGCTTTAAGATGCATGACTGTTCACAGAATATTAATTTAATACTGTACCCAAATAAACCATATTTTAATATTGTCTGGCAGACATTCCTACAGAAAGTGGTAAGCAAACTACAGAACACAAACCAACAGATAACTTTAGTACCCTACCCCAACACGTAGTTAAGATTTTAAATACCATTTTAATTTGTAAAGATAAAATTAAAAAATCCCTCTACCAGTCTTAATTAGATCCCTGTCTTCTCAAAAAACTAATTACATGTCAGACGAAGCACTGGTTTAGGAAGCCCCTGTATTCTTGCAAAGGCAGAGATAGTTCTATTCCCAGCTGTGTCTTGTTATATGCCTCCCAGAAAGAAAAAATGCACACTTTTTCAAAAAGGGAACCGTAACTGTTACAAAGCTTTATAGTCACTGATTTACCTTTCATGTGTGCTGAACCACTGCATCTCCAAGAGAAATCAGCAGGAACCATCAGCAGTTTTGAAGAAAAGGGCTTAGAGTCCAGATTTTAAAAATAATTAGTCAACAATAATTGTGCAGAAATGGCAGTTAGAAAACTAAACTGTTTATATTCCCTTGAAAATACCATCGGTACATATCCACCATTTTAGATAATGCAATGTACTCACAAAGGTATAAAAATTTCCATTCTGTTGCAGATTTTGAAAGGAATTTGGGTATCTTAAAAGGGATTTGGCTACCCAAGCACTTTTTATAAGGCCATTTTTTGAGAAAATGGTAAAATAGGACTCATCCTAAGATACATAAAATTGGTACATGCTTTTCAAAACACACAATGAAATCCCAGTCCCATGAAATTTCATAGGCAAAACTCTCAGGAAAAAAAGTGAAGGTTTATCCTTCTGTCAGCTTCTTCATGAGCAAATTTGCAATTAAAAGATGTCAAACATTATGCACTCCCTTCATTTCCTCCTTACTCTTTGCTCTGACTGCACTATTTAGCATGTTCACCCACCAAAATTATCACCAAAATTTGGAAAGCATCTCGAAGATGGGAAACAACCTGTAAAGCATAAGTTTTGTAATCAGGCATTCTATTATTAAGCATTTCTAGTACGTTTAGAGAATGAAAGTAAACACAGCCAGAAAGCTTCAGTCTCCCACTAACGTGGGATTAAGACCAGTAAGCCTTTCACTAACACAGAGCTCTTAATCTGAAGATCTTCTCAGAGCCTTTTATAAAGACAGAGCTTGGAAGAATTAGCGTAAAGAAAAATTAGATGGCTTGAAGACACCAAAACCAATTAACCTATAGAATGAAAGAAGAAAGGATCAAACACTAAGAATAACTCGTCCTGGATGTCTCACTGACACCACATGCACTTGCAGTGACTAGAAGGACTGCTCAGCTAGCAGTGGCCCAGACTCCACAGAAAACATCAGTGAGAACAGTAATGCAGCTGCAAGTGCTTGTCATCCTGTTTACTGAGGCCATTCTGCAGAGGAACCTAAATATAGAGATTAAAAAAATCTGATTCAGACATCTACATCTTAAAATCTGGGTCAGTTTTACCAAGATATGGAGTGTCATCTAAGGCATGTCAGGACGCACAAAACATACAAACACCAAACTGCAAGTAGTTACAAGTAGGGAGAGCCAAAATAACGTAAGTATCAGCACATGTGAAGATTGTTGCTCAAATTTGAGGCTTGGGGTCTCGAGGGAAGAGAATTTACACAGAAAAACTTTCAGGTAATAGTGGCGCAAGTGGGTGGGTACACCATATTTCTAATCTCAAAATAATTCCCCTGGAGAACTCACAAGCAGACATGGGTCAAACTGCTCACCTGCTCACAGAACTGTTTATCACAGAGGCATTGGTGATGTGAGTCATGCGAGCACCTGATCAATAAACTCCCCCGTCTCTCTCACAGCCCCCTCGGGTGCCAGAAGGTTACTGCGGAGGCTGTTCCTTCCAAAACAGAAAACCAGGAACTCGGCTGCAGAGTGATTATAGTTCGCTCTGTTTTGAAAGGTCACTCACTTTCCATCATCTGATAGCGTCATTAAGCCCAAAAGAAGTGGTATAACCATTTGAAATTACTGCCTGTGGTGAAATGGAACAGTAAAGCTGTACCCCTTATTTGCACCAGCAAAAGTGAAAGGAGAAATAGCAACCTTCCTTCACAACAGGACACAAGTAACAGAGAGCCTGAAAAATATAGCAAGATTTTACTGTTTAACAAAATACTTTTGGTGAACTATTACTGTAGAAGAGGCCATGACGTATTAACCGAAACACATTTGAAAACCTTCATCCTATTTTTAAATTATGCTAGACTGTGTGTGACCTGGCCTCATGAAGATCCAGTCACCTCCTGGGGTGTGCAGTGTTCTCAGTTCCTACTGAGAAGACTGTGGGAGCATAAGGTTACTTAGCACTTTTAAGGGTAAGATCCTCAGTGCTCAAAGGAAAATTCAAACAAAATTTAGCCTTAATGACTCAATCAGATCAAAAAGCTTTAGTTAACAACATTTAATAACAATGGAGTACATAGTAAAAGCAAATAAATGTCAAGCTTTACAAAAAAAACAAACAAAAACCCAAACCACAACCAAAACAACCCACCACCACAAAAATCACTATTTCACCCCAAGTTACTCCGATTCAAAACTCTGAGTCAAAGGAAAAAGAAATAAGCCTTTCCTTCCCTCCTCCTGACTTCAGTAGCTGGTAGACCACCATAAGACAATACCTCCTGCTCTTGTTCTCAGCTGCATTCTCTCTGGGCCTCTGCACTTGTGGAAACACCACCAAAGGTGCTGGGACAATGCCTTGGTGGGAAAGCCACAGCTTCCCTGTGGGATGGTGGGGCTGCCATCTCTGGAGGGAGCTTAGGGTACACACAGATGTGGCATATGGGAATGTGGTCTGGTTGTAAGCCTGGCAGTGCTGTGTTGGTAGCTGGGCTTGATGATATTGGAGGTCTTTTCCAACCTGGATGATTCTGTTTTATAGGTGGGAAACAAATACTCTGGAATGACACTGAACTGTGTCAGCTCCACAGATAGTCTGTGCTAGATAACAAGAGATCCTTTCTATCACAGGTACAAGATGGAAACCATCCTTCGTCACAGTACGTTATTCAATGAAGCAAAACTATTGTTATCCACAGGGTATCAGCCTTTGACATTGATTGTCTCCTGCCAAATAGAGATCTTTTCAATCCCAATAGGTGATTTATTGTCTGTTTCCCAACAGGTAGGTTGACTGAGTTTTTGCTACAGATTTTCAAGTCATCAGATATACAACCAGAATGTCACATCTACTCTCTGCCTAGTTTAGCCAGGTATATGCAACCATGAGTATGTTACGCAACGAAAATCCAAGTGACACAGACAACACAGCTTTGCTCCTCTGCAAAGTGCAAAACGCCGCCACTTCCATTTTTCAGAAGAGTAAAAAGGCTCACATGAAAGCGACTGCATTTTCAATAAAATAAAAACTTTGAGCTTTACCTTTGGAACACTCCCTATACATTTTTACCAAACTTCCACTAAACATCAGGTCACAGCAGCTGATCATCCAACTGCCACTTCTCAGAGCAAGGGGATTTTACTGTCCTCACATTTGCTAATCTGTCTGCAAAGAGAACCAGATGTGGAGTAACCAGTTTGATTTTTAAAAAGCTTGGAATATTATCAATGTTATGTCTGTAAGTAGCATAAGAAATAACGGGAACATGAAGTAATTCCTTTGGGAGTCAGAGGTATAGCTATACCTCTTATAATAGGGACAACGCAATCATACAAGACTTTATTGAACATGAGCACACTTCCACAGCCACCATTCCAACACTGATAAAAGCTTTACAACAGCAGCAAAGCCAATACAGAGCGCACAGATAGAGCAATGCTATAGAAAACTGGTAAGCAAAACTGAAAGAAAAAGATCATACAGAGCTCGTTATGTGACTTTAATTTACAGAAAAACAAATCCTCTGCTTTACAGAATTTCTTCCATTTCTTTTGTAGACCTTCTTTGCAACACAGATCAAACAGAAATGTGAGAAAGAAAATTGCTCTTGTTTGATACACTTCACTAATGAATCCAGGCTTTAATGAGAAATTACAGAAATTCAAATTCAATCTCTCAAACAATTTGTTGTCCCTCCCCTTCTGTGAATTCACCATGTCATTCTAACCTAATGAACATCAGCATAATACATACTACATCTTTCTAATATCAAAACCACTTACCTCCAAAAATTATAATTAGAAAGAAATGAAATTACTGTGAAATAACTACATTTCATTTGTTTGATTTGTTTTAAAAATAAAAAGTAGATCCTACAAAACACTACATCCACTACCGAGTAAATATAAAATAATTCTAATTTAATTTGATGTACTATTTTTACTGTACTAGATCAGAAGAGAAACAGAAATGCCGCATACTGTAAATGTGCCTAATAAAATAAGCAAACATAGGCAACAACTACTTTCACAATGTATTTCCACTGAGCTGTATTTGTTCTCCTCAAAGTATTTGTGCAAGCAAGAACTACAGTCTAAACCTAAATCTGAATATGGAAAAAAAAAAGGGTAGAGCTGATTCAAGCAACTGGAGGTCTAGGCATACAAAGCATTTAATGTAGGACTCCATTCTTCTCTTCAGGGTCATGCAATCCCTTCCATGACCTCAGCGGATCTTACGCCCTGAGAAAAACAGAATTCTAAGGCAAAAGCTGTTTTGTCTCTCTATTTGCACCTCTTCTTTCAAGTCCACAGGCACAAATGAACCTCCTTTCCTTAAGAAAGAACAGAACAACACGACAGCCCCTCTTCTATAACAGAGGGCAGGGGAACAGATGGGCAAGGAGAGGGTATGCTTTAACCCAAAGAACATGTGGGCCTGAAAAGACATGGAGAGTAAGATGAACTGGGAATGCCAAGCAATTACATTTCTAAATAGAACTCTTCCTAAACCCAATGGGAGCCCTGACATCCATTTCCACAGGGAAAAACTGCTTCTGTGGGGTTACAGAGCTTCACAGAGGATCAGGCAAGGGGATGTTTTTAGTAAGTGAAAATCCAGCACGAGAAATGTAAGTGTCTGTCTGCTCTATGAGCCATTAAGAGATTTAGCCACAGAAGAAGGAAAAAAAAAAAGGAGAAAAAAATTATAATTTGCCCAAATCAGTTTGCACTCAAATCACACTTAATTTAAATAAACCGACACAACGGTTCAAGGAGTTCAGTTCTGCCTAGAAAAAAAATGAAAGTAAACGTTATTAATAGATAAAACATATGGAAATGGCCTGATGAGTCAGTACAACTCAGCTGAGGGAGATCTCCACAGCTTTCACTCACCATGGACACCTATGACAAGATCTAGAGCTGAAGGCACTGGTGGCAACAGGCAACTCCCTGGGGGTGGGGAAGCATAGAACAGATGTATTGGAAATGGGGACTCTTGGCACTACACTCCGGCTGCTGGCAAGTTGGGTGATCATCCCCATTCACAGTGACCCCAGTCAGTGAAGGCAGCCCACCAGCCTGGTCTGACCCAGGGAGTCCCAGGACAGCCACGGCTGAGCCAGGGAGTTATTGGCTCCATGGCTGGGGGCTGACACCCAGCACAGGGGGTCAATGGGAGATGTTTCCTGCAGAATCTTGCAGACTGCAAGGTTACTGCCAGGGCAGGGGACACTTTACGAGGCTCCTGGGAAGTGTACTTGGGAACTCCTGAAGTCTTGCAATGGGAAGGACAAAAGGTGGACAAAGGTGGTCTGGATGGCAACAAAACAGAGGGACAGGATAATGGCAACAGAACAGAGGGACAGGGTAATAGCAACAAGCATGGGAAAACAGAGGGACAAGGGAATAAAAGAGGCTGATCCTGTGCCAGCAGAACTGTTGCTTTCTTGCCCTGCACTGGGTAAGCATGGGAAGCAAGCCCCCCATGAGCAGCAAGCTGGACTAACAGGTGAGCAGGATGGGGGAACTGGCATATAGAGACGTAGATGCGTATCGTGCCTACTGGGAATACATGCTCAACCTCACTACCAGCTGGACTTAGAGGCATCAAGCTGTGTCAGCCTCACCTCTGGCAGGCTATCACAATTGACAGCTACTGGCAGACACAGTCTTTGTGCTGGATTTACACAAGTGTCAACTCCTTATGTGATATCCAAAAAGGAAGAACTGTATAGCCACCGAAGTATGGTTACGGATATCCTAACAAACTTCCAAAGATCAGTTATCATGGTGAGTTAGCCCTGGCTGGATGCCAGGTACTCTCTAATGCCTCTCCATCACTCCTGTCCACAAGTGCACAGGGCAGAGAAAGTGTAACAAAAGGTTCATGAGGTAAGGACAGGGAGGGAGATCACTCACCAAATACCATCATGGGAAAAACAGACCCGCATTGGGGAAATTACCTGAATTCTACTACTAATCAAAATCAGAGTATGATAATTAAAATTAATAACACCTTCCCTCCACCTCTCCCTCCTTCCTGGGGTCTACCTCCTTCCTCACAGCAGTGCAGGGAGACAGGGAATGGGGGTTATGGTCAGTTCATTACATGTTGCTCCTGACGCTGCTCAGGGAGAGGAGTCCTTCCTCTGCTCCAGCGTGGGTCCCTCCCATGGGAGATAATTGCCCATGAACTTCTTTAATGTGAGTCCATCCCATGGACAATAGTTCTCTTCCATGGGGCACAGTTCTTTAAGGACAGGCTGCTCAGGTGTGGGTTCCCCACAAGTCTTACCAGGAAACCTGCTCCAGCGTGGATTCCTCNCCTTCCTGGGGTCTACCTCCTTCCTCACAGCAGTGCAGGGAGACAGGGAATGGGGGTTATGGTCAGTTCATTACATGTTGCTCCTGACGCTGCTCAGGGAGAGGAGTCCTTCCTCTGCTCCAGCGTGGGTCCCTCCCATGGGAGATAATTGCCCATGAACTTCTTTAATGTGAGTCCATCCCA
>VWZW01005673.1:600861-616153 GCA_013397115.1 Edolisoma coerulescens
CGATCTCATCATGGGGTGCAGGGGAACCTAAGCTCCAGCACCTGGAGCACCTCCTCCCCCTCCTTCTCCACTGACCTGTGTGTCTGCAGAGCTGTTCCTGTCACATCTTCTCCTCTCTTCTCTGGCTGAAATTACATCTGTGCAATAGCCTTTTTTTTCCCTTTTTAAACATCACAAAGATGTTACCACCTTTTCTGATAGGCCCACCTTTGACCAGCAGCACATTCATCTCGGAGCCTGGTGGCAGTGGCTCTGTTGGACATGGATGAAGCTTCTGCCAGCTTCTCACAGAACTCACCCCATTAGTCCACCTGCTACCAAAACCTGGCCATGCAAACCCTATACAGAACACCACAGAAAGCTGTCCAGGTGTGCAAACCTGATACCTGAGAGTAAATACTATCAAAAGTAAAAGGTAGTAAAAGGGAAAAACATTAATTCAAAAGTCACATTGGCTTGCCAGAAAAATAAGTTTTGGGTGATGAACACTAGTGTGGGGGCCAGAAATACCAGTTTGTGAGTGCAGGTTTATTGCTTTACATTCATCTGAGCCATCAGCACCTTTGAAGAGGAATGAAAGTGTGGTCTAGTGAGAAAAAATGAGGGTGAGGTCTATGCTTTGCACCTGGCAACTGATTAACTCCTTTACATGGCTTTGAGCCTCAGGCTTCCTCTTCCACTTCTGCAAAATGCTTTGAAAATGAGAGATAAAAGCCCTATGTTTGTTGCACATTATATTGAAGCCTTACACTCCAAAATAAGATACAAATTAGAAGTAGATTTGGAGTAGTAGTGCTCAAATTCTCAGATGGCAAACAGAAGCATCCACAGACATCCCAGCTGATTATGTTCTCAAACCAAGAGGCCAGCTCATGATTTAGTTCATGATAACTTTTCACTTGTGACAGGAGATTTCTAAAAAACTTCTTGAAAGCTGCAATATGTCAGTCTCCACCTCCAGAAGTAACCAGTGTCCCTGGCCATATCTGACAGAGCTGAGGCCGAGCTGGTGAGCAGGCCCTGTCCTGGCAGACCCATCATGCCACTGCCGGTGGGCTGGGGCAGTGCTTGCAGAGGGGCCTGGGACCACCCATCTCTGCTGAGGATCTACCCCAGTTTCATCGAAGCAGACTCATACCCCAGCAACTTGGCACAGCCCTCAGGTCAGCCATGTCACACAGCTGCCACAGTGGGAACCACACCTGAGGTGACTGTGAATTCTGGGGAGTTTGTGTTGGTTGCTTCTTGCTGTGACTTCCCAGTGGTACCAAAGGAAATAAAATCTGTGCAAGCAGGATCAGACCTTTTGACTACTAGATCAGTTGACACACAGTTTGCCTGAAGATCAACATTTCTCTAATGTCTGTTGCAAAGTAAAAATACCTCTTCTTGATGACTCATTTTCCACACTGAGAAACGTCCGTGGGTGGGAGAAAAGAAATGAAGCAACTCTATTTTTCTCCTCCTGTCACTATTGTAGCAGCTCTCAATTCGAGCATGAAATATAATTGAAGCACTTGCAATATGTTTCCCACAAGTGAACTGAACAGCACTGTTTTGTTACCTCTTTGTCATCATTTTTATCCAGAATCACATTATATTAAAACCATTTCAGCACTGTTGTGCTCACCCTCAGAATATGACCTTCCAAGCAAAGAGGCAGAAGTGGGGGTTTTTACTGCATAACCTACACAAATGTATGTTATGTTAGTTGCAAAAAAATCTTTGCTGTTAGTGTTGTGAGTCCAGTCACGCTTTAGTTAAGTTAGGATGAGAGTCCCTGTGAATTTAATGAGAACATATTTATCCCACAGGACTAGACTAAACAGCAGCCTCTCAGAGTAAAGAGTGACTCAGAAAACCTCTGTAACATTGCTGGACTCTGAAACTCCACAGAGTTCAGCAAGGGCTTTCTCCTGTCCTAGTCCCCCCATGACACTTTGCTTCGATTCAAGTGGAGATGAAAGATTATCCCTTTTGTTCTAGATGGGGAAAGGCGTGGGATACTGTCACCTCATATCAGGACAAGTAGGTGATCCCTCTTAGGGAAGGAACAATTTTCACACACTGAGAGCCAGGCAGAAAACAGCCCACAGCTTCTGAACCAGTGTGCCCAAAACAGAAACAGCAGGAAGTGTGGGAAGCTTCATCATAAAAGGAGATTTCCTCGCCTCCTCCTCCTTCCCTTGAGCAAGCTGACTCATGGTTTCTCAGCAGCACAGGCACAGAGTCTTTCCCAGTAATGGCAAAGCATTCATCCTGCAGTGACTGTAATGAAATTCTAGTGAGTTGTAAGGGGTGACAGAAAAATAGAGGTTTTTTGAAAGGTTGGGTTCTAGGAGAAGCTCATTTCAAGGAGGATCAGAAAACTCTCATCAGATGGTAAGAGGGACTGGGCACTGCTCGCTCTCCAGCATCCCTGTTATTATACACCTCCAGTATTCAGTATCCCTGCAGCAGAACCTGGACAGCCACGCTGCATCCTGCACTCTGAGCATCCAATCTGCCACCATCCCCGGGTCCCTCCCTGCCTGCCACAGACAGGAGAGGATGAGGCTACACGAGGGGCAGGCCAGCACACTTTGTTCTTTGCCACCATGGAAGGAGCAAGCATCAAAAAGAAATATTTCTGGGCATGGAAAGAAGCAAAGTTGCTCTCTCCATAGAGCAGGATATCCAAACTCAGATTACTCCGAGAGGTCCTACGCTTTGCAGGTAAACATAAATCAGGATCTGCCTTTTCTTAGCTTAAGAGGGAAGCCATATATGCTCATTTTCAATGAAATACAAATATATATTAATTTAACTCAAGTGCCTCTTGTTACTTCGAGAAAATTTTCTCACAGTGCTTTCCTGTGTTGCAAAGTCACTACTTTATAAGGCTGTCTGTGACAACTCAGGAATTCCTTCCCATGCTCTCTCTTTAATTACTAGATAAACTTATTTATTCAAGTTTAAACATTACACAGCACCAAGTCCATTCTCTGTTAGAACCACTGAAAACACAGGTGTCCAGTTAAACCTGTTCAATAACAAATATTTGACATGGTTCATAGATCTCTATCTGAGATAGTACAGTCTTTCAGACTGACTGTGATTTTACACTTCCAAGGGGAAAAGATCAAAGTCTGATCACACAAAGAGAGGACAGGTGCTTTCAGGCAGAGACAAAAATGTTCAGAAGCAACCACAGGTATACCCAAAAGAGCAGTGCTTTCAGAGAGCACTTGTGTGAGCAGCCCTGAAGATGCAGACAGAAGAATCAGTCTCCTGTGTGCATGAACTCCTCAGCCCAGTGACTGCTGATCTGAGCACAGATCTGAAGATACCTTTCCATACTCTTCATCTCTCAAGTCACTACCAGATACACGTCTACAGAGTACTTCCCAGACTGCCCAACGTGAGAAAAACCCAGAGACTTCTTGCTGTGTGCAGCCCTAAAGGTGGATAACACCAAATAGACTGACTAATGTGCGTGTGTGATATGACAAAGAAACTAAACAAAACTAAACAAAACAAAGACAAAAAAGAAACAAGAGAGGCACACGAGAGGTTCCAAACTGCAAAACAGTGCATCAGAAGTACTAAGGTTTTCTGTTCACTGCATTTCCAACTCATCCATGACGTTCTTGAAACTACTGACACAGTCAAAGCACTGACAGCTGTCATATAGGGAGGGTTATTTCTCCTGGTGAACCTTTTCACTTCTGAAATCTTGACAAATGCAGGTGCTAAGCCAAGAAAATCTAGTAGGAGTTACTATTCTATATTGACCTTACAGACGAAATTACCCTTCGTGTATCTCCCAGGATTAGGAATAAAGCCACAATAGATGAAACACATCCACCATGTAAATCTGTATTTATAAACACAGACCATACACTGTCTGTTATCTGTTTGAGTTTGTATTGCAGAAATAATAACCAAACACTTATCCTCTACTAAACAACAGAAAAGAGACAACTATTTTCTGAAGATCAGTAGAATTTCAGAAAACTCAGGTTTCACTGGATCACTGTCCAACTACATCTTCATTTGGGATTCAGATTTCATATTACTCATGAGTAGCCATAACTCATCTAAAATACTTGCAGGCATATCTCCTCAGCTGAGAACTTCCAAAACAACATATCACTGAAGAGCACAATTTGTCTGCACAGGGTTTAAAGATTTATCATTCTTTCAAGGTATTGTATTATACTTCATTTCTTTTAAGAGCAAGTCAGAACAGAACCCCCAGGCTGAATATGAAGGATCCTCACATTCTTGTCTCAGAGTGTGTTTTAATCCATTCACACCCTTCGCCCTAACACAAAAGAACAGAGAAAGGTTTATTTGTCATCCCCTCAATTTCAAACTGATCAGGATGACAATCCTATACTTTCAGTGATAGCTTGTCACCTCCTTTGCAGGGAGAGATAAACTTTTTACCCTAGACACTCTCTATTTAGATATGGTGAGGTCAGAAGTCTGGCAGAAACGTCTTTCCTGATGTGTATTTCACAATGATTCATAGGAGGAAACGAGTGGCGGGGGCGGGGGGGGAAGTCATTGGAAAGAAAACCAGAAGAACCCAATGGCAAACACGGCACACAGTCCTGTCAGGGTGTTGGAGATTATTCTGAAGATTAAAAGAAAAAAAATCCTTGTCCCTCTCCCCCAGTTAAAGCAGGATGTTTAGATGAGTGCAGCACTTGGTTTGATGAGAAGAATTCCAGTCGAGCTCTGCCTGGGTGACCTGGGGCCTCTGCCACCCTCAGCCAGCAGACAGAATAACACTTGTTTTTCACATCCCCTACCAAATTAATTCTCAGGACTGAGCAGCCTGAAAAAATACTATTCATATTCCATGCCAACTTGCTTCTCTGTCTTGTAAAAAAACCCCATAAAAGTGGCAATAAATTCAGGACTACTTTTAACTTAAAAATGTGTAAGTTACTGTATTTTCAGCATACAAGTAAAATCTGGTGGCCTTAATTCGACAGTTTCTAAAACCTAAATTTCAAAAACAAAATAACATTAGGAAACCATTGTTGACTATGTAAATAGAAGTCTACAGGTTTTGTGGAAAGTGAAGATTTCCAAAGCATTTTTAATAGTTCACATTTACAATTTTAAAGTACACATTTACTTATTAAATTATTAAAATTACTTTTGCTAAGGATTCCTGCACTTGAAATTGCATTGCTTTGAAATTACTTGAGACATTTTTTTTTGTTACTTTAATCACTTACTAATATACAGACAAACTTCATTTCATTCTAATATAACGAGACTGTCAAATTCTCCGTTCCCTCACTCCCCTGAGAAGTCCTTCTTCCTGATTTGCATATCAGATTCTTTCCTTCTTTCCAATTTTCTCCTGCATTTTATTTTCTCACCTTCACTTCACATCCATTTCTTTTCTTGTGATCTGCACAGAGCTCTAAAAGGGCTGCAGTTTATTATGCAAAATCGAACCGATTTCAGAACTCCCCATCATTTATTTAACCACAGAAAATCATGTCTCCACCAGAACAAAAAACTCCATGAGAAACATACCCTTCATGCAGATGAGTTTTTAATCAAAATGGTAAATATCTTACAGCTGAAATATATTTATATGGCCTTGGTGAACCCTGGAAACTGGAGCTGAGAAACCTCATGTCCTTTGTGGCCTGAACAGAGTAAGCATCCCATATTTAACACAGTGCCAGACTCTCTTGCCCATAGTCCATCACCCCAAGCAAAAAACAAACCAACCGACCAACCAACCAAGCACACATTTCATTGCACAGAGATAATAAAAGGAACTCTGGAGGGACAAAAGGCGCAGAAGCCTCATGGGAGACAAAGTGCAAAATATCTTGGGCTGAAATAAGAAATTTAAACTTTGCTGCCTGGAGCTGCCAGGTAGACCAAGTGCAAAGTAAAAGTCCAGGGGTCACCAGAACAGTGACGTTTGTTTGCTTTGTCATTTCCTTGCCAAGAACACAGTAAAGAAGACAAGACATAATATTAGGCCAGTATCTGAACTGAGGTGTTTACAAACTTTTATAATTAGACAATTTAGTATTAAAAATCACTTTAACTGAATTTTATTATGAAGAGCCTAAACTAATCAATTCTGCAATAACATTACCTCAGGCAAGAATGGGGCTCCCCATGTCTTGCAAAAGTATGTATTTCAAGACTATCTACCAAGCAAAGCTACAACCTCATTCAATTGAGGTCTCTTACCACATGAACACACAAATATGCAGCAAAACTGGATTAAAATTTGTGGATCTAGATGTGAGTTACTGAAGGTAAACAGGAAGAGAACGGCCATACCAGGACTTGGCAAATACGTAAGGCATCTGATGATGTGGCTTTTCTGACTTCAGTGTAGGTTCACCTACATACACTGGACAGATAACTGATCTAGACCTTTCAATTATTTTCCATCCTGCTAAGATAGGTGACCTAGCGGTGAGAGCCATAACATTCAGCAGTCATATTCTATGGCCTGTTAGGAGGCACTAAGATGATCTTTTCAAACTCCTGTAGATAATCACTGACAAGACCTCCCTACGGTTACTAGAACTGTTGGAGACTAAACAGTGAAAAGAACTGTAACAGCTTTGCACGACTATTTCTGCACAATAAAAAAATGCCATGCAAGTAGGACCAGTGCTCCATAAGTTTTCAGTCAATGTCAATGGCTCAGAAACAAAACAAGATATTTGGCAAAGCAGGATTGACCTAAGTTATGAGGGAGGCCTAGTACTGCTCCATCCCCTCAGTTTACTCAGTCCTTCTAAAATTTACCTCAGCACCACTTTAACAGAGGACTTTTTTGCCTCTTCATGGGAGACAAAAACAAACTTCAGCTGAAAACTGTTAAAATCCTCCCTGGGCTATACTGCCAAGTACTAGAGTCTTTACACACAGGCACTAACAGAGATGAGATGCATGAGCCTCATTAGAGAACACACAGACTTCTGTATTAAATTAATATTCACCCTCTTCTCCCCATTTGTATTAGGACACAGAATTAACAACTCCCATTTAAGTACTAGTGGTAACAAATAATAAAAAAAATAATAATAATGCTAGTACAAGCAGAGGAAACTCACCACAACCTGAGGATAAAGAAGGTATATCCCCTAAGACTTTCCACATAGGCTATATTGGCCAAACAAGGAAATTAAGCACAAAACTCAAATCCCACTGTCTACATAATAACTGAATTATAATGTTAGTGCAAGGTTATTAAGGCTATTTAATATGATCATCCCAGAGTTTCAAACAACTTCAACATTTTTGCCTACTTACAGATACATTAAAATGGATCCCAGCTAAATAATTGGTTTTGTTACTTTGGAGTCTGTTCATTAGCAGAACCCCTACCTTCTCCATGCATTATTAAAATTCCTTTCTTAATGAATCTCTCTACACATGGAAATATATTATTGACAAAACTCAAACAGAAGCATACACTGTGTCAACAATGCTAAATTATCTTCATTACAAAGCAATGCAGAACAGAAAGAAAAACTATAGCACTGCACCGTACGATACAGCATGCCAGTCTAAATGGTCCCACTTCAATAAACAGTCTAGAAATCACGGATTTCAAAGGGAAGAGCACCTATTGATTAAATACAGGAATCTGAAAGACTTACACAAAAGGAGATTTGTAACTCCTTGCTTTCTCTAAAATGCAGAAAGATGGGAAAACAGGTTATTTTCCATAAGGAAAAGAGAACAACTGAGAAGAGACTGCATGGAGAAAAACAGCTTATTTTGAACATCCACCGTTCACATAATCAAACATCACAGCATCAAATATGAGAGAGAAAATATAGGAAAGAACAAAATGCTAGATTAATTCAAGAAAGTTAGAGAGTTATATTAAATAATACACCTTTCAATCAATTCCACTCACTGGAGCATCTGCTGAAGTAGCTGAAGTTAGACAGAATACATCTGTGTCACATCAAGAAACCCTAATCTGAGGACATGCATTGAGAAATGAAGGCACGCCCTTGCAGAAAGACACACACATGTGAAATGAGTCTTGGCTGAGGGCCCAGTCTGCAGCTGGTACATTGCTCTCTTTAATATGCAAAGTAGAAGCTGGTAACCTGTAAATATAAATCCGAGTATAGGTTTATTAGGCATAGTGTATCAGAAGCAAGTGCAAAATACACACCAATGAAAAAAAAAGATGCCTCTGCAGCTTTTATTTTTTAGCCTCATAAGAAAAGGAAGCACTTCTGCAGCCATTTTGGAGCTGTGTCTACACTCCATGTATTGATACTCTCTACCAATGTCAGGAAACTAATTATGTAGATTATCAAGTATTCTTATGTACCTACACTTGCTTTAATTCTATCCTAATATCTCCATTTTTATATAAAAGAAAAAGACAGCCATGCCCTTAATCACCAGGATAGATTTTTCATCCAATTTTTATGAGCAGAACCCTGTGCAACATATACTTTCATTAAAATACTGCGAAACTTCTCTCCACAGGCTCTTGCCTCCACCTCTACCGTATGTGAATCTACAATATATCAAACTGTATTATAAATTAGCCATTACAATGGAACAACCAGGTCCAACAAACAAAGACTGCTACACAATGTTAGGGAACACTGAGTTCCTGCATTTACACTATTTGGTTATACTAAGAATGGATGGTTCAACAGAAAATGCAAACACTCTCTTCTAAGATGCCACATTAATGGCTGCCACTTTTTAAACAGCTGAATTCTTTCAAACTGAGGAGAATAAATTAAATGCAGCTATGAAAATGCAGTCTTTCAGTTACAAACCTCTCATTTATAAGTCTCTTTCTTTTAATCATATACACTTGTCAAAGGTGCAGTTAACAAACATTTACTACCAATTTAACAGGCCCTAACACAATAATCCAAAGCAAAAACCACAATAACCCAAAGTGCAAAGACAAAGATCAGAGTTTATTTTTCAGCCTGAAATAAGATGTCGAGTACCAGGCTTTTCACAGTCATTTCCAAACTGAACAATGAGATAGAGGGATCCAAGCAGGGAGGCCAAGCAAAAATAAAGCAGTGATGAGTGTAGCTTGTTGTTGACAAAATTGCAAAAGGAAGAGCAACTACTTAATGTAAAGGAAAATGTTTTTGCAAGAACAAGTGGAGAGATGCTGGTTCACTACCTATAGTGTGGTCAGAAATCAGAAAAGCATCTAATAATTAAAAGGAAGATGTCTAAAACAGTCTCCCAATGTCATCAATTTCTCTCTGGAGATTTATACATTTACCAAGTGGACTACCACAAGAGGGTTGCCCAGAAACAGCTTAGATTCAGTGTTACAGAATCTATTCAACCTTACATTCAAAGCTCCAGCCAGATCTCTCACCAGTACACATTATCTTCAGAAAGTCCATCTCATTCTCAGTGGTATTATAGGTAGGCAAATCCAAAGTATGTCTAATAACACAAGCCTGCTCCTTTCTCGGTTCTCTCTTCACATGGCTGCCTAGTTATCACAATTATCTGCTTTACAAACACAAATAGCTGGAAGCCATAATGCCATCACTGCTGCCCGACAGTGATTAATACTAAGGCTATGAAAATTTTCTGATAGCTAATCCTCACCCTAACAGCTATACCCAGAGCCTAGTGGGAGAACTGCTCCTGAATCCTTAACTGGTCTGTGTGCAGCAAGGATGTGCCTGGTCCTGCCGCTGCAGCAAGACAGTGAGAGATTGTCTGAACGTGCTCTCTACATAAAGACATGAGTCTGAAGGAGCAGATGTTACAGCAGGCATCATATCTTGGGCACCAGAGGAACCAGAAGGTGCATGCCTAATGAAATCCAAACCAGACCACAGGGGAGCAAGGCAAGATACTTATGGCTCTCTTTATCAGAATGTGTATGGCATACAGCTATGCCTGCAATGACAAATATATAAATATAACGGATGAGGCAAAGCTAGCTTAAACCAAGGGAGAATGAAATGTTCTGACAGGGGAGATGAGCAAGCAAGGGCAGTGAGTTACAGTGCTACTAAAAGATCTCACAGATGACTAAATATTAGACACCCAAGAGAGCAGTTTTGTACTGCGGTTAATTTGACCCAAACACTGGGCTGCCACCAACAAGAGACTCCCCCTTCTCTCCCCTCATCACTCTCACCACTCCCAAGAACCAGCAACCTATTTAATCTCTCCCTTGCAATGCATCTAACAACTGTGTAGCCATAATCACCAGCTCTCTAGCAAATCAATGCACTGGCGGAAGTGAAGATATATTAATATAGCCATATACCCCTCCTTGCCAGGAGGCAATGAAAAAGCTGCCTTTGAGCAGCAGTCTGCAGCTAGGCTGGATTACATACAATGAGAAAACAGACTCTGGAACTTCACAACCTGTGCACCCACATATCCCTAAATATTTCATTCATTTCAACCTTGCATTTGCATTAGCTGCCTTCAGCTTTCCAATCTGGGAAGCTGTACACGTGAGAGACCATTTTGGTTATGAAGACGTTTTCCCCATTTAGTATCAAAACTGCAACAAAAAGCTTTCAGATGTATCAAGGAATGCCAGAACCACTGAGAGAGTAACTTGCATGGCCACAAGCACGAACTGCGGAATTCTTTTTGTAAGTCATCGAAAAGCTAAGCCCTGAAATGTCAGGTCCTAAGGTATACATCCACAGAGATTTAAAGTACCAACTGCATATGTAGTTTCAAGAAAAAAAGAAACGTAAATGTTGCTCAAGACAAAAAAAAAAAAAAAAAGAAAAAAANAAAACCAAAAGAAGAAGAAAAGACAATTATGTTTGCTAGACATATAAATGGACTACCTCACAATTCTCACAACAGCCACAGCAGGCTAGGACACAGAGTTCAGCTGAAGAGGCAGAGATCATCTGGTGCTGAAACTGTAACTGCTCTTGCTGCCTGAACCTCAGACATCCTAACAATGACAAGGTTTGACAGTCCTGGTTTTGTATTACTAAAGCACTATAAACTAATTAATCTCAGAATACTACTATGAAGTAAAATTAAATTATTCCCCTGCAATACTGGTGAAATTGAGGTACTATGAGAGTTAATAGTTAAAACACTATTTTCTGGCCATCAGGCATATCCTCTAGTCTTGCTTTTGTGAGAACAAATATTTTCTGCAACAAACTGAACTCACCAGATTGATCATTTGTTCTGTGACCACACAAAGATTAAGGACATGACAGCTGAGAGGCACAAAAATAATCAGAAATAGTATTTTTTATTTTTACCAACACAGTTGAATACCATATACTACAAAACAGGAACTCTGCTGCTTAGAACATACTAATCTTTCTGCCAAATCTCAGTTGTGAAGTCACTGTGTAAACAACTACGCATCTTCTGTGCTCGTCACATTAACTCTGGCAACACACTATGAGGTCCTACCCATACGTGCCTTTGAAACTGATAGTTTCCTTCCTCAAAACTGCTACACAGAGGTATCATCCTCCCCAACAAGTGTTTCAGCCTTTACTTCACAAAGGCCCTTTGTGATTCTGTGTGGAGCTTGCTGTGTGGGATGGCAGCTAGAGGAAATGAGCATTGCACAGCATTAGGAGTACCCCCTCTCCAAATTTACAGTCTCCACCCAGGCACATAAAATCCAAAGAAGGACAAGAGAGCAGAGGCAACATGCAAGAGAGAAAGAGTGAGAAAAAAGAGTATCTGCATTGGGCATCTTAAGCCTGTAGTTTTACAGATAAAAAAAATGCATGAAAAACTGAAAGCATGGCAAAAATTTTACAGAAAGACGGAGATGGTACAAGTCAAAACTGAAAATGCTGATTGCAGTGCTGTGGGTGAATCTGTGTGCATAAAACATAAGAATTCTGTTTTGCCTTTATGAACTGCCTCTATTTTTATGTCTAACAGCTGCTTTTCACTCTTTCAACATACTGAACTGTGCTCCTGCCACTAAAAGGAGAAATAACAACTACTAATTTGTCAGGGGGAAAAAAATAGCCAACACAGTAATTAAGAGCTAGTAAGGAATGAGCATGGTTACTTCAACACAAAATGGCTTTTCTGATTTCTCTGGGAAAGGCGTTAAGTCTGGAAAAAAATAACTTCCAAACACCATAAGGAGTCCAGGCTCCAGTGTTGTATTCTGTGGTCTCTGGGGGACCGAGGGGAAGGACACAGGGACAGAAGTGCCAAGCCAAAGACAGGCTGAGGTAGGGCTTTTCCAGCAGGCCAGCAAGTCCCAAGTTTTGGTGTCAGCCTGGACTCTGGAAAGGTCGTTTGTATATCAGCAAAGAGCCTGACTCTGATTCAAGGCCACAGGATGGTCACAGCAGCAAGGAAAACATGCCAGTCATCCCCTGTGGGCTAAATTCAGCGAAACTGAGACAAGAAACACACGTTGAACCTACCCTTCTATTCCTTTACCTCTCACTTGACAGCTACTTGTTAAAGCGTAAAAATTCCCTACAGGTGAAGGCCTGGAAACAAATGTTAATGAGCAGCACAGAGTCTGAGGCATCAGCAGGTGCTCCATGACCTGTAGGCTACGTGGTTCCAAATGTGGAAGGGTAACAACAGAGTGACCATTCTCAGGGAACACAGGAAATAAAAAGAAGAGTGGCAGCCTCTACAAAACCCAAAGAAAGATGGAAGCTACAATTGTATGCCCCAAACGCCATCTCCTACTGCCTGTACGGGACCAAGCAGGGGTAACAGCAGCCCTGCAGCTTTCCTTGTTATGTCCTGGAATCCAGCTCCCTGTCCTGGTTTACCATTCTCTCACTGCCACCCCCACCACTTCGCTTTTGGAAGAGGACTCACATCAGTCAAGAGCTGAAGCTAGTACTACATCTGACCTGCTTCTAAAAGGCCTCTTCTGAATTAAAGCACATGGCCAGGAAACTGCTTCTCTGAAAGATCCTTATCTAGCTGGGGAGACATGTCAGACACTGCTGGGTCAAAGGGGAGACAATGGTGCATTTCAAAACCACCATGGGTGACCAGGTAGACTTCTACATGAAAGACAAGGACAAAACAGTAACTAGGGAACATTTCACTTACTTAGGGAAGATCAGCAGAATCCACATTCTAAGAATCTCTATGACATACAATAATCCTTTCTTGTCAAAGCATTTCTAACACAATTTTCTATTTCTATCCAAAACAACATTTACAACACAAAATTCCTTCTACGCAGAAAACGTGGCAGTAGAAACAGTGTTTGTGAAAGGAGAAGATTTCAATATTGAGAGCTACTTTGTACAGAAGAGCCTCAGCTTCCGTAGGAAGAGAAGCCAAATATCTACAGATGTTTTATAAACCCAAAGCCTTCCTAACATACATCTATCTACAGACAGAGGCCACTTTCCAAGGAGAATTTGAGCACCTATGGTTAGAAGGGTGCAAGGTTAGGAGTCTAAGATTCGGTACAGAAAGGATGTATCTGGGATTCCAATGCAAGCAAAGAGCAGACTAGAGCACAACCATTACACCCTCCCTACCCTTCAGATACAGCATTCTGCACAGCTGGAACACAGAGCCGCTGCTCTGCCTGCAAACGTGAGCACCTACAGACCTCACTGATCACGCAGTTTCAGCAGCAGATTTCTAACACTTTGGAAGGGATGCTCATAAGAAACAGCACTGGCAGCAGCCATTTACATACACCTTATTCCTCTCGCAGAAAAAAGGAAATTCTTCAAAGAGCAGGAGCCGGGGGGTTGATATTCTCAACGCTGCCTTCAGAGAGTACACAGATGCTGTCTCTAACCTACAGCCTGTCGCTGATCTAAGGACGCGTATCAGACACTCTTCTTTTCTTTAGGACACATAAACAGATAATGGGACCATATATTTTAATTCTGAAGTGTCTCAGCACTGATGGATTAAATACATGACATAAAAATGTCATGCATAAAAATGTCAATCATCTTTCCTTCAGGTGTACTATATATCTCTGGGTTGCCACTGCTACCAGAAGTCTTGAAGTAAGAAAGAAGGTCTAAATTAAACCATATTCTCCGTCAGACATATTTTTTTCCTGGTGAACACAAGTGGTCGAACATTCAAATTTGAAGTGAATCAGTAAAGGAAAACAGCTCTCAGTCACATGAACAAATCCTCTGAAGAATAAAATGCACAATGCTGTCTTCACCTAACTTGATTTGCCTGAACCCAGAAAAGTGCACCTGGTGTCTCATTTCACCAGAGTTTAGTTTCATGCAGATTTAATGGCTATGCCTATACGTACCATGAGGTATAGAAATTAAAGCAATCTTAAAAACAGATACAAATATTTGTTTAACATGCTTCAATTGCACTTTAAACATTTTTACGATTTTATGCAAAAATAGATATGTAGCTATGGTTCCGATTTAGGATCAAAGTGATCTGCAGTCTAAGATGTGGCAAAGAAAGCACAGAAGAAGAAAAATGTTTATTCTTTTTGCTCTATTATAATTCCTTCAAACTTTATTGATTTCAAAGGAAATTGTTCACAATTCACATGTTGTTAGTGAGGGCAGAAAGGGACTTGCTGAGCTGTGATTAATTACCAATTTATTTCCTTCTTCCTGTAGAGAGAAAAACTCCCAGAAATGCCAGTGTCAGTGCAGACTGACACACGTCCTATTAGTTTATGTGTTACCTATTCCTTGAATTATAAGTGTGCAAGTATGGTACTGTACAGATTCTCGCTGGGCTCAAGTTAATTTTCTTCACAACAGCTTGTATGGTGCTGTGTCTTAGGAATGTCACCAGAAGAGACCAGTCCAACTCTTTCACGTAGGGTTGAAGGATATCGCAACAAGGAGATGGCAAAATATCAAAAGGGAATTCACATTCCTTGGAAAACAACTGAAGAACCGGTTGCACAACAAAGATGTGGACCTGTTAAGAGTGGAGAGAAGGCCACAAAAATCATCACAGGGCTAGGAGCACCTCTCCTATGAGTACAGGCTGAGGGAGTTGAGAAGTTAGCCTGGAGAAGAGAGGGCTCTGGGGAGACCCCATTGTAGCCTTCCAGTACCTGAAGGGGGCCTATAAAAAAGACAGAAAGTGATTTTTTTACAGGCAGATAGGGATAGGACAAGGGGGAATGGCTTCAACCTAAAAGGTAGTAGGTTTAGATTAGGTATTAGGAAGAAATTCTTCACTGTGAGGGTGGTGAGGCACTGGCACAGGTTGCCCAGAGAGGTGGTGGATGCCCCATCTCTGGGAGTGTTCAGCACCAGGCTGGGTGTGGCTTTGAGCAACCTGGTGTAGAGGGAGGTGTCCCTGCCCATCTTGGAACAAGATGCTA
>VWZW01005673.1:616166-635979 GCA_013397115.1 Edolisoma coerulescens
GGTGATCTTTAAGGTCCATTCCAACCCAAACCATTCTATGATTCTATGATAACCAGCGTTGGTAACACAGGGCTGTTCTAGGTATTGCTGTGCAGAGCTTACACAGCATCAAGCAAAATGCCTGGGGGAGGGCAGAAGTCTAGGAGGGGGCACAGCCAGCACGGCCAACCCCAAGTGACTCCGGCTGGGGACAGCAAGTGATTGGAAGTGCCGTGTGGGGCTGAGCTGCTCCAGGGGGTTCACAGGGGTTCACATGGACAGCAAAAGGAGGATGCTCCTAACAGTACATCCTATGAGCCTGGATTTCATATAGCAGCACTTCATATAGCAGCACTTCAAGTATTTATGTAAAAACTTCAGGTATTTATATAAAACTTCAAATACATCCAGATGTGGTTTTCTTATCTCCCTTCGCCATTTTAACTCATGTAGGTCCCAGAATTAATGTACAGCTCCAGCTTAGAAGGAACTTTGAAAACCATTAAGGATAACACCTTTTCACTGATAACCAGTCTTGTTTCAGTTGTTACTTCTGGAATACTGTGACAGCTGCTTTTAAAACACACGTAATATGACCAGCAACAGACTCACACCCACTGGGCTTATCACAGTCCCCATGTACTACTGCAGACCTTGTTGTGAACCCTAATCTGATCATTCCCTGCTGTAACCTGTTATTTGAGTAAATTTATGTGAATCTGGATTACAACCTTTATTTAAAATCCCATTGACACATGTTACAAACACTACAAATGCTTCAACTTTATGTGTGCAAATATGGAAGTATTTAGTTTTCACACTGCAGACAAGAAAGTAAAGTATTTTAATAAGAAACCTAAGCAATATACACCCAAATGGTTTTGTATAATTAACTCAATTTTAATTTGTTTGCCTGAAACAAAAATGTTAGTTCAGCCAGGAGTTAGATCTAGTGATTATATTACAGTTTGCAATCACACTCACAAGCTGTAGGGACACAAATTAATTTAAATCCAATTTTGAATCTGATCATGGCCACCATTAAAAATATCCTACAATTTTATCAAACTGTAATGTTCGGGGGGCACTTCCTCCAAAAGATTATCTTCAGTTTTCTTCTTTAAAAAAGTAAAATCTAAAATGGGCTAATTATTTCTAAGAATGAAGACTATCTTTTTACCCACATGAAAAAAACATATACTTATTTGCAAGACCTAGAGGCCTCAAGCTTTACATGAAGAACTTGATGGTAAGAGAAAAATTATGTTCCAGGTATCTGTCCATATGGACTTTTGTCCATATTGCATACTGATAAAACCTGTCTCATCCTACACAGAGGCACTGAATACATATAAACTTACAGATTCTGATTTTTACTCTATTTTATTACGGTGTAATCCATTTTCTCCCTAAAGCATCGAAGTTTATTTTTCCCTTTATTCCTAGCCTATTTCAATTATTTCAATATGGAATGCTACATTTCCTTAGAATATAACACATTCCTCTCCTTTTCTCTCAAGAGTGTTATTTTTTTTTTTCCCCATGACACCATCTTTCCTCACATGATCATACTGGCGGCATTTTCTCTCTGACTCAAGCTCTCACACCTGTCTTTCCATTTTCTCTTCCAAATTACATGTTTATCTCCTTGTTGCTCCCTCTGCCCTTTTTACCAATACCCAGCCATCTGCAGTTCCCCCTGTTTCTCCACTGCTGTCTCCTCATTATCCCTTTCTGTCCACCCATCCCTGGCTCCCAGTCAGTAAGGCAGCTCCAGCACTTCCAGCTGAGCACTGGTTTTGTGTGTCTAGGCTGAGCTATGCTCCTGAGTCAGATTTCCAATCTGCCTAGCTGCTGAAGGTGTAAGGCTGGACATGAGGCAATGAAAGATCCATTATTCCTGAGATGTCCCAAAGCACTTCAGTGAAGCCAGGGACACCCCCTGATGTCACTAAACCTTTTCATCTGTAGATTTCATAATGGAACGAGACAACAGCATCCACTGAGTCATAAGACATTTGCCAAAGCTACATTAGGACAAGCCTTGCATAATCATATTGCTTTAAAATTGATATAACAGCACTTCTCATCAAGATCCACAGATGTTCATGCTGATGCAACAGTACGTCACTTTTCCCATGCTGTTAGGTATCATTTTAAACATGATTTCAAATACCTGGATGCAAATATATGCATTCATACAGTATAGAAGCTTGAGTTCATAGCTTCATTATGTCATCAATGCAATACCCAGCTGTGAAAGACAATCTCATCCAGACCTTCTCCTCCATTATCTCTAACCTTTTTAAAACATACCATCAGAGAAGGAGAACACACAAGAGCAGAAACCGGTCATAAACAATGCTGTACCAAGGCAGCCTGAGGTCAAGTTGTAGAATGAGATATATTGATTTGGAGATCACAATACACAGACTTTACTGGCATGGGGGGGGGGGGGGAAATCAGCTGTTATTTTTCTTTACTGATTAAATATACCAAGGTTGTGGGTGAATCCCCATATGGGCCATTCACTTAAGAGTTGGACTTGATGATCCTTGTGGGTCCCTTTCAACTCAGAAAATTCTGAGATCTGTGATATGTGAAATGTATCTTAGATGTCAAAGGCCTGATGTCACAATTCAGTGGCACCTGAATCTCACACAGAGAGTATCCTGGAGATGTACTGTCATTTTACTCAAAACACCACAGCAAGGCAAGAATCTCACAACTGCTTTGTATTAAAAGATCGATTTAGAGCAAAATTCCATTGAAAAATACAGGAACCTATGTCAACTGACATCAGTTGAGTTTCACTTCACCAAGAGAACTCTCTAGTTGACCCAGGAGACAGAAGACTGAATGCTCATTAAAAAGTCTTTGACATCTCCATTCCTAACCAGCTGTGTCCACCAAGCACCTGCGTTGCTGCTCCGAAGCACTCATCCAAGCTGCCAGCATCAAACCAGACCTACAAAATTAGTCACACCCACAAAATCCTTACAAAAGGATTTAGGGATCCTGAGACCAAAGCTTAGAAACCTCCAAAGGTAAAAAAATAAGAAAAGACCTGACAATGCAGAGGCTTCAAGAAATTTTTAGGCTCTATTTTTACGCCAGTGCAGCCTAATTGTGGGGCTGGATTGTGTAGTCTCACAGTTGAGCACCCTGACACCTCTACCCTGGGAACAGAGCAGGATCATATGCTACTGAATGGAGGGGAACCACTGGCACAAACAGTCACAGTTTGAAACAAAAAGGGCCTGCACAGATACCCAATGCTACATGACTCCAGACAGGAGCCAAGTACCTAAATTCCCTGGGACTGCAAGTCCTGACACAAGCCTGGCAGCTTTTCCTACTGGACACCTCAAGATACTCCCTTCACAAAGCCTCTCCTCAGCACCCTAACAGTCCCACCCACAGCTGAGTCCCCATACTGACCCAGCTGGGTCAGCTCCAGTGCACAGGAAACCAGAGAGAGGCCAGCACACCTTATGAGACAGGTGCTGTAGGACCTGAGTAAGTTCCACAGTTACTTCGCAAATTATTCCAAAGACCAACAAGTGGAAGCTTCTCCGACACAAATGTCCCACCGCCTTCTTACCAGTACACTGGCACTTGCTTGGCATGCTCATCCACCTTCACTGCTGATGCCGTTTCGGTTTTTGCCTTTTTTTCCTTACGTATTCTGCGTATTCTTTACACATACATTTGTAGCCTATTGTATTAGCGGCTAGTTTTCCCAGTAATTTTCCATGGCCTTTCCCTAGGCAGAAAGACAAAACAAATTCCAGAGCTCCAAGCCCCGGGGTGTACAAGACCCCTATCCTATCTTGGTTCTTCCTGGCTACCAAGGTCGAGAACAACTCTTCGAGATTCAAAGTACAGCTAGTGCCGAGTGGGGGACTCCGGAGAAGGGGCTTGACCTGGGGGGGAATTGCACCACCACTTGTCCTCCTAATTGGTGCTTTTTATCAATTATGCTAATTTCCTAAAACCTATAAAAACTGTTTTCACCCCATGTGGGGGGGCTTTTGTGGACATTCTTCATAACNTCACTGCCCCCTGAGACCTCCAAATAAAGATCCACTAGTATATTTCCTTCCATATTAATCTTATCACGAGTTTCATTTCTAGGTTGAAAAAGGCAACACTGCCAGTGGAAAATAAAGTTCTTCTAGATTTTATTTTAAAAGATGAAGTTTTTTACCATGCTGTTTCCTAAGACACTTCTGCAGGCTCATCTGCCACTTCACTAAATGGAACTGTGAAGCAGTTGGTTATGAAATAATGCAAACTGAATTTCTCAAAATGCTACTAATGACATTGACCACGTGACATGGTCAATTGTAATGAAAATTATATTAATCCAGGAATCAGAGAGTACTTTGAGCCTCTGTAAATAAACATATATTATGCTTAAACAAAAGGGGGGGGGGTTAGTTAGATAGATGGCCAAGCAGATACACTGGGTTAGGTTCTTGGAGTGTAAATAAGGCCAGTATCATTGCTTCAACTTTATGCAGATGACTGCAGCTACAGATATAAAGACAACAAAATAATCAAAGCAATTTGAACTATAAATGGAATTTTTTCAGAATTAAATTTGGGCAAAAGTTAAATATTTGTCTCCATTACTCCAATAAACTGTAAGTGAAAAAAACGGAATAGTAAAGGTAAAAAATGACCATATTAAAGAAACTAAACTGGGCTTTCTCTTTAGTTAGGCTAATGTCATCTCATCAGTTTATACAGCCCAGAGGTAGAGAGGATCAGGCTAAATGAAGAAACCTTTTACATATTCTGTTTCAGTCAACATACTGATCAGCAGCAAAATGAAAATGTTTCTGTGATAATCTCCTGAAACTTATCAAGTACAACAATAAAAACCTCAGCAGTTCTGATCAATTGACTTCAAAATTGAAACAATCTAGGCAGGACAGTCCCAACATCACCCCAGCCCACTCAGCGTTCACCTCACCAACCAAGGATTTTTTTCAGTACAGTGTATTATGTAGTTAATCATAAGCATATTGCAATCATTAGACATCGAAATCACTGAAGTTTGAGAGCTATAAAGGATTCTCACTCAGTCAGTAGCAGCTAATGTCCCAATCATTGGCATAATGTGCCACTGCGGAGCCATGGGCTGCATCCAACAAGGAACTTAAGGATACTAGGGGCAGAAGAGCTCAACTGTTTTATCTATCTGAGCCTCAAATGCACATCAGTCAGATGCATAAATTATTACTTTTTGAATTTTAGTTAGAAAATTTGAATAAAGCGTGGTACTGGTTGTAATCAGCTCTTCAAATTAAAATAAGACAAAACCTGGCATTGTATCTCTTATGGTACGGCACGGTATCTCTAATGGAAGTAACACTATGGTAACACATAACACATCTGACTTCAAACTCTTGTCAGAATTATTTACTGCCATTAAAAATAAATGACAAGCAACTCAAAGAAAATAAGAGGCAAACAGATGATGAGAAAACAGCTATTTTCATTGCCCTTATTGTCTTTTAACATATAGTAATTGAAGAGGAAAGTACATCTTACTCTGTCCTTGCTGTGTAAAGATGCCATCCCCCACACAGGCAGACTTGCACCTTAAACTGATGTAACTCAGAGCTGAATGTCAACCTGTGCTCTTTCTTTGCCCTACTTCCTCCTGATTTTGGTTCTGTAGTCCTTCATGCAACAGCAGCAGCAACAAAAAGGAAACAGTGAGCCTCTTCCTGTGACAAGGATCTTCCACCTTCAGCCACACATTAGCAAAACTCTAAGCAATGTGGCAGAGCCTCTGCCAGCCTCAGGGCCACTGTGACAACGTAATGCAGAAATGAAGGGCAAAACTCATTCGCATTCATATTTAGAAAAACACACATATTTGAACCAGAAAAAAATGAAAAGGAAAAAAAAACCTTATTATGAAGAGCTCAGATGTATTCAGATCTATAAATCCTCTGAGAATGGATGGAATGCTAACGAGAAAGCTGACACCACTTGCCAAAAATCAACGTGTGCGCACACACTGCATACAGTCTGGAGTGGCTGCATATGCTGCAGGTTGGTTCATGCTAGATTACAGCATAAAATTAGCAATGCCAAAGAGATACTCTCTGCCTAGTTCCTCTTCAGTAGCAAATATTTTATGCTTAACCTGAAGGACTCAAAGACCTCTGGGAAGCAGAGGTAATAAAAAAGGTCTGTGATCCTTCTTCAACTCTTTTCTTCCCAAATTTCACTGATACTGAACTTACAGAATTCCTTCCATTTGCCTGGCAAGCTTTTAACTGGCAACAAAGTTTTCCCCCAGCCTCAATATTACTTCATTGACGTAGTTAATTATTTATTTTACTTGTCCTGACTTCCACCAAACTGCCCTGCAGCATTTTGCTATCTGCCAGCTTGCTACAAGTCCACAAATCCCAACTGCCCTGACAGTGGAGGAGAGCAGCCTTCTGGAAGCACAGGCAGACTGTCAGGTTCTGCCCCACAGACGGCAGAGCTCGCACAGGGCAGCCCTCTGTCCTGCTCCGAAAGCTCTCAAAAAGACAGTCACTGCAGGTGGATACCAGTGCACTAAGGCAGGCGTGGGAGAGCAGCCTTCGGGGAGGGTGCAAGCACAAGAATTTCACTCTCCCCCCATGTACATGGCTGAGCAGGGCACAGTCCATGCCCACCCCTCCAGCTGTACTTACTGTACACCCCCCTGGCAGATTTCCCACAGGTCCTGTGTGCTGAGGGCACACCTCACCCACCCTCTGCCTATGGGGCTGGTGACCTGCACAACAGGCAAACCTGGTTTTCAAGCCCGACCCTTAAAAAACCACAGACATACCCAAGGTGTCCAGTTCACACCAGTGAAACTCCACTATCAGGACTCCACTAACAGGACAAGTAATTCAACTGTGACTTATATTATTATAAATCAAAGCACAATCCAACCAAGGAAAAGCTCAAACATTACAGAGAGAAAAAAGTCACTGTCAAGCGTCCTATTACTGACCAAATACACGAAAAGAACATTGTCATGATCCCCAGAGCGAATACTGAACACCCTCAGTGTTCACAGTGAAAATTAAGAGCACCATGTACCTAATGAACTATGCACTGTTACTGATGGAAATACCAGATTTCCTTTATTCAGAGGAACAGAATTAAAAAACAGTTACTGGAGAGAGATTCTCAAAGGTCCACAGAGGTTGCTCGTTTAAGAGTAAGAAGCCTGTAATATGTAGAACAGGAAACCGTCTAAAGCAACATTGGGTTTATTTGCTTTGCCATTCTATTTTACATTTTCTATAACACTAAGAGCATACAACTTTTATTGGTTCAAGCTAAAATTCACTCTTACACCTGTGCGGCATCTGCAGTTAAAGATCTGAAATACATACCATTTCTAAACACCTGTTTAGACTTATTTAAGTACAACAGAAATCACAAAACCACCCCAGCTTAAAAAGACTTTTAAACTTAAACCAGCAACTCAGGCAGCAGCTGCAATTATTTCAGCAGGGATTTTTTGGGTTGTTTTTTTCCTAGCCACACAGCAATGAACATGTGCAGCCGTTATTCTGGCAAAACTTCCGAAAAACTGAAACAACATTTCAGAATGTATATCTAAACTGAAAAGAACTGGGAGATACCTGGTCTACAGCTGCTTCATGGCACACTTGTGTAATGCCAAGTGTTTCACGTCTGTCTGCTTCAACAACATGAACACAACAAACAGCAGTTTTTGTCAGAATAAATCAGTACACACAACATCTCTGGAAAACAAAAGGCTGTAAGAAAGAAGGTGGAAAATGACAAGTTGGAAAGAAATAGGGAGACAACTGCAAGGAGAGTGGCACAGACAAAACAAAAATGGCAAGGCCAGAGCTGGTGTCAAATTTCCTCTAACTTCTGCAGACTGAAGTAATCATTATCGCCCAAGGGGGAGCACAGAGGTGGTACTTTCTGTGGGACAAGGTCCTCCTTGTGCCAGAGGTATCCTCTGGGACCACTGCCGTTGCAAACAAACTGGTCAGTGCTTGCTTTGCCGAGTTCAGCTTAGCACTGAAAACAAAAAAAGAGACCACTGCAGTGTCTCGGCCTTTGCCTATGAGTTGCACCACATGCACACCTGAGACTCAAATGCCACACTGCTGAGCACACCTGCTCGCTATGTGGGAGAGCATCTCAAGTCCCTATCCCTTCAGGCATCTCTGCACCATTTTGGTCCTCCCCTCACTTCAATACAAGCCACTCCTAAAAACCATACTTTATACTTCACTTTATCAGCCTCGATGAAACTTGTCCTTACCTGTCACCTAAAATGGAAACAAATGTAAACAACAAATCATTGTCATTTCACTTTGGTATGTAACCAATCATGCATATACTAAACTTTTCTATTAGAAGTCAAAGAAGATATCATTTATATTTAGCTTTGCTCTATTTAAACTTCCTTAACAAGATGAATATAATTAGAGACAGGTCCGCAATGCTGTAAGTTGGCATGACTTTACCAAATTCCATGGCAATTTGTCAATTTAAATTAGCTGAGAATATGGTAATAATGTTACATCACAAAAAGTACAACAGACAAGTGACTTGGGACAAAATAGAGAAAGGAATACGCTGTAAGCAGCCAAAAGAAGGGCAAAATGCTCATTAATACCAGCCATTTATGATGATCTGCTCAGCACTTACGTCAAAAGTTCTGCAACATACATACACTGAGATATGCTGGAAATATGCTTTAGAAATTGCCATGCCACACAAGACAGGCCACCTTTCACAGTGGTCTTCCAGTCAAAGACTTGACTCACTGTCCTGCTGGCTGATTATGCCTTATTAATAGGTGAAATAAGTAACGACTGTAGACAGCTTTTCTTGATCCCAAATCGTGATCAATTTATGTCCTCCATAAAACCAATAGCTTTTGTAATTTTTATCCTGACTCATTTAACTACAGCTCCTGTTCTCGTCTGGACAGCAAATGCCTAATCTTCAGGAGCCCACTGGGAGGCCAGCATCTTCCACACATCCATGTCTGCCTTAAAGCCAGACAGTGCTAGATATAGAAGGTATTTACCCAACATATCTCTGTGTTTGTTGTCCTTGGCAAAGGTCAGTTTTCTGCTGAACTACAGGATGAATGTGTTTCTTCATGCCTTAAATAAAGGCATACGTTTTAGTGAAATAATATTTTTTAATATCTAATCATTGATGTTTAAACATAGAAACAGCATAATAAGCAATTATTCATCACAAGAGGGATGATCTAAAACAAGTAAATGCTTATGAGTAAGATATAAATTCAGCTATAAAAAGAGCCTGGAGTCTCCCTGTACTTGCTTCCTCCCTATCTGTGATTTACAGGAAGAAAGAGTTTCTTCTAATTCATTGTATCTAGGTAAAACCAAAGAAATATTAGAATCATTCACAGCTCATCTTTTAAAAATAGAATACCAAAACAAACAAGAAAAATGTAACAGCTAAAACACGGAAATGTAAATGTCCTTAGATTACACAGCAAAATAACTTAACAAGAATTAAACTGGTGGCTGCTAACTCCACGTAATTTTACTTAATGCTTTAACCAACTCTGAAGTTTTCTGTAAAAATTCCATCAACAGCTAAATCTGGCACAGAGGACATGTAGAAAGCAGGACTGTATACCAAAGGCAATGCTGCTCTTGTGCTATACAGATATTAGAATAAAATAAATAAAAGTGCCCACATCTGTCTGCTAAAGGCAACCTTGCATCTTTGGTGACCTGATGGCTGTGACTTACTTCGTACTCTAGAGGTCAATGATAAACCTATTTAAACTTATTCTGTTGGTCTGAGTTAACAAAACTAGTGTGTGTACCCAAGGAGATTCTTGTAGAGTTTATGTTCCTCCTGTTGCCACTTAAACATAACCAATTTCACTATTCTTGTCACCCAGTGATAAAACAGTATGTTTTCCAGAACTTTTTAATACCTGAAGGTCACATTTTTTTCGTCTGAAATACTGTAAAACTTTTTTTCCCTATGTTTCCACTGTTTTGCACAAATATGTATTGAAATGACCCGATTTCACATAGTTTAAATGTAGACAAAATCAGTACGATCCTTTTAGGGTTTTTCACGGAATAGTCCTTGAGAAGGACTATTCTTTCAACTAATGGTTTATACCTACAAAAAGATCTGGAACCATTTTCAGGCTCAGCTTAGGAATTGATACTGATTCTGACTGAGTGATGGGTAAAGAGGCTTTTTATGTGGCCCAGCAGATTACATTCTTAAAAGAGGACAACCAGGTTTTCAGATGCTAAGGCTAAAAAGACAGAGGAGGAGCATGAGTTTGACAACTGGCCATCTGTCTGTGCCCTCAGCAACATCAGCAACCTGGTAAGCATGCATGAAACAGAGTTTTTTTCCTTGGATAGATTGCAGCTCTCCAACCAGCCACAAAGATACTCACAAATGAGAAAATATCTGCAAAGACGGCAGAAAACAGAACTCTGGTCTTCATAATTTCCCCCACTCAGATGAAAAGAATCACTCTAACTGCTGTTCACTATGAGTAGTCAGCACGAAATCAAGTATCACTGTGTACACACTGTGCCTCATCACATCAGCAGAACTACTCTAGATTTACAGAGCTGTAAATCAGATCAAGAAGTTGACTATCAACAAGTACTTTGACTACAGCTAGATGCTTCCTGGTTTTAACACCTTTATCAACTCCAGATTGACAGAAGAACTTCATAATTATTTTCATATTTTACTGTATGAGTGATTATTCTAGGGTGAGAACTCCCTACCAAAGATGACTTTTTCAGCATTAAGGAAGAAGAATAAGCAAGAACGAGTGATTAGACACACACACACACAAATATATGTAATTTGCAGAAAAGCTAATGACCTGGAATACTGTGTCTAATCCACAGCCTATTTTTTCTACTTGAGAGCAAGCAATGCCTGTCACAAACACCTAACACCTTTTTGGGGAGGAACATGACAGCTTAATGGTGCAAAGTAATCCTGTCTTCTAGCTTGGCTCTTAAGATGAAAAATTCTTCTCTATAAACTTAAAATGGAACACTTATTTAAAGCAACAAGATTCGAAGATGGCAACCTGCAAGAGATGAAATGCAGAATGCTACACAATCTGAAAGGAACTTATCCTTTAATTATATACTACTTTCCACAAATGGTATGTGACCATTTTTTGCACTGTTCTGGCAAACAGTACATTTCATTATCCAGGTGACATGCTGGTGCCCCTTTTATTTCTGATCAATGCCTTGAGGCTGGAGGGAAACACCTGGAGAGTTAGCTAGTTTCCTTGAGCTTCCTCTTTGCCCTTAATTCCTGGCTCCAGATAGGCTCCCACTGAGCATTATAGACCTCTCCCTCGGAACAAGTAATTCAGCTCCATCCTAACTGCCAGGATATGCCACCATCTTCTGAGACAGACAGGAGAAGACAAGACTCACACAGATCCTCTGCCTTCAAGCAAGCTACAGAAAGGTGCTCACCCCCCAACACTGAACCAAGGATGTGTTCTGCTTGCTGCCTTGCATGAGCACACACAAGACCATGACTTACTTGGATGCCCTTGCAGTAGGGGAATACAATTGCTGATACGAAATTCCCAGGAGATAATGGGTCCTCGCAGGAGAACTCTGACTCATAAAAACAACAACTTCCCCTGTTCCTTAGGCAAGGCTCTTTCTTGCTCTTCCTCCCATAGAAGTGGAATGGATGCTATCTTGTGTGAGCATGCAGAACGCTGTCAGGGGAAGGAGATGTTAATTCTGTACCTTGTTCAGGCTCTCTTCTTTCAGTAAGATTTTCTAGGTACTGCATGGGACAGTAGGCTTACCCTTATGGTCAATTTTATGTTGTTAAAAGGAGCTCCTTTTCCTCAGATGAGGCATACTCCATGAAATATCTGTTAAAATCTTTACTCTCCTGTAGTAAGGAGGGGATAAATTGTCCTCTTTTGCAGGATTTATTTAATGCTGAAGCAGAATTATACATTGGAGGTTTTTTTAAATTTACTCACATTTCATCCCTTTCTTAGTTTTAATTTTAAGTGAACTCTCCCAGCAAGTTTAAATTTATTTTCACTCTAGGTGCTGAAAATATTTTGACTCAGGAGTGGTTAGACTCTGACTCAAATGAGAATTCATGTTCTACACAGTAAGTAAGCCATGGAAAAAAATATGCCAATAGGTATCTTCAGCTCTTCATTTGTGAGCAATGAAAAATATGGGAAATTAGTAGAGACTAACAGGAAAAGGCAGAAATGGCATTAGTCCCAATATAGAGAAAAATGATCTAAATTAGTTTTGGCAGAGTGAACTCTTCTTTCAAATTTATTTGTCTTACCACATTAACACTTTAACAGTGACAGCCTACAGGTTTATTTTTAGGTACTAATATATTAAAATATATGATGAAAGTATGGGAAGAAGTTACTGAAATTGTTTTCTGTAAAGACATTCAAGCACTCTCCCCAACTCTCTGTGCTGGGAAACCATTCAAAAAACAGTGCAGACATCTGTATGGCAAAAACACTTGCATAAAAATTGTGATGATTTTAAAAGCGCTAAACAACCCATGTTAATACCTAGACCGCTATGTGGTGGGGCAGCTTGACACTTCTGAAAACTAGACCATTAATTTAAATGCCTAAAACCACATTTTCCTCACTGAAAGGAAGAGGTTCACAATTTGACGTAGTTGTTCTTAGTGTCGGTACAGTGGGCTGCAACTTTCTTCACCAGACCCGTACAAAATCTCCGCAAGACCATGCTGTCAGCCAAGTAAGTTTCTTACATGATGCAATGATGGGGACTTAGTTAATTTCAGACATGCTTTTTAACAGCAAGGCAAAAAGGAGCTGTCAGACACAAACCCAGCAAAACAAGGCAAGCTCAGTAAGCTATGAGTAGAACACTCACAGTCACTCTACTCACTGTGAGTAGAGTGGTGATACTGCTTTTCATAACCCTCAACATTGCACTTAATGATGCAGTTTTTTACTGTTGTGTTCTACTACATCTCCTTCTAGAATGAGTAATTTGTTAAATCACACCTACTGAATTTCTTGCAGCATTTATCAAAAAAGTATCTAGAGAACTGTATGGGTAGGTTTCACGTACGTACTGCACACAGACAATATTAGAAGGTAGTATAAAGTTAGAATGAGGGTATATTAACAGAAGTTCATAGAATGGAGAATGGAGAGATTTTAAAACTGAAGCTTTAGTAACACCTGACCCAAACTGCTTTTTTAAAGTACCCAAGGCTGTACTCAACATTACTTCATCTACAGAATCTTTAGTGAAAAAATTAAAATCACAATTCTTGCCATGTTATACCTAAACCAGATTCCCATCTCATACCATGGTATGAAGTCTCATACCATGAGACTTCTCTCTCATGGAAACAGTGTAGTAACAGCAAAAAATGTTAAGCCGTATTTGATAGGAAAGTTAACATTGAAAGATGTAGAAACTACCAAGTATTTTGAAATAGCGTTAAGCAGACAGCTAGGTAAAAGCCATGTATCTAGTTTTCACCCCTCTCTTACTGTAATAGTAGATTTTAGGAATGTAATTACCTACTTAATAACCTGAACACAAAGTTACACACAGCCATCAGCACCAGGAGATGAACTGTGCTTGCACCAGCCCTTCCTAGGCTCTGCATAAAACCGATTACATCTAAACTAAAACCATTCAGGCCAATGCACTCCATTAGAATCAAGTTCTCACCTTCGTAAGTCATACTTTCACAAACACTTTCATCTTATGTAAGCTACCACGGGTTCCAAAAGCAACAGTCCAACCTTCCCTTCCCAATCCTTGCACAGCCAGTGAGCACACTGCCATGTCATGAACCTGACAAAGGAGCCGAGTCCAATCCGAAAGACACTGGTCTTAAACCAGACGATTCTAGAAATAAAAAAAATAAACCAAATGTGCTCCATTTTGGTATTTTCTGATGGACACAATTATGTGTTTTAGTTTAAAAACTGTTTTTCAGTTTTCTCTTTTTTCCTGTATTTTACATAAATTGAACATCAATATTAAGACACGAATCATTTATCCCAAATACATTTTTCTGTACAACTTTGTGTACCGAAGACTTCAGTGCTATCAGAGTTACACCAGAATTTCAAAATTCTTCACCAAATGGAATATCTCATGTAGGCAGCCTTATAAATCCAGAGAAGCAGCAATAGAGCATACCACAAAAGGGGAGAAAAGGGTTATCTCTATCTATTTATTGTCAAGTGGTTCAAACACCTGGTGGACATAATGTGCTAGAACTTCAGACAGTAGTTTTATTTCTTGCTATAAAGTTACAAGCAATTTAGCCACTCTTTCAATGGCACAGTTCCTTATCTGCAAAATGCTTCACTACCACAGCGAGGTGGAAATTAACTCATCATTCTACATAGAGCCTCTGATACTACAATAACCTCCTGAATAAAACACAAAAAGCCAAATATTCAAAGTCAAAATCATATAAGATAATAAACTGTCATTATTTTAAGCAAAAATAAATACTTCAGACCAAAATTTCCTTGCTTTTTCAGAACTGCCACTGTTGCAATCATTGTGCTGAAGTACAGAAGGCAGAATGTAAGTCCACTGCATGAATAGGAGATGAGAACTTTGCTGGCAAAATTAATCTTTAGGTTCAGGTGTTATCTAGTTTATTTACAATATGCTGCAGTATTAGATCTCATTATTAGTTCTCATGCACAACCTTATCGTCATTGTCCTTCACTGCCAATGAGAGTTAAGAACGTATTTGAATGAAGAAGTATTTCAGGACTGATATGATGTCCTTGTTTAGCCTCAGGGGAAAAAAAAAAGCAGGATGAGAAAAATACTAAAAAGAGAAAATATCTTTTTTCAGGACAACCAAGCACTGCTTCTATGTAAAGCATGTCAAATGACATATAAAGTGAAAACAACTTCAGGGCATCACGCATTTTTATCTGAAAGATGACAGATCAGCAGATCTGTTCAGGCTGCACGGTTTCTGGAGGAACACTATTTCATAGAGAGGCAGAAAAAGGAAACTAGAGATTCTTTTAAAATGGAGAACTCAACACATTCCCAATATCTGTTTTAGATCCTGCAGAAAAAAAACCCATTAAAGAATCTAGTAATTTTTTTGTTTTCTTCTACATATAGTTAAAGGAGAGTAAATCTTGCACAGTCACAGCACCTGACTGAACACCTCTTTTTATAAGAAATCAACCTACTTATTGCTTTGTGAAAAGGAAACAGAAAATTATTATATTGATAAACCATCTGCCCTCTATTTAGTGCCCACATAATGCACAAAGACATGCTTTCATTAATAAATTGCTAATTACAACCTTCCCAAAATAGGTCACATCTCTGCAGTGACAAACAGATGTAACAATTTGGAAGTGCGAACCCTACGCATTAACCAAAAAAAAGTGCAATGAAATACAGTCTAAAAGGATTGGCTGAACTACTGCTACTTTACTATGAGATTACAAGTAACCTCCACATAAGCAATAATAAATGTCCTCTGGATCAGGCCTATCTATTTGGATGGATCTGCAGCGTGCTTATGTACCACCTTAATACTTCAAAAGTGCAGAAAGAGGCTGTGCAATCAATCCAAGCAGTAAGAGAAAAATGACATAAAGTCTGAGAGGCTGGTCCCAAAAAAAAAGATCTCACACAGATGAACTTAACAGTTTGAAGAAAAAAAAAAATAAACCTTAGGTCCTCATAATAACTGTAATAATACTGGTACACTGACTTCCATGGACTTACCCAATGTACTGCAAATCTAGCTCAGGGTTTATAAATTAAAGGCACTGGTAAATGGACATAATGGACACTAGAGGCAACTACACTACGCTGAGAAAAACTCAGAGAGATGTTTAACTTGCTAATATTGTCACTTGCTGAAGAATCCTACTTCTCAAACAGAATGCCTTCTTTTCAAGGGCTTCTGCTCTTCTATGTAACCACTATGGCTAAACCAAGGCCATATTACGCACTGACCTAAAAAAATATAGCTAAAGGAAACTAAGTGTGAAAAATACTTCGTTCCAGGCATGGCTAATAATGAGTAGTAAAGTACTGTAATCTTCCTTACACACCACTTCTACTCTTGTTCATTCAAATCTTTCCTTGGTTTGAACATCCCTTCAGTGAACATCCACTCTTTTGCCCATTACTCTAATGCTCGTGTTCCTGTGCATTGGAAAAACAAAAGTCATTGGGCTGAGTATCTGAAGCGACTGGACAAGGCCTGTTGGCTGATGAGTCCATGACCATGATCTAAAAAAAAAAAAAAGAGGCTGTGTCATTTAGGGACAATTCCTGAGTGCAATAATGAAAAAATAGTGTTATCACTCAGGAAGTGCACAGCTGCAGCAGTGTCAGCAAGAAAAAAACTCATACCCAACAGCCAAAAAGAAGGTTCTAGGATGACCCTGTGCTCTCCTAAACTGTTACCATGTACAAGTTACTGCTGTTGACCCTGTACTGGAGACCTGCCCAAATGCTGCACATGTTGCAGTATAGCTGCTGCTCTACAAGAACCTTCTCTAAGAAGAAACCACTCGCACACCTTTGATGTCAGAAGCTGAAGTTTTGTTCTGAATAGCTTTCATTTTACACACTTTACCTGAGAGCTTACTGCCATAAGCCTGCCACTCAGTACACCACTGTACACCAAGAACAGTGCTAAACAACTTCATAAACCACAACACAAATACGCAGGCAACACAGAGAACGTGAAACCCTATCTAAAAGGATGCTTTTTAAATGTCCTTAAACTGTGAAAAGGAAAGTGAAATTTGAGAGCGGTCTAAGTAACAACCCACTTTCAGCAATTTCTGTAGGCATTACAATTGTTTCTCGATTGTGTTTGAATCATCAAGGTCCTGAGACTGGTTTTCAGTCATCCATTTCCTAAGCAAATGCTGACCCCTGTTAAATTCAAGGCTGGGGAATGTAAGGCCCTCTTCCGTTTCTCATTGAGCAAATGCCAACACTTTATTTCAACATTGATAAACCAGTTTGTTTGCCATCAGTTACGCCCTTAGGCTCTTTACTTTATTCAGCTCGGAAGATGGAAACAACAGACAGGTTTCACTTCCTGTTTTCTTGCTATGGTATTTGGTTTAGAGAACAGTTCAAAGTAACTTTCAACTTCAATCATTTTAGTTAAATGATAAATAGTATCTCTGTTAAATAGTTTTTACTGTATTGATTCAAAGGAATCTACTCCACAGCAGGTACTGTAAAGAAAAGCACACCTTTATTGATGCCAAGAGAACAGGCAGGGGTCAGCACCTCCATGTGCATGTCTGACTGTGGTTCATTTTACACAGGTTTATATACTTTTACAATTCTGGCATCCGCCCTTGTTTGTTTGCTTATCTAAAAGTTACAGTTTTAAGGGCTGGGATCTTACACAACTTGTGATTTCTTTATCTTAGGGTTACAAGCATGGTAGATAGTTCCTATCTAACATATTCATCACATTTATCTAACCGGTACTATGCTTTTCTATAACTGTACTTCATTGATTACGTTCTTCTATTTTCTATCTATTAAAACAAACCCTATGACTTTGCATTTTTCTAGCCTTTTGTGACAGCTAACATGCCTCTCCCTTCTTATCACCTCAGCCCACCAGGCTAGTTCCCTGCTTGCAGAAGCTGTTATAGTTAAGCCCAGCAGTTAATATGCCTCTCCCTTCTTATCACCTTAGCCCACCAGGGCTAGGCCCCTGCTTGCAAAAGTGATTACAGTTAAATGCAGCAGTCACACCTTTAAGGTTTTGTTAATTCATACCTGTGCTGAGGTGCTTATGTCAAGTGAGGCCTGTGTTTCAGTATCAATCCTTTTGAAACGGTCTTTTAAAACCACACCAAAACAAAACATATATTAAAAAACTAAAGGAAAAAGTATACTATGAGCAACCTAAAAATATATTGATTCTCAGCTACTGGGTGAACTATTCTACTTCACTGAAAATGACAGAAGTTGTCCCTTCCTTTAGTAGGAAGCAGTAGGGTGGTGAGGTGGGGAAACACTTTTCTGAGCAATCCTGGAGCCTGGGGACCATCTAGGAGTCTGGTCCTACAGCCAGATCCCGAAGTGTGCACAGAGGGAGCACTGATGGCTGTGGGAGTGCTGCCTCCACTGACAGGTACACTTGTAAAGAATAAAAAAGAATGCAGTGCTTTAACATGATGTACCCTGCAAAAGAAAAATAATTGACAAAGATACCAGACAAACTGAATTATTAAAAAAAAATGAACCAAAAGATAAACACAAAACTTCTTGCTATAGCAAATTTTAAAAATCCAGCTAAAAGAGACTAACATACCACTTACTTTTAACATCTTATTAAGTGAAAGATAACTAACAACCAGGGAAAGCAAAAGAATGTGTTCAAGTTTCTACCTATATTTCCTTTTGAAAACTGACAAGCACAACAAATGCTGAAATATATTTTGAAAAGGTGTACAGGTACAATCCAATTTATAACCACAAGCTTGGATCCACTTAGAAATAATATTTAAACATTCAATAAAACAATTTTTTAGCCTTCTAAGTTATACTGACATTTCATTTAATGTCTCAGGAATTTAATTTGGTCAACTGCAGGCAGCCTTTCATCTGCCATGGGACCAAATATGGCTCTCCTGCATGGAAGTAAGCTGCTGATGTGACATTTGGCCTATTTGTTATTACAATCTTAACTTCTCTCCCAGTTTTTTAACATGAATTAACTTTACACCATATGCTGAGCTGCTGCCTTTGCTGTGTTTCTGTCAGGTTTACATAAAAAAACAAAGACAATGAAGCTTCACAGAGCAGGACTGAGGAACTGACCCTGAAGACTAGGATCACCTTTCTCATCACCTCCCTCCATACCTCTTCCTCAGTTTACCTTTGCACGAAGGCCGATGATTTAATCATCCTTTTTGCAAAAGGAAAGACAAAAATCTGCCACGTTAGTGAAACACTGCATTTTACTACCAGCAGGAAATGGAGTCATTACTGTAAAAAAAGTACCTTTTGGAGCCTCCAATATAGGTGAAGGTAAAGGTGGAGTCTGAGTACCTGAAATCTGAAAGACAAAGAGCTGCTTTATTACAACTTGTCTTTATTTTGGCTGAAGTAGCCGACGTTTTACGGAGCAGCATTCAGCTGCCGCCACGGGGGCGGTGGAGGGGGAGTCGGGGTGAACCAGAGGAAATGCAGCATCTCCCCCCAGCCCCTCGCAACAAGTGCCCGGTGCTATGGCAACGGCAGGGAATTCCATTGTCACACACGGCAACAGGCAGCCGACAGCCGGGCTCCAGCGACGGCTCATCGCGACCGGCACCGCACCGGCACGGCCGGGGCGCCGCGAATCCCCAGGGGAGGGCGGCGGGGGCCGCTCGCACGGGCAGGGCCCCGTCTGCGGCGGGGTGTGCCTCCGGCCTGGGGCCGGGCATCAGGGCAGGCGCCGAGGGCGGCAGAGCGCGGCCGCCCGGGGAACAGCGGCGTAGCGAAACACCCCGAGCTACGCTCGGCCGCGGGCTGCGCCGGGCACGGGCACGGGCGCGGGCTCGGGCTCGCTCCCAACCCTCCCGGTCCGGCGTGTGGCCGCCGCCACGCTTCCCGGCTCGGGGGCGGCGGCGAGCGCGATGGTCCCGGCCCCGCCGCCGGCGCTCGCCTCCGTCCGCTCGGGCCCCGGGCACAGGCTGCCGCCGCCTCCCGAGCGACGGAGAAATGCCAAGAGCGAGTCCTGCGGGCGGCGGGGCGGCTCCCCG
>VWZW01005673.1:636039-683379 GCA_013397115.1 Edolisoma coerulescens
GAGAAGGGCGGCTGCGGCCGGCGGGGGCGCGGGGCCCGCTCCCCTCGGTACTCCCTGCGGGAATGCCGAGCCGTGCCGCCCTTCCCGGGAGCGCCGGGGCTGCGCTGCCAGGGCTGCGGCTCTTCCGCGGTGGCTGCGCTCCTGGCCGGCACCGCGGGCAGGGCTGTGCCCGGCCCTTCCCGGGCAGGACAGCCCGGCAGCCCACCCTTGGCCGAGCGCCGTCCCCTGGCAGCCTCCGGCTCCGGTCTGTCGACGGGTGTGCGTGCCCATGGAAACAGTAAAAGGAGGATTTAGAGCCTCTCTGTGACCACCGTGGTGTTAGTTGAGCTCCTCTCCCCTCATTCTCCAGCAAAACTGTCTCTGAGACCTAAGGGCTTCGGGAGAGGGCTTGGGCAGTCTAGTGCCTAGCAGTGGGCGCTCATCCAGGTTACAGGCTTGGGGTTCTAGTCCAGAAGAAGTAATGACCATAATAAAACTTGGAAGGAATCATCAAGTCGGCAAAAACAAGTATTTTTTTCATCCAAGTGCAGTGCTTGTAATGAATAAAACCAGATCTGAAAGTAGTAGAAACAGATTTGATTATAACATTTTAAGAATATTCACAAGATTTAGTTTTCATGTATTCAGCCAGCTCTAAACAGCTCCTATGGCTTATTCATTCTTGAGGTCAATCATTCTAGTGGGTGGGGTATTTTTTCATTTAGGAAGTCTGTAATTAATCATGTATTAGTGATTTCAAACATGGAAGACATGCAATATTTTTATGAAAAGTAAAATAAAAATTTTCCTGTCTGTAGGAGGGAACGGAATGGAACTTAAAATCCATCACGTGATATGACTTTCTGCCTCCTAAGAAAATAACTTACCTTGAAGGGACACTTCCATATGAGTTTTCAGTGTGGAAACAGTACAAGATTGCTTTTCATGCTAGTCTGTCCTTGGATAAAACTTGCATACAATTAGGAACACATTTTCTTACCATAAAAGCTTATACTTTTTTCCTTCTGCTTTGATAACAGGGAGCACCTTGCTAATGCTTTTCAGCAGGAGATTTATATGAGGAAGTTGTCCTAGAACTCATGGCAGGAGGTTTGGAACTAGATGATCTTCAAGGTCCCTTCTAAGCCAAATCATTCTATGGTTCTATGATTTTACTCAGCAACACTTTTCCAAGGCATACAGAAATTGTCACTGTATCCTGAAATGCAGCATAATATGCTAAGACACTGTCATTCTGTCAAGTGATGCAACCTTGGTTAAGAAGTGATGCTTTCCTTGAGGTGTTTTTCTAGCTATTCCAGCTAGAATATCTGCAGCCATGTTTGCTGCCTTCCTCTTAATCACAGTTAGAAGATTTAATCAGAACTTGATTAATTCTGGTGGGGTTTTGGTCCTGAACCTTGTAGTGAAAGGTCTCTGTTATCCCTCCCAGGTGGATCAGGAAAGGGGGAGGTTATTAGCCAGTTGCAGGATATTTATGCTGACAATTCTGCTTACAGCTTATTCTAACCACAGGGTTCTTCTGAGTGTCATGTCAATTAGCACAATTCTTGACTGCCTTTTTAAGATTCAGACTGTTTTCATAGACTTGGTAACAGTGAATTGAAAAGTCATCCACAAAGAAAAAAACCCATGTTCAAGAAAGTTAATAAGGTTGGCTGCACAGCATCAACTGAATTGAACAAGAAGTCTGAAAATACGGTGGTTATTTATTCTATTAATTTTTATTGATTTTAGGTGGCTCTTAATTTCCTAGTTTCTTAGTCAATTTGGCCGTTGATTTACCTGATGACTTCAATACAGTTGTGGCAGGAATTGCTGATTTCAGTGAGGAAAAGCCTAATCATAGCCTGAGGTCATTCTATTTATGAAAATACTGAAAATAAGGTGTTAGAAAGTCAAGGTGAATCCATAGAATTGATCCCTAAATTTGTAAAGATTTACAAGATGTTGGCATCCAGGTACCCTAAGTGTTACTGCAAAGGTATTTGCAATTACATGCATGCTGTAATTCCTGTACAGGGGATGCACCCCTCGTGCTGGTTTTGGCTGGGGTAGAGACACACAGCCATGAAGAAACTTCCTGGAGAGCTTTACAAGTAATTTCATGAACAATAGGACAGTTGGTCTTGAAAGTAATGGTCATGGCTCAAGGGAATTCAGTATATGTCTTTCCAGTTGCTTTTCAGTCTTGAAAAGTGGTTCATGTCATTTCTGGTTTTGTTCCAAGTTCAGCCCAGCTCAGCTCAGTTACATTGTACTGAACTGGTTACTCGAATTAAGTAAAAAAGAAACACAAATAACTTTTATGTTTGTGCTCCTGAAAACCTGAAAATATTTACAGAGGTGTAAATGAGGTGAAAAGAAATATAATTAATGGAGGTACATGATTAGAAAATTTATGTGAGAAGCCTGGCCCAAAATGTGAGGGGGGAAAATGAAAGAGAAACAACATAGTGAATGTGTTTCGGTAATGTGTGAACAGTGACTGAGAGGAAATGCATAGGTCAGACAATTTCTGCTCTTAAATGGGTTCTGCCTCTTTTAGACTAAGCAGATTTCTTTCTGTTTATGCCAGAAATAACCCCCTTCCCACCTATTAGTAAAGCTGATAGAAGTATTTCAGTAAGCATCACAACACCTTGTTCTCTCCCAAACTCTCGTCTTTATATATTTCTCTAAACATGTTCATGTGACATATAAGCACACATTAGAAGTCTTAAGAAAAACTAAAAAAAAAACAACTTGAAAGCTTGGCATTACAAGGAATATATGGAACTTAGGGCAATGGTATCAGGCATCTGTCTAATATCTCTAATGCGGGGGAGAGCATTCAAAAGGGCAGAGGTTAGGAAAATAACCCAAAACCACAGAATGGCCATCAACACTCCAAAAGAGCACAGAAATCTTTCTCCATTTTTATATGCTCCAAATAAAGCTCTAGTACAAACAAAACCAAACCAAACCGAACCAAACCAAACCAAACCTCTACTTTTTTTCCAAGGTCCAGGACTATCTGCCTGTCACCAGGAGAGCGAAACTCAGTGGTGTCTGCAGACAGTGACCTCTACAACGCAGAACATTTAAAGGATCAATACCGTTCCACTCTTAAGGCATAAAACACAATGCTACCTTTCCAGTAAGCTTCTTTAAAATGACATAGTAATTTCCAAAGCAAGCTGTCCATGAGCCAGCAGTGTGCCCTTGTGGCCAAGAAGGCCAATGGTATCCTGGGCTGCATTAGGAAGAACATTGCCAGCAGGTCGAGAGAGGCGATCCTGCCCCTCTGCTCAGCCCTGGCGAGGCACGTCTGGACAGCTGTGCCCAGTTCTGGGCTCCTCAGGACAAGACAGACATGGAGCCCTTGCAGCACATCGAGCTCAGGGCTACAAAGTTATGAAGAGATAACTTTTGAGGGCAGGCTGAGGGAGCTGGGCCTCTTCAGCCTCAAGAAGAGACGACTGAGAGGGGACCTCATGAATATCTGTCAGTGTCTGCAGGGAGGGGTCAGAGGATGGACCAGGCTCTTCTTGGAGGTGCTGAGCAATAGGACAACAGGCAACGAGCAGAAACCAATGCACAGAAGTTCCATCTGAACATGAGGAAGAACTTCTTTCTGATTGCCCACAGAGGTTGTGGAGTCTCCCTCACTGGAGATATTCAGGAACCACCTGGATGCAATCCTGTGCCGTGTGTTCTACGATGGCCCTGCTTGGACAGGGAGGACCAGATGACCCACTGTGGGCCCTTCCAGCCTGACCCATTCTGTGATTCAGTGATTAGCCTGAAAACATAGGCTAATCACCTAAGGGTGAGAGATGTAGGAGCACTACTTACCTGTTCATGCTAACAGAGGAGTGACACATGGCATAAAAATATATTTGGTATAATCCATTATTAGCAATTACATTCTAATATTCTGATGTAATTGTCAAGTAAATACTCAGAGTTTATGTAATTTTCTTTAAGCCTGTATGAGTTTTAAGAGACATACAAAGTCAGCTGTGCTCTATGCCATTTCAGTTGTCCATCCAAGTAGTCAATGGTACTCTATGTGTACACAGTCCTTAATGATGTTTTCCTGGTGAAGCTATAAATATATTGACTTTTTTGGGTCATCACTGCAAGTCTGTGATTACTTGGCTTAAAATACACTAACATGGTGAACTTACCACGATTTCAGACTGAATTTCACTGTAAGTAAAGCATCTTTACTGATTTTTGTAGTGAGCTAGCACCAGTCCTTTGCTTTCAAAAATAAAAAGTTAAGATAGAGTTAATAACATGACTTAAAATACTGTTTAATTCTTAATAAAAACGTGAAATATTTTTGATTTTAAAAAGTAAGGTCTTCAATTACAATATGAAACAATAGCTTAAAATATCAGCTGTCCAATCCTCAGTAAGTTTTTAAGAATTGTTTTAAGCTGTCTCATAGCCTCGGGAGTGTAAAAACTCTCATTACTTTTTTTTTTATTTTAATAATCATAGAGAGGGGAAAAGCATTGAAGTGATAGATGACCAAGTCTTACTTTTTTCGATTCAGTTTTGAAATTTCCTAATCAACTGTATTTTTTTTAAATTTAAAAAGTATATGTATTAAACAGTAGCAATAGTCACCTCAAACAAAACGTAAGCATGTGTAGGTGCTACACACAGTTGTAGTGTGGATTGCTATGAATTGCTATGACAATGATCTCTAATTTTCCATTAAAGACTGAGTGCTCATCCTTCCAGATGGCACTGAGGCCCACAGTAGCTAAACCTATGGCTGCTGGCATGATAAATGCTCCTAGCAATGTTCAGTAAAGCATGCAATTAGAGTCCCAAATGATACCACAGTTCATTGTAACTCTTAGCATTACACTTTGTAATGACGGTTTTAACTTGTTCTTGGTTTTCCTCCTTCACTAGTATCAGCTCAAGCTTTCAGTCTTTGCTTGTTTGCCTCACTTCTGTTTATTTTCCTTTCCTCACTAACTCTTACACCATTAGGACATTTTTTTCCTAGTGCATACTTCTGTGTATTCCATCCATTCCGTACCCTTCTTGCACCTCACTCTTCATGTCTCACCTCATAAGCAGCTCAAGTTAGGAGGGCTAAAATGGAGCTTTCTTTACAGAAACTGAGGTTTTAAAAGAAAGGCAAGCAGGAATATTTCTAAACCTTATATATACAACTTTCTGATGTCAGTCATAAGTCCAGAGAACCCTAAAGTACCTGCCAGCTCCTGAATTGAGTTGCCTCTTTCCAGTATCCTTGCAATTTCCACAAGTTGTGGGCATTCCTGGCTGCACAATGGCAATGCTCTCTAAGGCAAGTGATGGGGCCTCAATCTCGATTATTCTGCAGCCGGGTAGGTAGCATATTTCTCTAAAATTTGAGAGTTGTGAGTGTATAATAGACTGACATTAAGTTGAGCTCACTGTGCCTCTTATCAGTTACAGCCTAAGGCCAAGCAGTGATCAGCACTGAAGGTCCACCCTCCTGCCTGAGCATAACAAAGCCTTCCCTTCACCTGTCTCCAGGGGTGCAGATAAGCACCTAAGCCCGGGGGAGAGGTGGAATTTTAGCTCCCTTCCTTACTTGGCCATAGGCTGTGCTCCCTTTACAACTATTCTAAATAACCTTCCCAAGAGCTTTACTGTTCCCAGTCACTTCACAGGGAACCTGGATGGCTTTGCTATGTTCACAGAATACCTGCATTTATGGCCCTGAGACATGTAAACACTGCTCCCAGTTCACACTCGGTGCCAGAAGTTTAGTGAGTGGCTCAAGGGTACACAATTCCTGAAATTTGTACTATTACTCGTGTCATTAATTGCAGCTGAACTTACTACATGGTAAATTTCTCAATTTCTGAGCAAACACATGGTTAAAAAGCCTTAAAATAAAACAACTCTGTTCCCTTTATCCAGATTGCAATTTCTTAATAGCAAATAGTCATGCCAGAAAGTACTCAAACTATAAAATACTTACCTTGCTAAAAATAATCCTTTTAGTCCATTTTCTGCTATAGTAAATATGATTCACCAAGTCACCATCTGTTACCAGGTACCGATGCTTTCCTGCTGAACAACCTCCATTGCAGCCAACCTGTGCCTGATCTTAACTAAGAATTTGTAACCCCAAATTAAAAGGAATTGTCAAGTATTTACTGTTTAGATGGAATTGATGGGGTGGGAAGCATTCAGCACCTTGCAAGATTAACCCTTAGAAGCTGGGGACTACTTCCATCAGTAGACCATGTCTCATTTATACTGCAGGCTGTGGGGTACTGATCTCTGACCAAACTTTAAATGAGAGGCTGAAGAAGAGGGAAGATTAGCCCATGCAGTGTTTTCTGCTGTACCCAAGCAAAGTCATATAGTGTTTGCTCAGCTACTGCTGCACAACCGTGCTTAACTTCACAGACATAATTAGATTTGGGTCCCTGCATTTGTTCCCTTCAGAAGATTGGAACCGGGAGTTAATGCAATGTTCAGTCAGTCTTCTTAAACCAAGGCACTCTTTAATCGTAAGGAACTAAACATAAAAGAAAGTGACATTTACAATAATTAACGAGCGTATGCAACTGTCTCATCTAACTCTTACCAAAAGTATCCCAAGCTTGTATACAACAGCCAAACTTTCAGACTCCATAAGGGTGCCTTCCTTGGTCACTTTCCCACAGTCTCCCATCCAGTGCCTCAACAGCTAAGGGTTTTATCTTTTTAACTGTTTACAGGCCATCTTTTATGCTTGTTTCTCATCTGGTATAACAGTTGTGTCATGTGGCAGGAGCTAGAGTAGCTTTTTTTCCTTTATAAATAATAGCTCAGACATTGTATTTAACATTAAAATCATGGAAGGGAGTTCATTGTGTGAGGTTTTGCTTATTTCTGTAGCTGCCAGGAAACACAGCCATAAAGTATTCATCGCATTGATCATGTCTTTTAGTAGTTATCCAGACAATTTGTTTGCAAGCCATGTTCATGATTGCCACAAGTCAACCCATTTCCTGATTTCCCTGTTATCTTAACTCTGAAGTACAGTGTGAGCCAACAGCACCCAGAAAGCTAAAGTCACTGTGAAGCTAAATAACACCATAATCTAAACTAGTAAAAATGTTCAGTCTCTGTTATATCCCAAACAGACTGGAACAATTAAAAAAATCTTAGGCAAAAAGTCTGTTGAATTATAAATCAAAGCCACTGAAAAATTTGGAGAAAGAAATCCATTCCTTTCCATATATTTCTGCACTTTGTATGAAATCATGCTTACTACATATCAAGTAGATGTCTTTCCTTTTAAAACCATGTGCTAACTTCAGATGGCTTTTCAGTAGATGACCAGCTTCAGATGTCCAGTGGTAAGACTGCTGGCTGTCTACAAGATAGCAAATGGGGGAAAGAGAAGACCTGGCAATGGAAAGAAAACCTGAGACCTCTCCAGCACATGTGTATCAAATGTAAAAGAAACTGTGCAATATTTAAAACAAAAAAATCTGTCCCAAGCAAATGTACAATGTGGCAGGGGAAAGAGAAGAAGGGGAGAAAAAACAAAAATTAATAAAAATTTAAGACATAACTGGAAGAAAATGAGTGAGATGGCTTTTCCTTGGAAGAGAAGAAATATTTAGGTCCTTCTTTTTTTTAAAGGACATAATGTCAGTATTTTTGCTTCTCATTAAAAAAAATAATGTCCATGGGTATTAACAATTAATGAAGACCTTGCTTTTGCAAAGTGCATCTAAGCTTTCAGTATGAGTAGTCCCACTGATGCAAGCAAGACAAGTTATGAATTAAAATTAAATTATTAATTACGTTTTTAACACAAGTCTTATTTGTGCCATATCCATACTTAGTTTTTTTTTAAAAAAACCAGCATATAAAAAAAAAAAGGTGGCATTTTCTGTAAATCTAGTGACACTTTGCCTATTCCAGTAATATTAGATGTATCTAGATCGATCTATCTATCTATCTATCCATCTATCAAATTTAAATTAATACTAAAAGCCAGCCTCCATAAATACAACATATTCTTGAAAAGGATTCCAAAATAATTCACTGTGTTTATTGTAAAGATTCATCAGTATCTTTGGAAAGGAAGTTGGGATATGAAGGACTTGGGGATGCTGGTGGGTAAGAGGCTGGACATGACCCAGCTATGGCACTCACAGCCCAGAGAGCCAAACGTGTCCTGGGCTGCATCCAGAGCCCCGTGGGCAGCAGGGGAGGGAGGGGATTCTGCCCCTCTGCTCTGCTCTGGTGAGACCCACCTGGAGCTCTGCATCCAGCTCTGGGGTCCCAGCACAAGAATACATTGACCTGTTGGAGCCAGTCCAGAGGAGGGACACAAAGATTGTTGAAAGGATGGAGCTCCTCTCCGATGAGTAAGAGCTGAGAGAGTTGGGAACATTCAGCCTGAAGACAAGAAGGTGACTTAATTGTGTTCTTCTAGTACCTGAAGGGAGCCTGCAAGAAAGATGGAGAGAGACTACAAGGGCATGTAGTGACAGCACAAAGAGAGTAGGTTTATGTTAGATATTAGGAGGAAATTCTTTACTGTGAGGGTGGTGAGGCCCTGGCACAAGTTGCCAAGAGAAGCTGTGGATGCTCTATCCTTGGAAGTGTTCAAGGCCAGGTTGCAGGGGGCTCTGAGCTACCTGGTCTAGTGAAAGATGTCCCATGGCAGGGAGTTTGGAACTAGATGAACTTTAAGGTCTCTTCCAACCCAAATGATTCTGTGATTCTGTGATTCTGTGGTATGACCATTAATGAAGCAATACTATAGCAGTGTATGGGTTCAGCAGTCACACTACTTTCTCCATTATTTCCCTGATACACAAAACATGCAGCAAGACCAAGGTTATATCCTAAACGCTCTTGTAGGCAGTTTCTCTACCTTAGCTCACAGGGGTGTCATATTAATTCAAAACTACAAAAGCATTGAGGAAAAACATACAAAAAAAGTTTCTGAATTAAGTGTGTTTTTCAGATCTTCTATATGACCTTTTCAGCTTTCCTTTTCTTTCTCTGTTCGGCTTTGATTCTTTCTCTGAAATGAGATCTAGGCTGCCAGCAGTGAAGTAACCCATTTTACAAATCCTGTTGTAGCTCCATCTGTTTTGATTGAACTTTGTCGTTACTTTGTCCCATCTAAAACCCATAACCACTAATTAAATAAATTATAAAATGTAGATGAGCTGTCTTGTGACTGATAAGGTTGTTTTAAGAAGCTTACAGTGTGTTTATACTAAAGCTTGTGTAGAATGAGATCAATTTCTTGTAACATTCTCAACATAAAAGTATATACTTGTCTAAGCAGACTAACTCAATTATACTATCCTTTCTATGTGGGAGTAGTATAGAAAAGCAACCACAATTGATACTAGCTCATTATTAATGATTTCTAGGTGTAAACTTTAGTTGTTTTTTATTTTTATACAGCAATTTACGTTTGATGTTTTCTTTTTCTTTCAAATCTTGAAAACATACATTTGTAAAATATTTCAAGAGTGAAAATAATCAGTTGATAATGCAAATTTTCTTTATAGATTTGCATCCCCCTGAATTAATTACTAATATGCTCATCATTGTCTTTACTTCAGTTTTATATATATGCTGTGTGAGGTCTGGTGTGCAAAACAGTGATAAAATGTTACATAAGGAGATTTACCTTAGTTTTCTTGTCTTTGTGATTTTTTTATGCCACTACAGACATTTCTATACTATCAGCTCTTTTTTTTTTTCCTTATTAAATTAGTTTTTCATCTTCCTACATAATTATTTGAATTCTGTAAACTACATGAATGTAGCCCTTGGCAGAGTATTTCACACTGACAAGAGAATGCTGAAAGAGAAATACAGATGGATAGACTTCTAAAATACTCAGGTCTGATTTATGCATTTCATTAAACATGGTCACAAGAGCAGAGCTGAGTAAGTAGTAGGAAAAAATCTTCATGGAGACATTTACAAATCCCTCCCTTGACTATAATCCTACCCCTTATGCTTGCTTATCTTAGAAAATATTCAGGAGGATTGTTGTATTGGATGATATCAGTAGGCAGACATGATAATTCTGGTACCAGTATTAGCATTTACATTGAGCCAGAAAATTATTTTTTTCTGTTTACAAGGTCTAGAAAGACACAGTATTATGTAACACAATCACAAAACATACCATAAATAAATAATTAAAAATATTAGAGTGAATTATTTTCAAGAAATATAGTACTCAATAGATGTCCACAGAAAGGTGTTTAAATAATGAAGAAGTGATACATATGTTCATCAAAATGGCAAGACAATGGTTTTTGGTATTCTGAGGTCCCTTCATCTGAGACTTTTGCTGTTGAATCAACAAAAAAGGAAAATCATATTTGGTTTTTATCAAGCTAAACTTATTTTTGTCAACTCTTCTTGAGATTGAAATAGGACATAGAGAAGTTCTGGTCCATTTAACAAAACATTGATCTTTTAAGCCTGAAACAGAAAGTTTTGTTTTGGGACACTCATTTGAGGAAAAATAAGAGCTCATAAAACTGCACTATGAAGAAACATCCTTTTATTCAGGCTTACAAGGCCTGAGGAGACCTCATTTTAAGGCCTCACATTTATGGAATGCCTCTTGACATGTATGGAAATATTTTAGAGAAGGTGAAATAGCTTCAACAAAGGCCCCCGATTCAAGAAAACTCTGTCAGCTCCTAGCTGGAATACTTGGCAGAAGTCAGGTTTGGTTTTCTTTCTGCCTTGATTAGAACAGAGAAGCAATAAACCTTCAGTTCCACGGTTTGAAATCCCTCAGGAGGATCCCAGGCCCTTGCTCAATGTTTTGGTTTAGACAAAGAGAATCAACTTTCCACGTGCAGAGCAAGAGTACTCATCTGAGAGCTGGGTATTTATGGCACTCTATTCAGGAGCATAAGATCTGTCTCCTGAAGAGGAAGGAACTCAGTTCAACTTTCCCGTATCTGGAGTGAATGCACCAGCCACATTATTCAATGAAGGAGAAGACTGTGTTTTGCTGGGAAAAAAAATAACCTATTCATGCATTTAACCAGAATAAAAAAGTCAAAATCTCCCTTAGAAGCCACTGCTGTTACTTGATAAAAAGAGCAATTGTTCATATACCACTCTGATACTCTCCTAAGAAATAAGTAAGAAGAATGTCCAAGGAAAATGAGGCATAATTTCAGTATCTTTGGAGTTTGGAAATCCTTAATTTTCAGAAAGTTGTAGCTTGACCTAGACATTAGTGTTTTCAAGGCCACATTCCTTGAACTAGAACATCAAGAGAGTCAAAATATGATCAATGAAAATCGCTGTAAAATACAAGATTTTTAAGCACGTACTTAAGCAGGAGAACAAATGCAAAAAAGAATAAAGAGATAAAAGAAAAAAAACCCAATTCAGACTGAACTTTGAATGTGAATTTTCTTGTGAACGTCAACAACAGCCACTACAACATACTACAGAAGGCAGTTTCTTCCTTCCCCTCCCCACTTCCTCCCCTAAAATGATGATGAAATTTCACAGGTTCAGTTCAAGCTTCCACAGTCAACTTACCTTCTACCTTTGCCTGTTTGTTTTAAGCCCCTTTGCCAGGGTACCATTTGAGCTTGTGCAAACTGTGAGCTGATGTAGGGAATGAAACCGAAAATCAGGTATAAATAAAAAGCAATTTTCAACAAGATCAGCTCTTAATATGGCTTTTTGCAAAACTGTACACTGACGTAAGAGAGGGGACAGGACCAGAGCAAAGCACACTGGTCAGTTGTAGCTACCCTGAGAAGCTTCCCATGGCCAAGTGCCATCGTGCATACACTGATTAGAGCCAAGGAGTCTACTCACCCCTTGCACAGACAAAAACATAAACATTATGGTCTAAACCATAAACCTTTTACTGAAGTACAGAATATGTCACTTCACATCAGGAGTCCTAAAATACGCTGGCTGAGCTGTACTGCTGAAACATTTGACGTGATGACCAAGTAACTCATCACAAAGTGGGGTTTTAGAAAGCAAAAGACCACATAACATGGTGCAATTGTCTCCGTTACTTCCTTAACACTCAGGTGAGCAGAATAGCTGGAATCTGGAGATGGGTAGGCTGCCAAGTGGGAAAGGACACAAACTACCCAGGAAAGAATGGTCCTCATAATGTAAACATCAGTCTCCATTTTTCAGACAGTTCGGGAACAGATCTGTGTGTTCCAGTTTATGAGGGCACAGAGCCTCAAGTNTCACCTAAATAGGCACCAGCAGTTTTGATTATGTGAACTTCCTGCTGGATGATCCATAGAAGCAAACTTTGTTAAGACCGTCCCTCACTTCTGTCCTCCTACCTAGAGAGGAGTGGCAATACTATCAAATAAATTGTTCTAAACACTATTTGTGAAGAATATATTTCAGAAGAAATATTGCAGGAAAAAAGAGGCATAGTTACTTGCTGTACAAGCATTTGATCACAAGTTCAGAAACTAAATTTGTTTAGTAGCATATGCCCCATTAAATTCTTCACGTTTTAGAATTATGTATTGTCGTATGGCCATATCACATTTTAAGAAAGTAATGTAGCATTCCTAATCCTTCAGGAATAAAAGAGTGTGGAGACCTGTATATTTGTATTCATTCTTTGGCTGCTGCGGTATTCAGCTACAGACTTTAGTCAATTTATCTACATTATCCTGAAATGTTTTTTAATGGTAAAGACAGTGTATTGGCATCAAGCTTCACACTGTGAGTGCTTTATGTGCCTGTTTGCAGCTTTCTCTAATTATTCCCTGGTTTTACTTTCTCATTTACATCCAGAAATAACTGGCAGAAAAGTTAATGCTTCAGAACTTCATACCACTACTAAAATGTAAAAAGAATTTGCTAAGATTTGCTAAATACTACCTTGATATCTAACTGTCCCTGAGATCATAGCAAATAACAGACATCTGAGTAAGAAGCCCTTTAATTGTATGCAATCAGAACTATTCAGTTAGATATCGGAGGTCTTTTATATTCATTATTTTTGAAAGCTAAAAATTGCTTTTTGGCTGTACATAGTCTCTCAGTTCTAGGACTTCTCATCAGGTTGATTGGTACAATTTTATTTTTCTTGGAGTCTTCTGAGACATGGGGGGACTTGAGGCCTTTTGGAAATAAGTGTGTGGGATTCAACACAACAGGTGAACAAGAAAGGAAATGTTCTAGGTACATAAGCCAAGTGGACAGCAGAAGTGGATGGTTTAGTTTAATTTAGAAGTTGCCTCACATTTTATTTTTTTTCCCTCAGCAACTGTGCTTTTATAGCAGAATCTTGAGTTCTGGATCATTTCTTCCAAGAAACATCCACCTCGTCTCTTCAATGGTATGCTGATCACTGCTATAGGTAATACCACATGACAAAAATTGTTGCAACACTCAGAGTTGGGGGTCGGTAAATGTAGAGAATAAGGCTCCTGTAGACTTACTTACCTAAGCTACTCTCTCTGTAGCTGGAGGCAAGCTGCCTGTCCTACTAAAGTGCATGCCTATGTTCTGAAACCCATTCCCCCCTTTCTCACTAGTTGCAAATGTCATGAGGTAACCAGAGCTTCCTTCACTGCTGTGGGCTGGCAGTGTCCCCGGACTACCTGTTTGTTTCTGCCTGCCACGCCTTCAGTTTCGTACATTCTTCAGTGCTGCTGCTGTCTGCCAGGCTGTGAGCTCTGCAAGCAGTCATACAGCAGACTTGAACTCCATCGTGCAGAGATTTCCTTAATGCTATGAATAGGGATGGGGGAAGGGGAATGAAAAGCAATGACAGATTTCTTTTGAAAGGCATGAAGTTCATACAGCTGAAGTATACAGTAAAACAAGGGCATAGACAATGTGACTGCACAATGTCCAGGCTGGTAGAAAATACATCTGATGAATTGTTGCAGAAAGAACCTACAAATATCCTGTACGGCTACAGTCAAAGTCTATGCTTTGAGATTAAGGAAGCAAAGCCTCCTACAGAGACTGGAGGACCAGATGGAGTGTGACTCTCTTCTGTTGGTGTCATAGTCTAACCTTGATATTCTAGTTCAATAGAATTTCCTTGGTAAAAGTGTATTATCTTTCAAAAAACAGTATGATTACGTATCTCAATTTAAGGAAGTGCCTGTGGTAACTTCCCTCTTCCCCCCCCATATAGGTTCTTGATCATGTATATATCTTCCAAATACTACTTTACTTTCTCATATGCATGAGAGATTTCCTCTTTCTGAATTAGATCATTACTACTCCTTATTATTTTCTGTTTTGAGGAAAAGAAGAAACAATCCTGGGTATTTGAAAAAACATAAACATGACCACTTGTAGTTTAAGCAAAACCAAGTAGGAGGGTTTGTGTAAAACGATTATTTTGTGGTTAATAAACAGTCATCTGTATATACAGACTGTACTCTACTGGGTTGTAGTAAGAGTTCCCCTAATATTGATGAAGGGAAGCATAATCAGATATGAACACTTCGTCCCCTTGCACATGCAAGACTTATGGCTGGCAACTCTTTCTGTATTTTATATAAGGTTCATGGTATATGTTGCATACAATTTAGTAACGCAATCCTAAAGAATGAAATAAAAAATTACTAGATTTTAAATACCTATCATGGCAAAGAGTTATAATCCAAGAATGTGTTAACAGAAAAAATGGGAAAGACTGCAAGAGATAAGACAGTTCAGAGACTAGTAAGAATATAAAAAAAATAAAAACAAGCAAGGGAGATCTTGCACTGAAGACACTAATTTTGCCTCTGAAGTTTTATTAATATTCTTTGATGCCTGTTCAGAAGTTCTCAGATCTAGTAACATTTTGTTCATCCCTAAAAATACAGCAAATTATTGTAAGTAATAAGTTTACCACTATTTAGTCTGTCACAGTAGCACGTATTTTATTTCTTCTCCAAAGTGAACTATAAGCAGTTTTCTCTGTTCTCAAATGACCATGATGTATCTGTCAAATCTGATTTAATCTTGCTATTGGCAGTTCCCAAAGGAAGTGACTGGGGATGAGCTTCTCTTAATCTTGATGTTTCAGTACTTGAAATTATTTACAGTTTCTGACTTACATGAGATTTTTAAACATGGCCATCAGAAAGGACTAGACATCTTCAAAAGTATCAGCCAGTCAAACTCCTTGCATTAGCTTATTTGCTGGCCTCTCCAAGTCTTCCCAGCTTGGAATGATTCTATTTATTTCCATGTTATTTACTGGCACTTTCTTAAATTATGTGAAAAACCTTCCTCCTGGAAATTTCTGGTTGATTTTCATCATAGTTCAAGAAATGTACTTGTTTATGGCACAATTAACTTTGTGTGCAAGCTTCATTATATTCTGCAAAACCAAAATGCCATCTGCTTCGATTTATAATACTTCTGCCACTATGCTTTCTTCTGTCTTTTACCAAGGAGCCTCAGGAAAAAAAAGTAATTTTTGAAAGAAACACTGCAACTAGAAGAGACTTTTTAAGAAATCACTGCCAAACCTTAAAGAGGCATAAACTGATGACAAATTGCATGCATAAAAATATAGGCAAAATGCTGACTATTGTACAACATGAGCAGTTCTTACTGAGGCTTAAAAGTAGTGGGTGACCAAAATCGTATAGAGAGGTGTATTTTTACTTCAAGAATCACTAAAACAGTAAAATCAAAGATAAAATTATTTTACTTCGATTATATGTTGTTAGCCAGATTTCACTGCTCTATGTCAGAAAAAAAACCCCAAAATTAAAGGAATAAAAACTACCATATTTGTCCTTGGACCTTTTTTTTTAGCTGAAATGAAAAACTAAAATCCTTGACTGTTATCAAAACCAGACTTTCTTGAATGAGACTAAAAGAGGATATTTAAAGACTGAACTATGTAAAAGTGCTTCAGTTTTGCGGAGATTCACAGTGACAATAACAAAAGAGTTTGCCTGTATTGAGGCAATGGAAGATTACTTTTTCTGACTAAATTACTGTGTGACTCCTTAAGAGAAAATGTAACCCTTGGGAAGTATGTAACCATCAAACGACAGCTAGTACAAACCTGGGCCAGATCCAGGGAAGAGAGAGGTCCTTCATGTAGGTGTTCAGAGAGGAATTATCTACTCAGTGTGAAAACAGCATTTAGCAGGCACCTTACCTTGCAGTCAGTCAAATGCCACCAAGTGCCACGGGCTGTGCGTTTGATAGGCGTCACTCAAAAGGGCTCTGTGCATCACACGTTCATTTTGATGGGACTGAGGTGACTGCACTATAATCCTCCTGCACGTGCCTCTGTTGCCAGGGTGGGGTTTTTAGCAGTGCAAAGAACCAGCTCCCTTCCCGAGGGCAGCCAGTCTCCTAACGCTAGCTCCACGCAGGACAGCTGGGGGACAGCCCTGCAGCAAGTCCCAGAAGCCAGAGTTCAGGATCAGCAGGTAGGACACTCCTGTGAGGCACAGACACTGCTCCAGGTTCTCCTCTCCCAGGGAATGTCCTGAGCCCCCATCTCACCTCGCAGGTGAGGCCTCCCTGCTGCTGCCAAGCCCCTGCCCAACAGCTGAGATTCAGGGGCTGGCAGGAACATGAAAGGGATTTAACGTCACAAGGCCCTTTTCCTGGTCTGTGTTTCAATGTCTGTTATTAATTAAACTGTCATTAGATGAAATGCTTATGTAATGAGTACTCAAAGATGCTTGAGTTACCCAGAGTGCCTTGAACACCTTGGGGCACGGGCTCGGCACCTTCCCCTGCTAATGGGGCTTCTGCTTCCCATCAAAGGGCTGAAAAATGTTTCCACCACAGGAAAAACATTAGTTGATACCTACTGATAACACTTTCACTTTAGAAGTAAAACTTGAAATATTAAATGAAATAAAAAAATTTGATTCCTGATTCTGTTTCAAGAACAGTTACTGAACAAAGTACATAAATGGGATTTAGAGTATTTTCCACTCACTCCCCAGTGAGTGCTCTGACCATGTAGCCAGATTTATGCCCTTTTTCAGTCTGCCTCTTTCACCCAATTCATCTTTAATTATGCTGTAACAAATGTGAAAGCTACTTCAGAGGGGTAGGAGAGACAGGGATGGGGCTGGAGCCTGACGTGGTGCAAGAACCAGTACCATTTCAGTGCCATCCAACTTTGGGATTTTATCCCACTTTGGACATTGAGAGGATGTCATTTCACAGTTTCTCACCCGTCAACCAATTCAGGTCAGGGTCAATCCCTGGGACACATCTCTGTATCTACTCTACATCTCTGTATCTACTTTAATTATAAAGGTAGAAAGTGCAATTTAGTTGTGATGTTGGTATCAATAACTCTTACCTTGAGTGTGCAATATCTGGTTATGTATTTTAAGTACCATATGAAGGCAGGTTTGTTTTACGTTCTTCCTTAAGAAAACCAATACATACTGAAGTGTCTGTACAAGCATAGCTACCAAAACAATGAAAAAAATTCACAAAGCCAAATAGGTACAAAAATAAAAGCATTGTTGAACCTAGGACAGAAAGGACTATTAAAAGAACAAAGCTCTGAAGAGTCTCATGATAAACCTAAGGGATACATAAGAATAAAGACAATCCCTTATTGAGAGGGGCAATGTGAGACCTGAAAAGATATAAATTATGAGAGACTAGAAGCATAAAAACATATGCAAACTGCTGACTGTAGTACTGAATCCAGCATAATGATAGATGAGCAGATGTTTATGTGCGGGAGTACATAAATTCCTTGCTTCTACAAAATAAACAATTGAGACAAAATCTAGAACAACACTTGGATTGTAAACAGAGAGAGAGTGCAGTCGAAGCAAAAACAGGAAAAAAGGACATGAGTCTTATCCTAAGGAACAACTTTCTCAAGTCTCAACTTTTCTCACCATGAAGAGAAATTTAGAAAACATTTAATTCATGGTGGTTTGGGCAGACAAAACAAGAGGGAAAAAAAAAAAAAAGAGAAATAATTAGGCACACCAAGAAACATTGTTTCTTGATTGATACACAACGTTGTAGAAACACGATGTTTTTCCCCAAAACTGGTTTCCCTACCTTTCCCACTATATCCTTTTTGTTAGATGCTGTATACAACATGAAGGATTTAGCACTTCAAGATGCTGTGCTCAGCAAACTTTCAACATCTGACACAGACTTTTGCATTTTTTCCTCCTTAAAAGAAATGAAGGCTCTCAAAAGCTCCTGTACTGCATTTTTTTCACAATGTATTTATCACCATCAGTAGAACTCTGGAATTATCACCTACAATTAGATAACTAAAGCTTTGCTTTACTAATTACCAGATTATAGGAATGTCTTCAGTAGCATTTAGGTAGATAAGCTAGGATTAACTGTAGCATTCAAGTGTTTGAAATAAAGCACTTTAATCTTTACAAGAAACAATCAAGGCATTGTTTCTAAGGCCATCTCATTTTGTATTGATTGGATCAAAAAGAACTCTTTGCCACATTCAGTAGTCAGCATCCTCTCAGATTTCTAGGTGTTTTAAATTCACCTAACACTATCACCATCTAACCTACTAATAGGCATGAGAGACGAATAATGGTTTCAAAAGCTGAGTTGATGTAACCATAAGCAGAAATAACATCAAAAAATCACACAGACCATGTTGAAACATTCACAGTTCTCTATCTAGTCATACGACTGTTGTTCATCATTTTGCATCTTGCTATCAAGAGGAAATGTGCATTCATAGCTCAGAAAACTTGGGCTGCATCAAAAGCAGTGTGGCCAGTAGGCTGAGAGGGGATTCTGCCCCTCTGCTCTGCTCTTGCATGTGCCCACCAGGAGCACTGCATCCACTCTGGGGTCTGCAGCACAGGAAAGATGCAGACCTGCTAGAGTGAGAGTAGAGGAGAGCCACCAAGGTAATCAGTGGGCTGATAGATTACTAGGGGTTGTTCAGCCTGGAGAAGGAAAGGTTCTGGGGAGACCTTATTGTGGTCTTTCAGTACCTGCAGGGGGCTTCCAAGACAGCAGGTCAGGGACTTTTGACAAAGGTGTGCAGTTACAGAACATGGGGGAATGGCTTCAAACTGAAACAGAGCAGGTTCAGATTGGATATTAGGAAGAATTTTTTTACTGTGAGGGTGAGGAGACACTGGAACAGGTTGTGGACTCCCTGTCTCTGGAAGTGTTCAAGGCTAGGTTGGATGGGGCTTTGGTCTAGAGCAAGGTGTCCCTGCCCACAGCAGGTTTGGAACTAGGTGATCTGTTAGGTCCCTTCCAACCCAAACCATTCTGAGATTCAATATTGTGAGTAAAATCCAGTTACTAGGAACACTGATGACTGACTTTTACTAAATGTACGATTTACCTCAACCAGTGGTAAGTCCTCCACTCAAAAAACCAAATCTTCAAAAAAACCCAAGCATACAGTATCTTCCAGCAAGGATCAAGAAAAATTTTTTACATTTGAAACTACATAGTTCTTTAGGTGTCTCCAGAGAACGAGGACCTCTCCTTTTGTCTTACAGGTCAGCAGTCAAAATGAGCTTGTCTAAGCAATGAGTGAATGCTATTACCTTCATGAAAGTATTCAGTACTTTATACAGTGCACTATAAATTCTTGTTGCATTCTGAGCTTTTTATGTCAAAACTTCATTGCAGTATAGGGACTGCAAGTACATTGCAGTCTATAGAGATAATTTTAGCACTTCTAAAAACAACTGGAATACTTTCAGAGATGTCCCACCTAAAAGAAGAAATAGTAAGCTCAGAAAACATAAAGCTAGCATGGGCTGCTGACCTGTTTTTGAAGGAAGATGCCTTTAAAATCTGTTTTTGAAGGAAGGTAGCTTTAAAATGAAAGGATGCAGTGAGTAAATGTGTGACTGTCCAATGTAATAACAAAACACACTAGGATTCTAAACCTGGTTGAAAACTACACACAAAAAAGTACATTATTTATTGTCATGCCATTGGATTCTCATCTGTTTAAAATAGTACCATATATTGTAGTCCCAGAAATTTCTCTGCAATTTCAAAGACAAACACAAACAAGGGAACTACAGTTTAAAAGTGTCTTCCCAGTGCTTACTGAGCACAGACCAAACAGTTCCAAGTGCCTTGCATTCTAACCTGCCAGTATATGGTGTCCAAACACAGCCTGGCTGTAGGAACGTTTGTAACTAGACACTGTGCTGTTTTTTGGAGCTGGAATTCAGGAGATACACAATTTATAACGAGTATCAGGAGGAGATCAAGTTATCCCAATAGGGCTGACTCCTTTCCAATAAGGATTTGTGTCAGAAATAGAGGAAACAAGATGGTGTGCCAATTTTGGACATCAAAAGGAATTGAGACATCAGAAGAAATTTCTTCATGGAGAGGGTTGTTAAACATTGGAATGGACTGCTCAGGGAGGTGGTGGAGTGATCATCCCTGGAGGCGTTCAATAAATGACTGGAAGTGACACTTAGTGCTGTAGCCTAGCTGACAATGTGGTGATCAGTCAAGGACTGGACTCGATGATCTCAGAGGTCTTTTCCAACCTAAAGTATTCTGTTATTCTATGAATAGGATATTCTCATTAGCTAGCTAGCTCATTAGACAGAGCTGAGGTTCAGAAATGCACTTGCCTAGCCAGAAAGCATAACTGTGCCCTACATTAAGTGCAGCACAAAGTGGAAAAAAAAGTCAAAACAAATCCAATTTTATTTTCCAATTTATTATTTTCTAATGATAAACATTTGTAACAAGATTTACAAGATAAGAACTGAGAGAAGGGCAGATTCGGTATGACTTTAAGATATATGCTATTCTTGGTTGTCTTTTAAAAGAGAAAGCTTTTTCTTAGTATGTATCAGTGCTTTCTGTTATACATAAATTTAACCCACCACTGATTCACTGCAGATATGTGCACTTCTTGTTAGCTTAACAGTGCTAACTGAATTGAAAAACAGAGACTGATTTAAAAATATGTTTACTGGAAGACAGACTGTGATAAAAGTCAATTTATCTTCCAGCTGAGTAGAGATCATCTTCCTTCCCAAAATAAAATAATTGCCACCACCCATCTACTCTCTACTGTCACTGAATCCTGCATGCTTGCATGTCAGTATATCCCTATCAGCAGTGAAGTTACCCAGGGATAATGAGGCAGAACCTGTAAAAAGGAGGTTTTTTTTCCTGAAGAATTGTGCCCCAGGGCAGTTACTGGTATCTGTAAAAGAAAACTGATGACTTTTCATTATCATTCAAAAAGCTAATCTTGCATTGGAGAAAGGATTTTTGTTTCAATTTAAGCCTTATTTGCATATTCATTGCTACCTGGGTTTTATATAAACATGACTAGTTCAGATATGTCTACACAGTTTTCCAGATACAGACCCAAACCTGCACTCATGTCGAAGTTCATCCATGCCAGAAGTACATGGACTTTGGGCAAGATTCAGGCATTGCTAATAGGACAGCAAATCACAGACCACTGTTCAGTATGACCCCAAGCACATTCCTGCCTGCTCTCTAATCAGTGCCTACTGACAGTAAAACTGCTACCTCAAACTGTGAAAAACAGTGCATGTTTCCAACAAGGCAGTTTTTTGTGCCCGTAGTTCACATTCTAAATGTATTCTACAGACAGCATTTTTCCTCTATGTCTATGAAGGAAGAAGAGTGATAAAGGAAAAAACCACAGTACAAACTTAGCATTAGGGATGATATTCACATTTCCTATCTCATCTTTTCCAGTAAGAACTACAACTGATGACTGTACTTGTTCATTCAGATAATATTCACATGCACACACAAACAAAATGGCAAAAGCCACTGCAGACAGGTAACACCAAGAGAGAAAGAAACAAATATGCAGTTTAGAAATGTTCTCTAGCTTGTGTTGTAAGAGGGAAAATGTAGCAAGAAGGCCTTATCTGAGTAAGAGACATAAAAGTGCTACTTGATAGCCCTGCTGTTCTCAGTAGAAATCTTCTGGAGAAATGCTTGCTCAGTTCCCAGAGAAATTCAGTCTTTTTGTGAGAGATCTCCCTTTTGTACTTTGCTTCCTTTTTTTAAAAGCCCAGAATTTTAATTTTTTTGAACTACAGAGGATTTCTGTTTAGGACTAAATGTGGTCAGTTATACTGTGAATCAGATAAGCTGCATACTTGGCAGACAAAGAATTGGAAAGTGTGATGCTTCTGGCTTCAGTTGACTTCAAGTTGCTGTTACAAGATCCTGTGTCTTTTGAAAAGTTTCTCTTTTGAAAATCTCCAAGTGTAGATTTTTTGAGCGTTCACAATGCTACACAGTATGTGTTTTAGGAAAATGTAGATAGTAAAAACATCCCCTTTTATTCTGGTATCAACTTAGCAACACCAAAAAGTACAGGGAAAGAGATTCAATTTAAAAAAAAAAAAAAAAAAAGTGACATAAAGTAGCTGAAATGTCATGGTCTGTCCCCACCTGGCAACTCAGCTCCACAGCCACTCACTCATTCGTTCCCCCCCATAGCGGAATGGGGGAGTGAATCTCAGGAATACAAGTGAGAAAACTCATGGCTCAAGGTAAAAGCATTTTAATAGGGAAAGCAAAAGCCACACATACAAGCAGAGCAAAACAAGGATTCATTCACCACTTCCCATTGGCAGGCAGATGTTCAGCCATCCCTAGGATGGCTGGTGGGATGGGGTGAGGTGCAGAAAAGGCCTTGATACTGAATAAGCACTGCTCAGCAATAACTAAAACATCTGTGTATTACCAGTACTGTTTTCAGCAAATCTGAAACACAGTCCCATACCAGCTACTGTGAAAAAATTTAAATTTACCCCAGTCAAAACCAGCACATTCATCACTCAGTCTGCCAATGAGATAAAATTGTTCTAAGGACCACATCATGTTCCTTGTTATAATCTGGTATAGAGATGCCCTTTCCTTGCAAGGTTCTCTGTTTCTCCAGTACTAACACCTGTACTGCTTCTGCCTAAGTCATCACAGAACATGCGTGGAGGGTCTGTTAAATAGTGCAAAGGTTTTCAGGGGTAATGCATGGGCAATTTTTTTTCCTACTAGGAAAGAAATATATGATTCACAGAGTTTCAGTGGGCAGAGCAACTTCTGCAGTACACAACAGCTGGAAAAATTACTGTACTGTCATGAGAACTGCCTAAGAACTGTTTTCTCTTTCACTGTTCAAGGATGAGGCTGCAGAGGAGCTGTAGAAATAGTGAGGAATTATACTGCACTGATAAAACTGATATGTACTAGATGATGCAGGAGGCTTGCCCATACCCACACAGAATCATCATAGAATGGGTTGGGTTGGAAGACAACTTTAAAAGGACATCTAGTCCAACCTCCCTTATCAAGATTAAATGAAACAGTGACTAAGAAAGGCGTGTGAAAAGACTATCATTTATTTTCCAGTCATTCTAGTCCCAGATTTCTGGCAATGCCTTCTGCAATCCAGATTTATTCTCTTATTTTCCTACTACTAAATTCAATTAACTTACTTCATGGAGTTCATGGTCTCTGTGTGAAGTAAAAACTATTTAATTATTACTTTTAAAAATGTAATTAACACCTGCACTGCCCCTGGCTTGATGCATTATACTAGTGAAGCACCACCATCCTCAAGAGTTTATAACTGAGAGAAGAAAAAGGCTCAATGTAATTTAGAATTAATAGGCTTTGTCTTTACAACTTTATGAGAAGCTTGAAATAATTTTATGAAACTTTCAAGAATGTTTAAAAGAAGTCTGTATCAATACAAAACTATAACTGAAGTTTTATTTCCAGTGTGAAAATCCAGGACAGTTCAAATGTAGAAGTGAGCACACCACTTTTACAGCAAAGCTGGACAGTATTTTTCGTAAACCTAGAAAAGACACCTCTCTAAGAAGCTTTTAATTAATTAAAAAGAGTAGTTTTCGTAGTTGATACACGAGTTGCAAATCAAGGAGATCTGTAACCGTGAAGCCCCTACATATCTACAAACAATCAAATCCTTTGCAGAAGCCCTAGAGGATAATAAAACTTGAACAGCAGTTTTTCAGGTCTCTCATACTTGGAAGCTAATTTCCAACAATGCCAATGTATAAAAGTGCTCAACCATTTGTTTTCATCAAAACGACTGTGTTCACAGAGCTGTCTGCTGCCTCAGATGCTCACCTGCAATCGGCATGGTGTGCTAGAGACTGCAACTCACATTCTTCCCAAGCCAAGTCCAAACAAGCTGTCTGTACAAAGGGCATGGTTTGCTCTCTCCTAAAAGAAAGAAGAGTAATAAAGGTCAGCAGGGAATGCCTCTGACTTTTTCAGTGCACCCTAAGTAGCCTTTTCTATCTACTCAGCTTTATCCTTGGAATCAAAAAGAACCTGGCATGAGGCAGAAAAAACGAGAAAAGAACAGTCAGATGTAACCCTTTTCCTGGGTTATCTCGGGTGAGCCACTTTGTGTTTCACTGGACTTAACACTGCCCACCAGGCTGATGTAAGGACAAACACATTAAATGTTGTCAAGCATGGGAATAGGGTCCACAGAGAGATCACATTTCCCTCTGACAGACTTGTTCCAAACCCTGTGAGTCAAACTGAGGAATATAAGTAAACTTAATAGTTGGAATGACCACATATCCTCAAAGCAGACTGTTTAACATTTTTATCTGAAACATAATTTTCCAGTAAATAACTACGCAATCCTTAGCAGTATGTTTTCTAAAGCCCTACAACTGTCAGATACAATTTATTGTTCTTCTTACATGAGTTATTCAAAAACCAAATAAAATCTTTTTTTTTCTTATAAGAAACTGTCTTAGTAGTACTAATGCTAATTTGTGGCTAAATCAATCAAAATCCAATAGTTATGGTAAACTAATTCTTACACTAGAAATTGAAATGCTACAATACATTTAACTATTGCTTCCAGTAACTCTCACAACCAAAAGAAGGCAAAACACACTACAGAGGAAGCTGGAACCACGAAAAATGAAGAGATGCCTTTTTTTTCCTGGCACTTCTGAGGTTTACAAAACATGGAATAAAATTCATGGACCAGCCAGGATAAGTTGGTATCAGTTACTGTTGGGAGAAATTTTACATTAGCTCTGTAGATTTTTCACTACCGATATGCTCTGCAAATTCTTCTCTTCATTAATAATTTTTTAATTAATTTTTATGTTGAAGGGTAAAACTCAATTAGAATAAATCATCTTTGTGTAATCCTCCCACAGCTTACTGAGAACAGAAGTATTTGGAAATATATTAACAATTGCTGAATCATACCTAAAGTTAAAAACTACTTACGATTACTCTTTTTCACTTTCAAATTCACATTATATACACCAATATATTTTAGGCTATTTTCACTTCTAAATATACATATGTATGTGTTTTGCCTCTGGAAACATTATCCAAGTTGTAATATAACCCTGATGAATCCTTTGTGGAAATGCCTTGCAGAACAAATCTGCGGTTAAAAAGTCACACTCAGAAGTTCATCTTTGAACTCCTCTGGTGTGACATAATCTCAGCTGAAAAAGCCATTTTAACTCTATTATTACCAGTGTCAAATAAAATTTATGTACTTACAGGACTAAAAAGATACATGAGATGACTCATAGCTCAGGAGCTCCTCTCACTGATCCCACTGGATGCTTCTAATGAAGGCGTTTACAGCTCTGGATGAAAATGATTCCCATGCAGAAGTAAAGAGTGAGTATCACTTTAGGCACCACAAAAACAGTAGGATTATGATGCATATTCAGCCAGAAAAAGCAAACATGGGAAAAATAAGTATTCCATAAATTCTTGGCATGCAAATCCTGAGTCCTGATAATCACTCTTATGGCAGCAGGCAAGTAATTTTCTTAATATTAGGGCTCGGATGGCTTTCCTTCCTTTGTCTGAACTCTGCTGCTTGACGTTTTTCCACTTCTCCAAACAGAATATTTGCAAACTGGAAAATGGCCCTTCCCTATGAAAAGCACTAGAAATGTTTGCAGACTGTGTTGTGTTAAAATAGTGCTTTCCTTCGCACACGAAGACAATTATCCAAGACCACCTCTCTCTGAACCAACATACTTTTTTTTTAATTAAAGTACTAAGCTATTCAGTTCTAAGTATGCATCATTTCAGTGAGTATTTAAATAGTTCTGTATCTGTTACATAAATGCTGAACTTGGGTGAATTGAAAACTAGCTGAATTATCACTCTGGTAAGCCTTGAAACTGAATCTTGTCTTCAACAGGAAGAGTATGGTACAATAAGCATGGATATATTCCTGTAGCGTGGAAATTCCAGGATACATTTGGTTGTGCTGTCTTGGATGGTGTTGTTCTATCAACATGTGTATGGATTCTTAAAATTTAGGAGAGTGAATATGCACACTCATTCAGATTCTCTACTGTTAGGTATGTCCCATGCACACAGACTGAGGTCTCTTCCTCTGTGCTGATGAGGACAGGGGTATATCTGCCTTCTGCAAAGTTTTAATGTGATCAAATGGCAGTGTAGTTCCTTCCACTTCAGTTCTTTGTTTTTGACTATGATGGCTCTGTAGTCAGTAAAAGTGCTGAAGACTGTATTATGGCTTTTGTAACCTTTTTCATCTTTCTTATTTCTGCTCCCTCACTGGGAGTAGAAGTCCTGTCATTAGAGAAAAAAAAACCCTTAGCTTTCATTTAAGAAACAAAAGAATTAAATGGCAAAAGACTAAGAAAAACTGTTTAAAGTCTCAGGACTTTGAAATCACAAATAACACTTTCAGTTACATAGTTTTCTCCACTTTTTTTTTTTCACTGCAGCCCTTTTTTCTCCTTCTAAATTAATACATAAAGACTAAAGGAAAAAAATGTTCAAAGTAAAAGGATGCTGTCAGAGTTTCTAAAGTTTACTGAAATTTGCTCATAAATAAATGGAGTTGGTGTTGATCTTGATTACTTCCCTCCATCAGGGAAGGCTTATGCCACTTAACTTGTTACTTATTTTATGCTGCCTTATCTTCAGGTTTTATCTTCAGAATTACAAACATATTTCCAAACTTTTTTTTCAAAAAAAAAAAAAAAATTGTGAAACTAAGTTTCTGTCAACTCCCTGAAAAAACCCCAAACAAACTACCAGACCTCCCAGCCCAGGAAAACCATAAAACACATAATTCATAATTTGGATGAGGAAAAGTCTACAGTCTGTCACCATGCCCACAAGAAACAGAAAGCATTCAAACGTTGAGTACCCCAGGGCAGGTGTCCCAAGTAGCCCAAATTCAATTACATAAGTAAGGCCTGGTTCTTCAGACAACTTAGTGCTCCTGCTTATTGGTGATAATTGAGCAAGTACTGCAGTAGAATGGAGGATACCTTCATATATAATTTATATAATACATAAAATTCTCATGATTTTTTATTGTTGCCACAAAAGAGAGGCTGTTTCTAGAAGTCTGAAAGGTTGGAAAATGGGGAATTTGTGAAAAAGAAAGACTTACCAAAGGTGATCTTCATGCTGATATTAAAGCAGTAGGTGAGACTCACCTGTGTGCCTTCAGCATAATTACAATTAGAGTAATTGTTCTCAAATTGTATTCAGATCAGAGCCTGTCTTACTTTTTACAGGTATATTACTGTAACAAAGGATACTGCCTCCCTTGAAGTCTGGTCCTGTTTGAGACATTTATAATACCTTCTGCAAATTTTGAAGCACAGCTTGCAAAGCAAATCCTGTGATGAGGTGGCATGCATTTGTATCACGGTGAACTTTACTTCTACATTAAACTAACAGATTGCAGACATTTCTTTACTTGTCTGTACATAAGGGCGCAATTTAAATTGTGTTTTCAACAAAATACTGGGTTTTTTTCATTATATTTTCTATTTTAAAAATTAATTTTTGTTCAGATACCAGAAAGCAGGGGACTAGTGGGCAGAAAGAATTCTTTGCCAAAAATCTTGCTTGAAATTTTGGATGCCAGTTCCTTATGATGGTGTGTTTGCCATATGAACAAAGCCTTTGCTGTATAATCTGCAACCCTGCCTGACAATCTTACATGATCAGTATCGACAATTTCAGTAATTGGTACTGGCAGCAACCTAAGATTTTCAAAAAATATGACCCTAAAGCACTATAGCCCCAATTTTTGTTTCATATACAGCTCTGATCATAGAACACAACATTAAACATTTGAAAGATGGCAGAATTCTCAATAGAGATTATATGCTTAACCTTGCAAATTGCCTTCAAGCAGGTAGCAGGCGATACTTGGATTTACAGCCTCTCGGCAGGATGCAGACAGCACAGAGAAGGAAACTGCAGAATATGCAGATTGCATTATCTGGCCTGTAATTTTAAATCCAGACAAGATTTCTGTTTAGTCAAATCCCTAAAAGAGAGCAAGCGAAAGATAAATGTTTGGAGGAGACAGTAAAATTCTGTTTTGTAGTCTTGTACTAGCACTCAGTATATTACTTTGGCTCTCAGAAACATGCACATTTTGCATTGTTTTCTATAAAAGTTTATTATAACCTGACTGTTACCACAGAATGGGGAACTCATTCCCCAATGCAGATGTTGCATAATATCTATTTCAGCACATCCTTTTGATAGTGGTCCACAGATTAGTAACACATTACCTCCTGGCCTTGCAAAATTATATCCTGGACAGTTTGCAAGACTTATTTCTAAAGTAATTCTAAACTGTCTTCTATTTACCACTGTTTATTTTCATGCTTTTACAATTAAAAATTTCATACCCATAAAAAAAGTCAAGTCTAGCTAGAGTCTAATAAAGTCTTGACGATTCAGTTTCAGATATTGAAAGCTGTTAAGCACCATCCCTGAAATAAACTTCCACTTCAGGTGGTTTTCAGTCCATTTTGATTGTTTCCTTCTTTTTCTCAGTTCTTCTCACACACACATTAGTTACCTTTTCACAATCTGAATAGATTTCATAAAAAGCAAACCTCCAGCCAAGAAAACTGCTGGATCACATATGTCCTTTGGTTATTTTACTGTTTTAGTTATTAACAGAAATAAATGAATGCCAAACACTGAGCTTTGAGAACACAGGATTTGGTTGTTAGTGAAAAGGAGATGTAGAAGTACAAATTACAATCCACATTTGTATTCAGCCAATAATCAACATATATCAGTTTTCAGAGTTTCATTTACTTCCCTTTTGCCATGAAAAATTTCAGCAAAGATCTTCCTGAATTAGCTGAATAAACCGGCAATTTCCCTGTATCAGAGGTTTTAATAAATATAAGGGTTTTTATAAGCCAGAGTATGGTTCAACAAATTAATTCTTGTTCCAAAACAGTTGTCACATTTGCCAAGTAATTACCATGTGATAATAAGTCAAAGTTTCTCCATGGAAGTGAGCGAAGAGGAAAATATGCTGGATGTTAATAAGTGTAGTAGATTAGACTTGGTATGTAAAATTTAAATACTTTTCCTGAAATTTCTAATTACTCACCAGACAATGTTCCCAAATGCAAGCTAATATAATAGTTGGGGTTTTTTTAATATCCCAAATATTCTACTTTATCATTGTTATCACTAACCTTGTACTTTCTGAAACCTCTCACTCTTATACTGTCAATGATCTACCAAATCCAGCTGTAGTTCTTAGGGAGTAATCTAATCTAGCATATTATAATGGTAAGGCAAACTCTGGAGCATGAAAACCCTTAAAGGGCTGTTTGGTTTGCTTGACCAGTTCCTCTAAATTCTCGTTCTTCTTTGCCTTCCTTCTGCCATCCTTCCTCCTGCCTTTGCCTTTCTCTTTACTGTTCCATTGTACTGGAATTGTTCCATTCTCATACTGTTCCATTTGTGGCTTCTGTATCTCATACCATGGGTATAGGAAAAACAGCTCCCTCAACAGCAGACTAATAATTATTTTCTTTCAATTCAGCATTAAGTAAGTGTGGGATGTACTATTAGCAGATGACAATGCTAAGAAGAGCTGAGATGGAATCCTGCAAAGGTATTCATCATGTCTTCTGACTGCTTACCAAAGATAACTTGGTGGAAAAGACAGAAGCCAGTCCTATACAGGACTAAACACCAAGTCACTCAAAACAAATTGTCTCCATCAGAACCTCTGCAGTTTCTACAGAGCAGGAGCTGACAAAGCTACAGCTAGGTCCTAGATGGGACTGCCCTAGCAGATCCATTTGTGCCAGCAGCCAGTGTTTAGTTATACATTTCCACTAACCAATCCATGTGGATTACAGGTGGATAAAATCTGTTTTACCAAAAGGTGCTGCATACCCAGCTGCTAAATAAAGTGAATATAAAGTTTTCTTTTCACCCATTCCAAGGAAAGATAACTGGAACTATAAACTAGTCCTTTCACATCTTCAGGCTGTTCACACTCCTCTCTCCTCTGCCTCTCCTACTCCTCCTCCCCTTCTCTTTCCTCTCCTTTCCCTTTCCCTCCCCCACCACCAAGAGATAACTCTCTTCAGGCCTAACTGGTTCAGATAAAACAGCTTTCAAGTGCCAGCCAATTTTTTTCCTATTAAAACCTGAAGATCATCTACCATTCCTAAACAGCTTTATCTGAACTGGATTCTCTCTCCAAATCCCATCACTCTGTGCAGTTTTAGCAGGCTGGCAGATTAACAAACATGGGGGGTTCAATCTCTCCTTATAGCACATTGCATTGCGAGTACTCCTGGAACACACAGCAAAGGGCCCAACAAAACAGTCCTGTTCCCAGTCTTTTGCCCTTAGTTGTATTTACTGGGAGTTTTATGAATGAAAATTTTACTCTGAAGGACACTGTATTGGCATTGGAAAATATGGATAGAAGCATGAACAGGTCTGGTGCTGGAAAGTCAACACATAGGGCATTTACTCTGCATAAACTCCTACAGCTCTGTCAGCATGGAGAGCTAAGATAATGTAAAGTCTTATTTGCAGTGACCTTTTTTGCATCATTGATACAAACCTTTTACACAACTCAACCTCTGCACTACCTGAAGCTGGCAAGAAGGAAGAAGCAGTAAGTACCCCACCACAAAGTTATTCTTTCAGAGAATGCCACCTTGCCAGATAGCATTTTGCACTATCAGAATTCAGTTATTTACCAAGTAACAAAAAGAAATGCATATAATGCATATATATATATACACACAAGTGGGTCTACTAGGTAAGTACACATAAATACAGAAGAAAGAGCGTAAAGAATTTCACTTAGCCATAATCAAAAACCTGAGAAGCTTTTGCTGGAAATGGTGCTCCCTGGGCACTGCTGTACAAGCTGAGAGATTTAGAAAAAGGGATGCAAAAGAGCCGTAGCTCCCATACAGTATAACCCAGCTGCCCTGGAGCCAGTGACCCTCGAAGCTGGGCTCTCCAGAAGATCACCAGCCAAAGGGCAGGGACAGACAAAGTCGCTCTGCCCCAGGCAATCTTCTCCGGGCAAGCCCTGCCACAGCCGTTTGCCGCCGACGGTTGCTCCTGCACAGGTGGTCGTGCAGCCACTGTCCCTTTGGGCTAAAAACAACTCCCGACCCCGTGCCCCTACCTGCCCCGTCAACCTGTCGCTGCCCCGGGGGTCTGCCAGGCGGCTCAGGCGCCAGGGCCTCGGTCCAATTAGCCACCGGTGCGCGCCCCCGCCCTTCCTCCGCTACTTAAAGCGCGGCGGGCCCACTGCTGAGCACGTCTTCCCGCAGAGGGGAAGGATCGTGACACCAGCGCCTTGGCGGTTTTTCTGGCCTCTTGTTTTTTTCCTCCCAGTGAATCTGGGGCAGCTTTGCTTTGCTTTTGGCCCCCGTCGTTGCTGGAGTAGCCGGCCCTCCCGCAGAGCTGCTCTGGCCCGCTTGAGGCTTCTTCAGGCGGTGCAGCCCGCGGGGTGCGGATCCGGGCCGAGCCAGGAGAGCGCGGCGGGAGTGACCGCGGCGGGGGCACCATGCCTGCCGCCTTCTCCGGCCGGCGCCTGGGGTGCCTGCTGCTGCTGCTGCTGCTCTGCACCAGCCTCTCTGGCGGGAGCCCTGCAGGTAAATGTAAGCTCTCCCCGGGCCGGGCCCCTCCGCCTTCCGTGTCGGGCGGGCCGGAGCGAGGTGGACCGGAGCACCGCACGGGAGCAAAGGTCCTCCTTGCTGCGCAGCATCCCCCCGGGTCTCGGGGGGATGTAGTGCTGCCCCGGCACGGCCGCTGCATTTCGGCCTTGCCTGTGGGGGTGGCCGAGGCGTTTCTTTTTCTCAGCGTCCCTAACCCTCCCCGGCGCCCTTGTCTCCCTCGGTGTTCGGGGTTCTCGGGGGATGGCGGGGATCTGCTCTCGCTGTCCCCCGGCACCGGGGTGGTGGGCGGCGGCAGATGGGCTGAGCCGCACCGGCGATCAGCCGTCCCGTAGCCTTAGCAGCTTCTCCTTCACTTACGGGAGGGTTTATCAGCTCACAGGTGCAGGACTGGGAAGGTGAGGTGTTGCGTCTTACTGCTGTCTTGTCCTTACTGAGTAAAGCGTTTGAATACTGAAAAAACCACGCAAACAACCACCTCGCCCCCCCGATTGATTACATTACTAAGATACCAGTGTGCCTGGTGGGTTGTGAGGGATGCTCCTTGGGATTTTGTGTTGCGTTTTTAAATGTAGCATTTAAAATCCGTGAAGAAAGAGGGACTTGAGCCTTCTCGGTCCCGTTCCTCCTCTAGTGGCTTTCAGCAGTTCAGGAGCAGGCCAGCTGCTTCTCAGGAAATACGATCTTATTTCTAACACTAATGGACTTCTGTTATTTTTTTTTTCCTGAGGCATTGCAGAGTAGCAGAGAATGGTTATAGAAGGAATTATTAGGTTGCTGATGTTTGCTATGCAGGGTGAGATTCTTAGAGTAGGTCTTGCCAAAGCTGAGAGTTCTTTTTTTATGTGTGCATGCACTCGAAGGTGAACATCAGTGCTGTGACTTGAATTCACTGTGGTTTAGCTGGATTTTCAGTGTGTGAAATATAAGTAGTTATGTTTTCTTCTGCCTCAGTTACACTTCCTTGTACTTGGAGGAGCAGTACTGCTCCCTAGGTGATGGTGCCTTCTGTAAAATTTCTAGCAGTTTCACATAATGTGAAGGGGGAACGTACTTCTCTAGTCTTGTTTGAAATGCGTATTTATTTCTCTGCACACAGAGAAAAATCTACTTTGTAGTTCTTAAATCTTTCTTAAAATGTGTATTTATGTACATGCAGATCTTGAAGTCCTTTCTAACAGTTTACTTGAGAAGTTTTTTGAGTGTAAATGGTCTGATATTTGTAGGAATGTGTGAGTCAGCATGTGGCTAATTGCCATAGGTATTTATTTTTTTACCTGTTACTGCCAAAAACCATGCCTGATGGTGGCTGAAGTACTTTTACGTTTTTGTGAAACCGTTGCTATAATGATAGCCTCTCATGAGAAAAAAGCAGAACAAACAAGTGAATCAGCAAGCAAAACCCTATTTGTGTTTTCAAAACTTGCACAAATCTACTGTCTTCCTAAAGTGGTGGGTATCATGTGTGGTTTTGAGCAGACATCAGAAATAAGCTACTAGCTTTAGTAATTTTCATTTGCATAGAGTGAAGCTGTTGTTTTCCAGACTTCCATTAAACGTTTTTATAGCTGTATGAACTGGATAGGGAGTCATCGTACTGTGATTTCCATGGTGATTTAAATGAAAAAAAGGTAGTTTTCTCTTTGATTGGTTATTAGCTAAATGTGTATAAAGCTAGTCGAGCACACGGACTATCTATACAGCTGCTGCAAAGGGAAGTTTACATCACCTGAAGGGAGAACTAAAAACTGTTTTCCGGTGAAGTCCGGAAACAGTGTGTGTTTCGGAGACGTGCAGGTTCTTCAACCAAAAGAAATGTTTGCAGTAAAAGTAAGCAGTGGCAGCACTTGCCACGCGAGGATTGGGTTACATAGTCTGCAGCTGGTCAGGCAGATGCCCAAAAAGCCCTATTAGATTTTTATTTTGAGATAATATCTTAAAGAAATACTTTGTTATTCTTATCTTAGTCATGTAACTGTTTAGTTAATTGCTCTGGAAAAATCTAAAATACTGCTTTTATTTTGTATTGAGTTACGGGTAATTTCTAAGTAGGTGTGTCACAGCGTTGTTGTTCAGAGCTTGCTGCTTTGTTTGTTTACCTTTGTGGTTGTCTAATTTAGTTGTGCTGAGTGCTCACAGATTGATTTAGGAAAAGCAATCCCACCACATCTCGTCTCTCAGCTTCTGCTGCTGAAGAAATCAAGGAGTGTAGAACACAATTCACTTCTTAGAGGCTTTGCTTCCAGGTTGGGTTTTTCTGGTTTGACCTGAGGGAAGGGCTTTTATCAGGGCATTTGGAAGGCCTTAATGTTGATCCTCTGATGTCTTTGGGACTTTAGGAGGTTCTGGTGGCTGGTTTTGGATGCTATTGAATGCTTGTGAACTTAAAAAATGTATGATTGATATTAAATTAAACAGTGAAATAAAGATGTTAAAATAAATTATATTTTTTCAGCTACTTTTCTAGCTGAAAGAGAGAAAATAGATTTTTTTTTTTTAAGCCTGAAATTGCTCTGGTAATAGTAAGCATGGTATATCCATACTTTTTTTTTCCCAAAATATTGGTTGCCTTTTGAAGCAGAGGTAAGGTAAAAAACTAAATTAATGACATCATACTCTTGCCTATTCCTTCCCACATGGAAATCAAGGAAATGAGAACTCTACAAGCTACCACACTATTGATTAAATCTAATGCAAAACAATTATAGGCTAAGGCATGCAGCCATGACTCAATAGTTTGAGAAGTTATTCAACGTGACTTGCTTGCATCATTACCTGGCTGGATGACACTAATGATGCAGTGCTGGCTCATCTTGATCTCCAGTGCTATTCAGCAAGTATGTATGAGAGGAAGAGAGTGGTGCAATGTTACCTCTGTTCTATGTAGTTTGACATGTGGACAGATAAGATGAAAGATCTGGAAGCAGTGGTGACAAAAAATAACCCTATTTGACTGCTTTCACTTGATACATGAATCAAGGAAGAAAGCCAAGATGATAACCCTGTTAGTATGCAAACCACATTGCAGGTTATCTGCCTTCATTGCAGAGAGATAACAGCTGCTGTACAGCTTGGCACTGGCACCTTCTAAGTTTATCATCTTTGGGGATTTTAATTAATGTGCAGGTGATCCATTACATACTTAGAATGCCTCAAGATGGTACAGATACAAAAATTCATGGACCTTTCTTCTGTTGTACTGTGAATATCAGAAAAGTAATAGCTCTCCTTGCTCTGTACCTGTATGAGGCAAAGAAGAAGAGTCAGTCTTCTTACTGTCTGGCTCATAAGCCAGCACATCCTCAGAGCAGATTTTTAAAATTCTTTTCTTAGGTGAAGGGCTGGAAGGAAACAGCTGGCTGTGGGACCAGTGGACTGATAGGAAAAAGTATGGAAAAGTAAAAAGGCTGCTGTTAAGAACCACTTATGCTTATTTTTTTTTAATCATGTCTTTTGACTGCGTTGTTTTACTCTTGATCCAAACTGGTTGAAGTATGATGGGCAGATTGAGACAAGCAGATGGTGCAAGCTGTGGTGGAGTAACTGTGTGCTGGAGGTGCCTGTGGGAGAATCTATGGGTTGTCTGTGCCTATAGGTGCTGAAATGGGATAGGAGTGTTAGTACTGTTCATTTGTAGGAAATGGCAGAGTGCTGACTTCACCTCCTGCTGAAGGCATGTGGTTCTCAAGTCTGAATGCACTTAAAATATGATGTAGCTTTTCACTGTTCACTTAAGAGTTGGACTGGATCCTTGTTGGGTCCTTTCCAATTCAGAATATTCTGTGATCTGTGCATGTTTGTTGCTGTCTTGGATGTCCAGAAGAGTTCGTGATCCCAATTTCCCCCCTGCTCAAGACTTTAATTACAAATGCAAAATAAATGTCCTTTTTCCCTAGTGTGACTGATGGCTGAATCACTTTCTCTAAGTGCTATGGCAGTGGAATATCTTCACCTTTGTCGGTGAAGATAGTTAGTACAAAATAAACACTAGTTCTGTCACCCAAATGGGGAAATAAAGGAATGAGGAGACATTTCCATTCTTCTAAAATCTCTAGGTATCTTGAGTTCTTAAAACAGTGACAGAACTACTAAGCAAGTCCTCTGCCTCTTCCTTTGCTGTTCTTTTTCCAGTCAAGAACATAAAGCAAGCTAGAGTCTTAACTGGTTCTTGTAAAAGCTGTGTTACTGGAGGAGGATCAGATTTGCAGTGGTATTAAGGAAAATGGAAATAATTGTTAGCATTAGATGGTAAAGTTAATGTTTGATACAGATGTCTTTTCTTTTGCTTACCAAGGTGCTAGTGGAAGCAAAGGAGGCTTGTTCATTGTTTGTTCATCACACTAGACTTGTAAGGTTGTATTGAAGTCGTTATTCTATTGGAAAATCTGCTAATCCGTGTTAAAAATAATTGACCAGTGTCAGTGGCATAAGTGGTATTTTAAGCCCATGAAGAAGACAGGATGTGAGTACAGTTTATAAAGTTGCTGGAACATTTCTGAAGAATGGCTTTGCCTGGCTATAAGCTAACTGCAAGAAAAGAACTCTATACAGATATTAGAGATCAAATAAATATTGCCTCCATTCTCTAATCTTTTCTTGCCTAAAGTGAGCTGAAGAACTAAGGAAAAAAGAGTTCTTGTGCATCTTTTCATGTGTATGCTCAGAACATGGGGAAAAATGGAAGAGAAAGGCTGAGGTGAGGACATTCTGCTGGAATTATTTTCATGAAGTAGCTTTTTGTAACTCACAGTTTCTTTAAACTTTTTCGTTTGTTTGTTGTTTTTCTTCTTTTTTAGATCCAGCTATGACAACACAAGATTCGAGTCAGACTCAGGCGAATTCTGTGACTAAAATGCAAGCTGGACTTAATGAATCATCTGGTAATTGTTTTATTTCAGTATAAATAAAACTATAAACTAAAACTAAAGGACTAAAACTGTAGACCTTTTTCCTATTGATACTCATTTATCATATAGAGTTTACATTTTCACACTTAAGTCTCTTGAAATAAGATTGTGACTTTTTGGAAGAAACAGAAGTAGATATAGCATCTAGATCTTTTAAAGCCACTGCAAGAGCTTGAGTGTGGTAAGTATCTTCAGGACAGGAAAAAGCTATGCAACTGCCAGTTTCATCATCTGTTGCCCTTAGGCATATATGCCATGCAAGCAGGCAATGACCCTGGAAGTCCGGCAGCACCCAAACTGGTATCACTGCAGGGAGGTTGTTCTAGCCTTTAGACGTGATAATTTTTAATATGAGAGCTCCTTATGCCTGTGTTAGTGAAAGGTATAGTAATGCCCTTGCATCACTGTGCCTGCTAGCTTCATCTTTCATAATTACGGCTGTGTCAAAACTGTCCATTGTCTCTTATACCTTAATTGTAGTTTTAACAGGAAGCTAAGAATAAGTTCCAGGCAGGACAAGAAACAAGAAATGATTGTTGATTCTACTTATCCTTTCTCCACAAAGATCAGAAAATCAGAATTTCAGCACCATTCCCAAGCTCATGTTGTAGTCCAAGTCAAACATGAGCTGCGTTATATTTATATGTGAACTCAACAAAGTTCTGGCAAGTTACTTCACCTGCAAGTTGGGTGGTTTTTTGAGATAATGGTATTTATCTGGTGTTCATCTTCAGAGCTTTTTAGCACAAAGTGAGAACCAGGAGTGCAATAGTTAATAGATTCAGTAACTCTCTACATACATAAACACACACAGACATGTATGAAACATAGAAAGTGTTTCATGTATGACCTGACCTTTATATTTTCATTTGATATGTGAATTGAGGAAGAACATCAGTATGAAAATCCTGTTTGTGTGCAAGATGCTTTAAAGGTTGTCTTATTTTTTTTGTGGTTGGGTCTACCATATGAGCTAGCACTGGTGCCTTCTGTATCATTCTGAGGCATTTCAGAAAAAAAGCAGGTCATGCTAGACTGACATAAACTCAGGTGATCTGTGACAACCCTGGTGTGCTGTCTGTTTGCGCACACAGGCAGGCTAAGATCTGCCAGAGCTTTTCAGCCTTGACATATTATTTCCTGGGTAAACACTTGGACTAGTTTACTTCTCCATGGGGCAGAGATCAAGGCTTGTTGTGTTCTTGTCTAGAGCAACAGGGCTATTGTCTACTGCTAGAGACAGCTTTGATTTCTCTGCGTAGAAAGCCATTTTGTTCTACCAATTGAGATAGACAGCAATCTACTGTCAACAACACCAAATGAAATAGCCTGAAGCTCTGTTCTTCCCTACCAACCACCTTAATACACAGGTTTATTTTTACTTAAACTGGTTGAAGCTTGAGGGAAAATATGAAAATGCAGATGGAGCAAGCCAGGCAGAAGGTTGGTTGCCTGTGGCACAGAATTCCTTGTGCTGTGAGCTTGACAAGATGTTTTCTGAAACTGGCCAACAACTTGAAAGGCATGTGTACCTCTGCTTATGTCTTTAGATGCAAACTGCTAGCAGGGATCTCCTTCAGCGCAGCCACATTCTCTCAACTGTAGCTCAGAGGCATGTGTTTAAGAGCTTTACCTGAGAGTTCAGTATTTTATGCAAGGGAAGAGAAGGAATAATTCTGATGAGGTGTAGGCTTTCAGAGATGCTATTTCTACTGCGCAGTGATCAGTTTGGCCACCCAATGCATCTCTCAGTGGGAAGGCTAAAGCTGTAGCCCGGTTCCTCTGTCTTCTCAGTTGTGATTTGGAACCTTTACAATTCACGAACAGGAGAGGTAATCAAGCCCCTTTCCTTCTACAACAAACAGAATAGTTTTCTCTTATAAAGCTGTGTGACTAGGTAGAATCAGTCTGTAATTACTGTTCATATATTTCTGCAAAGCATTATGAAATATTTGACAAGAAAATTTCTTTCCAAGCATGTAAAAGCGCATGTGCCTTAAAACATTTAGTGTATCTATCGGGTTGTTGGTGGTGAAATCTACTTCTTTTGTTTCATCACTTAATTAAAAGAAGATTACTGTTGCTGGACTACATCTGTTAGAGCTGCAACTTACTGATTTGCTTTATTTTTCTGTTCTTGAAATGCATGAGAACAAGTGATGGGAACAGACTGTGCTTAGAGCTGCTGTATCAAGTTTTGTAGAGCTTTATAAAAGATCATATACTCTCTGAAGAGTATGTGATCCACAGCCCTACCAGAAAGGAATTTTGGTGACCATACACCTTGTAAATGTAGGTTTTCCTCACAAAAGGAGAATAGTATTATTAGGTCAGGCATATGACAGTTAATATTGTTATCCTTTCCTTGTAGAAGGGCATTGTCTGCTGTGTATCAGGAGTTCTGAGTAGCAGTGAGCGTCTTTGACCATTTTGTAGTGGACCACATGGTGTGCTTCCCTCCACATTTGTTAAAGCAGCACCTAGATGAGATAGTCTACCTCTGACTGCCTGTCTTACGTTGTTAGATTGTAGTGGCTTTGGGAGTGGCAGCATTCTGTTGTTCTGGGGTTGTTTGTTGGATGGTTTTGTTGGTTGGTTGCATTTTTTTTAAATTTTTCTAAAGCTTATTACTTTTTCAAGAACTATTTAAACATTGATGTAGTCTTCTATGTAAGCTATAGGTGACTTTTTGAGTCAGGCTGTGAAATAGCTACTGACATTCACAATTGCAACATTACAATAAAGCTAGAAACCATTATCTAACATAGCATAATTGCTATAATAGCAAGCTCACAACACTGCTGCTTTAAGATTTTGTCTGCGAACACAGGTCTATAAAAGGATCTCCACAGCAGTCAACATTTGGCAAGGTCCATTTTCTCCCTCTAAGGTTGTTATAATTAATAATTGCAATACCATATTAACACTACTGTGTGATTACTTATATAGGATAACATAACTTTGTTTCCCCCCAAACCTTGTTAGGTCCAGATGTTGCCACAGAAGAGCTCAAGCCAGCAAGCAAGGAGGACTCGTATGATGTCTTGAAATATGAGATACTCCTACCTGGTGAGTGTGTTATTTTTTGTCTTCCAGTTGTTTTATATTGAATGTTCGTACACACAGACTTTTGTATGAGTTGTAGAATCATCTAGAATGGCAAGTTCTTGATAAAGGGATGATGTTCACAGTGAGCATGTGATGATCTCAGTAAAAGGTAAGTATATTTATGCCATTACTAACTTTTGTGTTCTAATAATAACTATTTTGCAGTGGAGAATTAGATTCCTGTTTTTATTAAAACTACAAGTAAAACCAATTCATAACTCTCTCTTCCTCCAAATCAATTGAAATGATAGGTTTTTTTGCACCAGTGAATCCACTGGGAGGGACCACATAAGCTAGGGTACTTGCTGAACAGCAGGTGTTAGCTTGGCAACATTGCAGGAGTTAAAAGCGTGAAGAACAGGAAAAGTAAACTTGTTCCTAAAGTACATGTGACGTTGCCAAATAATATTCTAGAATTAATTTCTTGGATAGCTGGAGAAACTGATCTAACTGAAGTATCTGTGGAAGATTTGCAAAGTACTGGCATGATATTCTAAGGATGTAATTTTGCAGTGTTTATGCTGCATTTTCTTCTAGCAGGAAACTTAAGGTACTATCTGTTTCTTGTTCTGGTATGTGCACTCTTAGTACAGGGATGCCCTAGACATCAGTCTTGCTCTTGGTTTATCCAGCATTATCAGGTTTTATGTTTCATTTGTTAAAGGATGGATTGAATTTTAAAATAATTTCAAAAGGGACAGATACTATTTATAGCTGGTGTAATTAGTCTGACTAAAACTTTTGCTGCTATAAAACAAATTCCATTTGTAAAATTACTTTGATCATAAACAACTTCAACAAGCTGATTTATGCTTGGCAGATTTATTGAGCCTAATTGCTCTAATAAATGAGTTTCAGTAACTGATTTTGCTCTGCAATGGAAGAATGAAGTGTTGCACTTCTACGTTTATCTCCAGTTCAACAGATCTTAAGTATTTTGGCTGGGACTTGCAATTCTGGACATGCTGTTCTTCAGGTTGTAAATGTCTCTGCCAGACCCAGTAAAGTTCACCTACTCTGTATCTGGGGCTATCACTTCAGTGAGACTTTGCTGCTGCTTAGGTATGACTTGCATTACTGAGTCAGTGAGCTGTGCAATGCAACTACACTTTTGTGACCACCAAATACTACAGGGTAGGTCTAGGATTGAAGTGAGGAGGCATGGATAAATTTTCTTGGAGTATTTAGATGACTAACCACACTTCTATCTAAAAGGCATGAAAGAAAAGGCCAGTTATGAAATAAAATGTCAGTGCTAACAAATACAATATCTAAGGTGTTTTCTTATAAAAGTCTGTCTTTTTGGATCAGAGAAGATACTTGCTGTTGGTGCCTACTTTTTGGATATGCTTATTTTATGCTCATAAAAACCAAAAAGCTGACAGTTTTTTGTACTGTATTGGAATCCCATTGTAATTCTACTGGCTTGCGAGGAAGGCAAAGGCAGCCCTAAATGGGGTTGAAGATGATTTGATTTCAACTTGAGTAACTGCAGCATGAAAGGCCTGATCCAACAATGTTAAGGTTGTGAATTTTACCAACAGCTTCCCTAGCAATAGGATATACCTGTGGTATCACAGTATCGTAAAAATCTGCAGCTGGCTAAAATCCAGATGGTTATAAATATTTATGTCTTAACTCTTCTTGACATCAATAATATAACTTTTTAATATACGTATTAAGTACTTAGTAATTTTTGTTTGGATTAAATCGTGTAAAAACTTAAGTCTGTCTCTTAAGTCTACCTTGCTTTCAGGGAAATGAGTATCTATGCTTCTATATTAGAGCCCTCTAGGAAGTTTACCTACAAAAGTGTGTTATTTTTGGAGTATGGAGTGTGTTATTTTTGTAAAGGATATGTATTTTAACTCAGTTGTGACTTTAGAAAATTACTCTGAAACTCTGATTTTGCAGGGGTTATTTTGCCCTGGAGACTGTAAATAGCCCCTGTATCCGCCTGTAGTCTTGTATTTGTAACCACAATCTTTGAAGTTTTTTTTGCCCAGAATGAGGAAATATGTTTTTTTCATTAAATGTTTTTAAACTTACTGTAGGTGTGTCTCGTACTCCACTGCAAAAAAATGTCTCTTTGGCCAGTCCAACTAAAATTGAACTTACATGCAAATTGGAGGAGAATTCCAATTTGAAGAATCCTCAGGTGACTTGGAAAAGGGGAAGTGAAACAATCAGTCACACCAATAAAACTCAGAACAGCTGGACCATCCAGTAAGTAGCATTCTTTACACTGTGATTTGCAGATTCTAATGAGTTACCGTGTTATATACACTGCCCAATACTGTAATGTGTATATTGGAAAAGGGCCAAATGCAAGGATTAATCAACATGCTGAGGGTACAGGAGAAGAGAAAGGTTGCAGGTACCTCAATCCTGGAGGAGAAGCTCCTGTTTTTCCTCCAGTGCTCAAAAAACAAAGTTTGTTTTAAAAAAGAGCATAGAATAAGGAAACAGTTCTTTGAAGTCCAGTAATTCTGTTCAGTAAGTGAAATAATAATCAGTCTGAGACTAAAATATTTTAGCAATTTCTCTTTCTACTCCCTCATTTTCCACATGCTCTTTTCCACCTCATCAATGTTTTGCAGAAGTCTTGAAGGCATCAATGGTCATTTTCTTTCTTTCATAGTTAACGAAAGGTAGAAGTGGGATTTACAGAAGGATTTCTTGAAGGTTTTCTTAAGTCTTTCAAACCTCTACAGAAACTCAAAAAATGTTGTAGAAGCCTTTCTACAGTTGATACAATTTATTGTTGCTCTTTAGAATTAGGCCATTTACACATTTTAACTGATTGGTCTCCAGCTGATTTCTGTATAGCTTTAACAGCAGTAATACTTACATAAAATTTCTATTGTAGAAAATATGATGAGAATATAACTGCCACTTTTCTGATACTCCATATACACAGCCATGTAAAATCTTTTTCAAAGTGCCAGGAAAATGTTTAGTTTGCCAGTGGAGAAGATGCTGGACTTCATTCGATGGAAGCTCTTTAAAACTATTTTTTTGTGTTGAAGAGATTAGGAAGAACACACCATTTAAGTAAAGCCCTACATAGGATGTGCTTCATAGTTCACATGGTGAGCCGATGTCTAATTCGGTAACCTGTCGATAATGCTGCTTAAAGGTGGCCTTCTGTCAGCATGAAGGGTGAAAACGGTGTCCATGTTCCAAGGTGTGCTTGTGCTCTTCTGTTTTCTTAAAAATGTTGTGCCATTTCTGCATTGCACTAAACCTGAATCCTGGTGTTTCAGTGATGTTATGTTCTCTGCTCCATTACAAATCCTTACTGTTTTCTTTAGAATGCTAGTTAGCACTCACTTGTAGTAGTACAAAAAGAAAATACACACAAAAAACCAAATTGGTGATTTTTTTTTTTTTTAAGATTGACAATCTCGGATAGCAGTCAGCTGGGAAGTTACAGCTGTATTCTGAAAGGTGAAGTAGAAGTCAGTGCTACATTTCATTTGCAAGGTAATATAATGAATTTGTATTTATTTTAAATTCTTGTTTCAACTGACCACTGCAAAGCTGTGATAGTATTCCTTCTGGATAGGATGGAAATTGCAACCTAATTTGATAAGTAGTGGCTAATATAGTCAGGCTAAGTGAGAAGAACTAAGTATCAAAGTAATTTTTGTAGCATGGATGGAAGAATTTTGAACCAAAAGCTAAAAACCTTTTTTAAAAAATTTCTAATTACCAAAAGAGCATGCAAGTCTACTTTTTTACCCTTATTGACTAACTGATTTCCCCTTCCCTCTCCATCTCCACAGCAGAAGTGAATATTATTCACTTTCTGGGGCATGAGAGTAAAGGATGGTGTCTCAGATAAATTTCTTCAAAAAGTAGAGCCAATAATTTGAAAGTTTGGTCTGAGGTTTGGTATTAAAAGTGAAGTAATGGCTGATAAAATGGAGGCAGGATTTCTAGAATTTCATTTGTATCTCTGAAACACTACATTATTGCTTTAGTGCATCTTTTATTCTGTAATAGTATAAAAATAGTACTTAGATGAACAATTAGTGTGCTTTGTTGGGCAGTATGAGTGCCCTTTCTTCTGTTTTGTGTTCTCTTCTCCAATTACATTACCCTGGAAAGTAGTAGGTGAAATCCAGTTGCACGGAAGATGTGTGGAAATGAAATTAATACAAGCTGCTGATCTGATGAATAACTCTAATGGGAGTTATTCTCTTCTTTATTCCTACCATCCAGATTTTGCAAGAGCAAGGCAAGCATTTCATGTGTGAAGGTTGATGCATGAGAGATTCTCCCTGAATACTGGCTCTGAGAAGCCCTAGCTCTTCAAATCATTACCCTGACCTCAGCTAAACTAACCAGTGGTGCTCCCTAATTCAGCAGCTGCAAGCTGCCTTTGTTCAGTGGGATATCCGGTAATAGGACTTGAGGAAACTTGCGTGGGTTCAAATATCAAATGTTGATACCTGCTTTCAGACCTTCAGCCAGGAGAGACTAGCTTGCAGTACTGAATAAATACAAAGTTGTAGTTTATTCAGGCCTTTTAATCTCTAAAAAATAATTACGTATTTTTCTTGTCAGCATGTGGGTAAGGTTTAGTTAAATAGCTAACTGTGTAGATGGAAAAAAGTCCAAGGAGACCTTATTTTTTTTGTAAGTACACAATAATATTACAGTAAGGGCAGCAATGACTCAATAGGGAAGTCATCTTTTCCAGAACAGTGCATAGGACTGGTTGATTTATTATAAGAAGATGGGAGAATTGCTTCACGATCGTTGAATGCTGCCACTTCTGATGCCATAAAAAGTAGTGGCTTGATGCTTTTTAAGATTAATGTAAGAGTGAAGGAAATGGGAAAGAGAAGTCCTTGAATCTTCCAGTCAATAATGCAGGGAGAATGATTCTCAAACTGAAAGATGAGTAATGTGTTGGTGTAGACTCAGTGGCTAAAGTCATCACTGCTGTAACTAACTGCAATAGCTTTTCCGCTAGGCAATTTGGGATGATTGGATGTGTTACCTCTCGTCTCCTTCCCCCCGATTCCTGGCCTGGAATAACCCCTCAGATTTTAAGGAGTTTTGTTTTTACTCAGGTTTGCAGAAAACAATGAAATACTTACAGGGAGTTCAAGTTAATAAACACAGAGGATGTTCATGGGTATTGTAAAATGTTGTGAAGTATTGCTAGCTTCTAAAAGGGTAGAACAGATTCATTTCTTTGCCCTTTGTTCAGGGATCCTTAAGCAGCTGTTGAGGTATGTACTCCATGAAATAGCTCTGGTTTTGAAAGCAGTGTTGATGTCTGACTGGTGTACATGCTGATGCTGACACCTGTCTGTTTGTCTCTTCAAAAGTTGGCTTTGTGCAGCAGAAGTATTTTGTCACCAAATTTGGTAACAGTATCTACTTGCAGAAATACCTGTGACAATCCATGCATGCACTCAAGGATTAACAACTGTTACAGAGCCAGATCCCAGAACCTGTAATGGATATTTATATCCCTAATCGTGGCTAATGTGGTCACATGTATTGCTGGCATGCCTATAGCTGAGCTTTGCCACTAATCAATGTGGCTAAATCTCTTTGCCACATAAGCTTGTTGTGCTGGGTATATTGGATTTTTAATCCCAACCTGCTTGTATTTCCTCTTCTCTAAATTGCGAGGGAGATTGCAGCAGTAATTAGTGAGGGCATCCCTTTTAAGGACAGCAGAGAAGATACTCTGCCAGTATTCTTTAAAAGGACAGTGTTTAATGATTAAAACACACATGGAGTGAGAGAATTTCACTAGTAAAGAATCTTGATATATGGTGCAGCAAATTCTGAGTGAGAACAAAACAGTGTTCTTACTAACAAATTGGTTTCATATATACTTCTGGACAGGAAACTTAAGTTTGAATACATGTAAGAAATGGACTTTTTTTGGGAAAAATAATTTTTACTCAGCCAATTGAGAAGGGAAGAGGACAAGAATAATCTTAGTGTGTATCAAATTGTTCATCATAACTGCTGAAAGCAAATACTTGGCCTGTTTAGTTTAGTGTGATCAATAAAATCTGAAGTATGTACTGGATCTGTACTTACAAAGTAGAGCAATGAAACTTGAAGTAAAATTTAAAATGAATGGATCTGAGGAAAACATATTGGTAAACATCCTAATAAAGAGGGAAGGGAGGGGGAAGGGGAAATACATATTACAGCATAATGCATTTGCTAAGCTCTAACAATATCTGTAGGATAGTCTCAATGCATTCAATAGCCTTTCTGGGCACATGCTTTTGGAAGCTTGTGGGGCACCTGCAGTTACAATGGCTAGGACAAGTAGCTCTAAAGTCAAACTGATGTCTTGTTTCTTGTTGGCTGCATTCTGTCCTCAGCAAGATTGGACCAGAAGTCCTTTTTATTGGCATGCACCCAAAAGTAATTGCTTCACCTCAGAAAACATTTGTAACGACAAATCTCTATCAATCTGCAGTTTTTTCTTAGTTACAGAAAAGTTCTCTGTACATACAACTTGTCAGATACCATTATGTAGTCACATTGTGGCTGGAATAGACTTCTAACAGTTTCTGCAGATTGAGTGAAATTGCAGGAAAATTATATGTTTGTTTCTAGTGTACTAGAACTGAAGCATGTAGCTTGCAGCTGCCAAGGAAGGGAAAGAGGAAATGGGCAAGGGTAGAAATCAGAGTCTGATTTTTACGCTTGACGTTCGGTATTAATTGGCAACTTTCAAGATTACGCAGCAACTGAAAACAGGATTCCGCTAGTTTTCTGCGCAGATTATATATCTGAAATACCAGCCCGAAATGGCTCCTCATTTACATCATGTCATGAATGATAGAATCATGAGAGTTTTAAGTGGAAAAAGTGAATGGAGTACTATAAATGAATACCTAAATACATTATTTTATAACACTAATCAAAACCTGTATCTCTCATTCAATGATTTTTTTTTTTTTTTTCCTTGTTCTCAGTACCACATATTGAAGGAAAAGAAAAACCCATAATCACTTATGAAGGAGATCTAGCTGTAATGGTTTGTAAAACTGAGTATGTGCCCGTGGCTTGGACCTGGTATATGACCAATGGAACTGAGCTGGTAAGGTCTCCATCTGTTGGCTAAGCAAAATAGTGTGACAAAAAATAGGTTCAGATACTTTGTGAAGTATAATGACTCTTTACTGCAAGCTCTACAAATTGCATTTCCATTAACTTTAATGGAAGTCTCTGTAAGGAAATGAAAAAAAAAAAATCTGTAATATTTACAAGTATTCATTGTTACAGGGATGTAGTTTTTTTGTTCTGGTTTGTATGGGGTTTCTTTTTCAAAAAGGCCCTGCCATACTCCGACATACACAAATCAGGTAAGTCTCGAGAGAATT
>VWZW01005673.1:683395-751474 GCA_013397115.1 Edolisoma coerulescens
TATGTATATAATATATATTATATATATAATGTTTTATGTATTTATTCAAATCTTGCCACTGAAAACAAAAATAATCTTGCAATGGGACATGCTTTCGGCTATGAAATGTTGTATGACCCTTTACTTCCTCCAGGTACAAGTAATTCTATTTCCTAGCCTTATGACCTATCTAGGAAGCATAGCTTCCTAAAACACTTAGGTTTAGCCTGCTTCTGAGGGCAGCACTGCAAACTGATGAGAGGAGGTAAATACATATCCCCTCTCATAATCTCCTTTAGACTGCTGGAGATTAGCAGTGACTTGTAAGAGTACCAGCATATTTCCCGGTGAAGCAGGGTTCCCACTTCCACTTCTTGAAAGTGTCTGTTTTGTGCTGTGGTAAAACCTGTGCCGTAGATTTGGCAGCTGAGGATGCCTTTGTCATTGGACAGTCAGGAGAGCCAAAGGTATTGTGTATATGGTCTTAAATAAACTAAAACAGGTCAGACAGTTTGCCCACTGAAAGTTTGTATTTTCCTCCAGCAAGTCTAGAGGGAACCAGGGTGTCCAGTTAAAATAAAACCTTTCCCTTTAAGGTGGGCTAATTGTGCTTCATGAATGCCTTTCGTTCCTAACTGTACAGATCTATACAGAACTGTATGTTGATGATACTATTTGATTGAACACCTTCTTATTACGTTAATAAGACTTGCAATGTATTTTTTTCAGGTTGCCATTAACCCATCTTCTCATACAAACAAGTTTCAGTTTAAGCGACAATCTGCCAATGTAAACCGTCTGGAGATACTCAAGCTCACCAAGGAAGATAATGGTATATATTGGTGTGAAGCTGCTTTTAGATTAGGGAGCAGTAAAAGGAGGTTTGAACTTAGAGTTCTGTCCATCATGGCACCTCTCAAACCCTTTGTAGCAGTTGTGGCTGAAGTTGTTATTCTTGTAACTACTATTGCCCTCTATGAGGTGTATTCGAAAAGGAAAGAAAAAGGTAAGTTTTGGTGGGGGTTTTTCGTTTTGTTGGTCAGTTTGGGGTTTTTTAATTAATTTCTGGCTTTCTGTTGAAATTACAGCCAAAGGTAGAAAGGTATGACCAATAGTGCATCATATATGAAGATGTGTCATTTTCACATCTGTATTTCTGATAAAATTCTTTCTTCTAAAACACTGCAATGCAAACAGCTTTAACTGAGCAATACCTACCCGTAAAAGGTTTGATACAGTCCTGGGATTTCTTTTTCCTCACAATACAAGGGAATTTAGAGGCTATAATTTTTGGGGGAATGCTTAGGAATGGAAGCAATTCTTGATAGCCTTGATGGGAGAAATTTCTTCAATGAAATTTAATAAGAAGGAAAAATGCATGTCTCTAATACATACATAAATGCATGTTATCTATATTTTAAAATACAGAAATGTAGAAACCTATATATAATAAAATTTTTATTAAAATCAGATTAATAAAACTTTATCAAAATAAACTTTTTCACCAGTTTGGAGGTAATTCCCTTGAATAGCTACACAAGGTAATTTGAAATACAAATTTAAGAAAACTAATAAAATGAAAAAACAACATTTTGTTATGAGTAAATGTACTAGACAAGAAATTTTCTACTGTTTATTAAATCGATACTTATACATAATACTTCTTTTGTTCTGCAGAAGGTGAAAGAGAATTTGACCAAATTGAGCAACTGTAAGCAAAAAATTTCTATACTGTAGTTCAGTATTTGTTCTTTCATGTATTGGTTGTACAAAATTATACCTTGTTGTTGATCCCATTGGAAAGGGGCATGATGGCAAATGGGAAAGGACAGTTTATTATTTTCCTTAAGACTTCCTAACTCCAGAGTGAGCAGAACACTGTTTTCTACCTGGCACTTGATTTTGAGATTAAGATGGGGGTTTTTTGGTATTTTTGTTGTTGTTGGTTTTGTGTTGGTTTTAGGTTTTTCTGGGGGGTTAAGTGGCTCTGATTTTTTTTCAAGATATATTTGCTGTATTAAAATATGTTTCTCTCCCTTGCGTGTGGTCAAAGCCCTAACTCTCGTAGCTAAGCCTGAAGTTGCTGGGGTGTTGAGAGCTGGCATTGTTGGCTGTTTTGGGGGTAACTCCAACCTCTCAGGAGGTTTCACACTGTGCTGGTAGCTTGGGCTTCCTGGGCTGCCCTGCTGGAACCAAAGGAGCAAGTGTAGGCACTTCTGTTGCTGTTCTGCTGTTTGAGGATCTATGCTCCCATGCTGGTTCCCCTGTCTTTAGGATCATGTATTTCTTTAGGCTTGTTTGCTAAAGTATGCTATACTTATCTCTCTGCCTGTCCTCTGAAGCCTAGTTCCCTTATCTAGCCTGTTTACCTCTTAAAACAAGAGAAAAGTTGCCTAGCAGTTTGTCATTTTTTAGATGTGTCCAGTCTACTCTAGTTCTTGTCCCCTTGATCCTGTTTCTCCTCCTGTGTTTGTCTCCCTTTTTCTTCTGAGTAGCTGTCTTTCCTTCCTTGAATTTTTTTTTTTTTTTTTTGCTGCAGTGACCTTCTTTGTTTCCCTGTGTTGTATTCATTTTCTCATTCCTTTTTTCACTGCGAGCTGAAAATATATTTTGGTGCTTTTCCACTTCTCTGAACAGACTTAAAGCTCTAATTCAATTACAGTATAAAGTGGGAGTATGTCTTGGGAATATAGTATGCTATTATACTGCTGACTGTTCGGGGATATGTCTTGGGTTGAAAATTGAATAATTGTCTTTATTGCACAGCCCTGCTTCTCATAAACATGCTGAAAATACTCGGATGGTAACACAGAATAGTGCACTAAAATGTTCTTGTGCTTGCGGGGTGTGGTTCTGTACAGCTACTTAATCTTTATTGTGGAATTCTTAGATAAACACCTATGAAGAAAATTTATTTAACTATGCACTTCCCCGATTCAGGAACTGAAAATTATTTCAACTATTGGCTATTTAGAAGATGGATTTGTGTACCAGAGAGTGACTCCAAAGGAACACGTCTGGTCTGTTATGTCAAGGGATGACTAATACAGCTGTATTTGGTTGATGAGGCTATGATTAAAGGTCACATCCAGCCATGTATTTAGGTGGGAGCGTAGTGAATCACAAACTTTTTTTTAGCAAGAGAACTTTCAATTCAAGTTTTTATTGTGATCCACAGAATAATAGCTAGTTGCAGGTATTCCAGAAGGAGACTGGAAATTATTGTGCTATCTTACACTTAAAAGTTGAGTAATGGAATGTAACCTTTTTTTCTTACAGTAAGTCAGAAGACAACATTGCTGGGGAACAAAAGTAGTTCAAGGCAGAGAAGAAGTTAATCTGGTTCCTTGAAAGGTAACTGAGAGATGAAAAAGAGACCAGAGTTTACTTTTCTCTTGAGCAGCCTAATACTGGGACAAAGAAGTCCGCTGTGCCATCCCAGTTGTTTTTTATTTTTTTGTTAAGAGGGAGCAACATAGTAATTAATTAATTGTTTAGGTAAAGTAAGATACAGTCGAACAAGAAATCAAGTCCAAATCGTTTTAACTCAATTCTGTCATCATCGTCATTGGGATTTACTAGTTCCGTTAACCCATGCAGTCTTTAAAATGAGACCCAGGTTAACCTGCTTGACTCCTGATCATGAAAGAATCCAGTGAATGCCAGGGTGGGTGCTGAGATGCGCAAGAAGTGCTGCTGTGTTCAAAATCCCACTCTTTCCACTATTTTGGGTGTCAAGTGAGTTTATGGAGGAAGGATCCTCTGTAATATCAAGTGGGGAATATGACAGTACTGGAGAGATGAAGCAACGGGTTAGAGGAGTCTAGGAAAGGGCTTAATAGATGGTGATTGAAAGGGCTAGTTGTAGAAGGAAGCAGAGGTTGTGTAGCCCCATGAAAGCTATATAATGAACTTCCTGATTCTCTCCCCTCTCTACAGTCTGGTTATAGGCCGTTTCTACTTAAGCCATCTGAAAATGCTTGTCAGACGATGGTCTGCCAGTTGAGGACCAATCTTAAACACACTTGTTTCTCTTCTGCATCTGGCACCTCAACCTCTGATCTGTAGATGAGAGGTGTGAATGACTTTGCATTCATGTCACTGCTGGTTCATCCTCACCACAAGCCATCTACCCGAGTAAAGACTGTTGCCATACCCTTTTTTTTAAAGAACAGAAGGAGATTTTTCAGGTAGAGTTGACATAAAGAGAGTAACAGCTCAAAATGATCCAGAACAAACACTTTCCAAGATTATATTGTCTCTGTTTCTCTTGGGTTTAACCTCAGCTGGCAACTCGGCCCCATGCAGCCACTTGCTTTTGCTCTCTCTGGGATTGGGAAGAGAATCAGATGAGTAAAAATGGGTGAGCTCAGGGGCTGAGATACAGACAGCTTAACAGAAGAAAGCAATAGCTGAACACAGAAGCAAAAGAAAGGATTCATTCGCTATTTCTCATGGGCAGGCAGGTGTTCAGCTATCTCCAGGAAAGAAGGGCTTCATCATGCTCAAACATGTAATAGCTGCTTGGGTTAATTGGAAAAACAAATGCTATTACTCTGAATGTATTTCCCCTCCCCCTTTATCTTTCTTCCCCGAGCTTTATGTGCTGAGCATGATGCCCTATGGGATGGAGTATCCTCGTGATCAGCTGGGGGCAGGTGCTCTGGCTGTGTCGCCTCCCAGCTCCTTGTATTCCCCGAGCCTCCTTTCTGGTGAGGAGAGGACAAGGCCTTGTGACTGTGTAAGCACTGATGAGCAATACCGAAAACATTCCTGTGCTATCAACACTGTTTCCAGCACAAATCCAAACCTAGCCCTATACCAGCTGCTGTGAAAAAAAATTAATTTTATTCCAGTCAAAACCAGCACACAAGGATTTATTTCATGTTGGATATGAGGTTCCATTCTTGTAAAGTTCTTTTGACACAAAGCAGTCATTAAATAAGGATTCTTCTCTGAGAATCACCTGCTTTGTCTTCATATGCAGTGTCAAAAGTTTTAATGTTTTAACATGATAAATGCCAGTTGCTCTCTATAACTCCCTGAAAATAGGTTGTAGCAAGGTGGGGATCAGTCTCTTCTTCCAAGTAACAGGTGATGGAACAGGAGGAAATGGCCTCAAGTTGTATCAGGGGAGGTTTAGGTTGGGTATTAGGAAAACTTTCTTCACTGATGGGGTGGTCAGGAATTAAAACAGGCTGCCCAGGGAAGTGATGGAATCATCAACCCTGTGCATGCTCAGAAGGTGTGTGGATGTGGCATTCAGGGTTATGGTTTACTGCTGAATATGGTAGTGCTGAGTTAATGGTTGGACTTGAGGGTGTTAGGAGGTCTTTTCTAACCTAAATGATTCTGTGACTTGATTTGCGAATTGGACCATTCAAAAAAAAAGTATTGATTAGAATGAAGTTCATTTTCAAACAAATACAGGAAAATACTAAGCAGCAAAATAACAGAATTCATATTATAATGAAATGTGTTTATTCTTTTTTGTTGCAGAAGATTTAAGCCAACAGAAGTGGAAATCATCACAAAGCTACAGAAGATGTATGCAGCTATACATTTTAAACATTCACTATGTTTTGGAGTAAAGTCCTCTACAATTGAGAAATAAGATGCTTTTAAAACAGTTGTGAAACTACTCATTTTATACAGATGATAGTATGATATACTGCATTTAGACCTTCATCTGTAAGATTGTTGTTTTACTACTAGTAGGTGGTTTTTTACATGATTAGGCTTACTTTTTTTTTGTTTATGATTGGTCTGTTTGATTTTTATTTCCTAAACTGGAACTAGTGTTGTATTCACTGAATAAATGGTTAATATAGAGTGGGCATATTATTTGAGTGTTACAAAACTGGACACGTAAGATCAGAAAAGTATTTCCACCAAAGAAAATGCCTTTTACTAGCTGATGAAGCAAATGCAATGCAGCCATTCTTACCAAAGAAACGATGAAAGGGGAATCTTTATCAGGACTTAAATGAAACATTAAGAGTTGCAATTTACTCTGAATAGTAAAATGTCTTCATTCTAACTTTTCTTAGCTTTTTTTCTGAGTTCTACTGTATTGTAGTCTTTAGTAGGCTAAATACTTAAATACCATACAGCTGAGATATTTCAGAGTAGATGAAAGAAGTAATGGGGATACAGTACCTTCTCAGACTATAACTGCAATAATTCCTTATGCTTGGACAAATTACTGCACTCTCTGGGGCTGGCAAAACCAGTTTGGTTATTATAATTTATACAGAATGCTGAATTTTAGGGAATATACCTATATATGCTTCTGATCATACATACTGTCTAGTTGGTACTTTACTTCTTTCAGCAAACTGTTGTTTCTTAAACTCCTTGCAAAGCACAGAATGGGTGTTGACCAGCTAAATTTTTTAGGATAATAGGATAAAGCAACATGAATACCACTATTTCTCTTACACAAAAATTTAACACTGCTGTTAATGACTTAAGGTACTGCTTTAGAAGAGTGAGTTGCCATAATACAATTCAGTTACATTATGCATTCAGCAAATGAAAAATGTTCAGCTAATAAGAAAACAATTGGTTGCATCAATTGCCTGTGTTTGAAATAATTAAAACTTCAATTTTGAGAGGAAGAAGTAAAAGCTTCAGAAAAATTTCTTTTCTCCATTAAAAATGTAAGGAAAAAGGTGGCATTTGCAGAGTCACTAAGAAAGTGAAAGGAAAAAAACCATCTAAACAGAACTTCTTTGTGCTGGTCATTTTTCTTTGAACATAAAGGAATGTAGAAAAAACCAAATAGATAAAACAGATTTGATTACCTTTCTTTATTTTTTCTATTTTACTGTTTCTTACTGGGTTTGAAAAATATCAGAAATCCTAGCATGGGCTGTTTTGTTGGAGATGGGAGACAAAATCCAATCTGATGTGTGCTTTTTTGTTTTTCATAATTTATTTTCCAGTTTGAAGAACTACAAGTTAAGATCCAAATAAGACACAATGAGAAGTATATAAGCATTAGGTGATTGACTGTAGGGAGTGAACACTGGTAAAGATTCCCCTTGCTTAGATACTGTGTTTATGGTATTTTGCCTTGGAGTTTCTATGCATTATTAAAACCAGAATGCATCTACAGTTTTTTTATATAAATTTCTCCTTGATATAACAGTGTTTTTATTGTAGCAAGTAAATGTTGGCAGTTTTAAAAGGTTTACTTCTGTATGTTGTTTGGCACATTTTAGAGTTTGTAGTAATTTGTTTCTTGTAGGCAGTTAAATAGTAAAAAAGGTAGTCTTAAAGATCTAAGAATTATATTCTGAATAAAGCAGCATTAATATATTTTGCAATGGCAGTGAGGTTAGACACTGTCTGGAAAAAAGCCCACCCCTTAATCAGAAATGGTAATACCTTTCTGCCTTCACTTAGCATTCCTTCCTGATCGTGCAGCTGGGCTATAAAGTTTTGGCTAGCATAGGCAAGTCACACGAATAGCTAGTTTTTTGGCATTAGCTAGGAAAACCTGGATTAAGCGTGGATTTTAGAAGCAACATGTCTTAGATCTATCAGGACTCTATTAGCTTGGTTAGATTGGCTGCTGAGACTGTAGCTTTGCCTTGACCTACTTCTGTAGCATGTTCTTCTTGCTTTGTCTGAGGGGTTTGGTGTTTATTTCTAGGTTGGTGAGTAGTTTTTCCTCATTATAAGTGGTTTTATTCTATGCATGTTCTCCAGCTTTTAAACCCTTTTGGGGTGCCCTACAGAGGGGAACAACAAAATATATTAAATGGTAAATACTAATTGGCATAATAAATGGTCAACTTCAAAGGCATAAGCCTTACTTTTCTTGGTCCAAGTACCACAGGGAGCTCTGGAAGTCTTGAAATTTATCTTTTGAGAAGAGTGTGTTGTGTATGTTCAAAACATGCCCATCGCAGTTTCTTTATGATCTGAGCCTTGAATGGAACAAAAACTTTGTAACTTTTAAGAAAACCCCAAAACTACAGGCAGTGATACTGGTTTGGGTTTTTTTGATATTTTTGTTTTGTTTTGTTTTGTTTTGTTTTTAAACTTCATTCAAGCTGGGAGATACCAAGTAAGATCCAAAACAATTCTGAAATTTCGTTCAAACAGCATCTGGAGCTAAGTGTAAGGATTCACAAAATTTCGCATAATAACAGAGCATTAATCTGTAATAACTGATTTACATGGGTAGACTGAGTCTTAACACCTACAACTGTTTGGCAAATCTTGCCTTCCAAGATTAAAACCTTTTCTTGCAAGAGGGGATATTTTACTGGATTTTAGACCAGCAAAAAGCCTTACCAGTTTCTTAGAGGAAAAAGTTGAAATCTGCAAAAGAATCCTGAAGGGCTGTTTCCTAATGCTTCAAGCTGCTTCATTGCAAATTCTTCCTGCCATTAGGTCCAAAGTAGACACAAGCAGCTGTGAGACCAAATTCCTGCTGAAGATGGGCAAATATTAGAAGAGCTTCCAAACTGGGGGTTCAAATAGAACTGTATTAATATTTCTTTAGTATAGAGTATGCATAACCCTGCAGTCATTCAACAAAATTGATTAGCTGTTGTAGGTCCTTCGACACGTGTAATCTTGGGGAAGAGAGGGAAGAGTCATCAGTACTGATGTTGCTACTAGAATCAGCATCCAAGTGCCTCTAACACTTTTTCAGCCAGAGAAAGTGAGGTTTCCATTCTGCCTTTAAACTGTGCCTCAGAACTTCTGAATGGTGACTCCTGTGCGATGAAAATTGAAAAGAAACTGATTGGTACCTTAAGTGTAGGGTGGTTTCTGAGACGAGTGGTCCCCTAAGTGTTGAGCTACCCGGCACATTGTTGTCTGACCACAATTAGCTGCATGATGATCCAGTTCTAGCTGGAAGCTCCCCCAAAATAGGAAGGTGCAGATAGTGAGGAAGCAACCAGTTGAGAACGGTGTAGGGACATGGGAAGGAGCTGCATGTTGATATTCTGTAGGGGTCCTGAGTGACAGGCAGCAGAAGCTGAGATGACTTGCAATTAGACTTGTACAGGGAAGGCTGAATGCAAATCTGTACGAGAAAACGTGTTTTCAGTTGTACCACTCAGAGTGTGCAGGAAGTTCTGTACAGCAGCTGAAAAGAATCTGCCATTGCTGAACGCTTAACAGACAAAAGCACAAAGCCAAATGAGATGTCTCATCAGAGAGCTAGAAGTTACACACATAGAGAATACTTCTCTGCTAGTTTAACAGTTTTGTAGTCTTGTTACTTCATTATGCTAGAATGTGCATACATAATTCTTTGTGAAAAAATAAACCAAGTTCCAAACTTTACAACTTCTAACTGAAAGTCTTGATTTGTCAGAATTTACTGTTGGCATTTGAGTTTATTTTCGTAGTTGTATAATGTTTGTTCTGTCAGATCCAAAATTACTTCCTTACAGAAACTTCATCTTCTTTGTTTTTGCATTCAGCTTTTATATTTAACCAAAGAGATTTTGGGGGTTTTTTTATTACTTATGGTAATATTTCTGTCAACCAACTTGCTGAATTATTTTCAGATTGACATTAAAAGTTAACAGTGCCTTGAAGGAAGAAATTTGTTTACCATAGTTAATTTTGGTTTTTTCTTTTGTAATATGTTTGTTAAAAGTTTTCCTCTGAAACTTGACAGCAAAATCTGTTTTTCTAGTGAAGGACTACTAAGCCTAATGCTTTTTTCATGCTTGCCTTACTTTACATTCTGATTTTATATTCTGTGCTCACTCAACTGTTTCATTGTATTGCTTAAGCAAATGGAAATACACTCTGTTTGTTTGATGTATTTCAGATAATGAGGATAGTAGTTATGAGTAGTGTGAATTGATATGTGTACTTAGAAACAAATTCAATAAAGTTAACCATAAAGTGATGGTGTTCTTATGCCTCGTGTCTTAGAGAAACAAAATCAAACTCCCTCTCTATTTTTTTAAATTTTTTTTTATTTCTTCATACCTTCAGATCTTTAGACCCAGACTGCTCATTTGCTTGATTACCCAATTGTCTTTACTTAGATCTGTTACCTTCTCGATGGAAATTCCAAAAGATAAAGTAAAATCTGAGTAATTCCTTTTTAAATGCACATACTGCATTCCGTGTAGATTCATCCTCTGTAATTTGGACCTATAAGTTAGGAACTAGCATCCAATGTTTCACCGTTAATGGGAGGTGGTGCTAAAGCTTATCTTCCAGTAGAAAATAGCAGCCTGAATAGAATCTGGATTAAGAAGGGTAAATATCAGCCTGTATCGGTCTTAATTTTTTTTATATACCACACAAGATACCAAAACACATTTACATGGTCTTTGTCTTCCCATGAAGACAAATCTCTGCACTTGCCTTGGAAATTGAAGTATGCACTGTTTCTTTTCCTTGCAATTATTAGTTGAAGGAACACCTAAGGGTATTTTACTGTTGCCACCTTTTATGGTCATAAAGGCATAATAGGACATGTTGTTAGTACATGTACTGTTTCTTCTGTGTTAAGTAACATATCCTTACTGATTGCTTTCTTTGCCAGAAGAGCTTAAATGAGATAAATAAACTGCACAGCAGCAAGTATATATTTGGTCCCTCTTTTAGCAGTTTCGTTTTTTTGTGAGCTTGTTTCCCCCTAGCAGAGGACAGTTACCTGGCAGACCTCTGAAAGAGGACAGAGTACTATTACCTGTTATTTCTGCCACTTGGAGTTTGTTGTGCAGAAGGACAAATCTGGACAAATATAGGAAAGACTAAAGCTAGCTGCTACCAATAACTGGTCCCACCCTAAGCAGATGTGGGATGTGCAGCCAAGACCACATGGTGGACAAGTTGCTGCAATAGAGTAAAAATGAATCCATGTGTTTGTAATACCAAGTAATTTTCTATTGTCTTTTTAAAAAATCTGCCATTTAAAAAGCAGTATGTAGAAAATAGAGAATAATAGCAGAGGGAGACAAAGTTTGGTGTTCTTCCAAAAGAGAGGAAGAAGAGGATTTATATCCTTTGCTGTTAAGGGTCACGAGTCTTCTAAATGCATGAATACTTCCAAAAACTGTAAAGGAAAACATGTAGAACAGTATTGTTTATAAACCCCAAACAACTTGACAGCTCAAACACATACCATAGATTGGAAAGAAAACACCACAGTGCAAGTTAAATAGCAATAGCCTTTCCATATTGCATAACAACTGTTGTTTACTTGCTTTAATTCTATTTCTGTGAATAAAGAGCTGGTAATCATGTCTGACATTTTAAAATACATTAACCTCTACATTACTTACAGCTCCCTCTAAGACTGTCAGACAAATAAAGTCATGCAGTTTCCTTCTGAAACTTGAGAATTAGGGGTTTTTTTATGGTATTGTGTTTCTCTTGGTGAGTTTATCTCAATTTGCCATATAACTCAGCCATTGCATGCAGTTGTTCTGTCAGGAACAATCTTGGTAGGTTCGGGTGCAGTGGTTCTGCTCAGAGAGTTCACACAAATCTCTGCAACCACCAACTTCTATGATACAGAAATGAAGGAAAGAAGTGGTAAGAAAGAAATCCAAATCCCAGGAAATAAAACCACCCATTCAGAAAAGTTGAGTGTGTGAATCAACACATAAAAATACTGGAGGACAACCATTAAACCAGAGAGGAAAAGCAGAGAGTAGATTTACTTCATTACCTTGCTAACAAGGCTGGGCGGCAGAGACATGCAGGCTCCAACAGGCTCAGCTTATCCTAGTGGACAGTGGGGGCCTCACTGCTTTCCCCCGTACAACAGCAGGGTTTGCACATGTCTGTGAGTGTCCTCTCTCTGTGTGATTTCTGCATCTCAAAGGAAGAGCAGGAGTAGGCATAGGAAATGGAGTTTTTCCACACTGGCAATTTCAGCATTCCCAGCTGTCCTGGGTTGCAGTGTATTCTATTACCACCTTCATGAACTGTTGAAACCAGGTGGGGTGGTGTTCCTTGCCTCCTCCCTCCGGACTATCTTCTGTTAATGGGCCATCTAGTCTCACTGCCTGACTGACAAAATTACATCGTCCCATTGTGAGATGCTCCGCCCAGAGGGAAAAACCAAGCATCCCATCCTGTATATAAACTGAGATTTTGAACACTACAGGCAGCCTTTTCCACTGGATTTCCAGAGGACGAGAGCTACCCCTCGACCTTCAGGTGAAGACCAGACTCTTTCTACAGGATCACTGCTTCACCAGAGCCATCATTCCCGGAGGACTGCAGCTATCTAATTGGACTGCTACCAACACCCTGACCGACAGGGTGTTAGGTTGTATCCTGACTCTGTCAATTCAAACGAGTGTTTTCTGCCTTTATTTTTAATTTTCCTATTAAATTGTTATTCTGACTTGGTGTCTCCCCTGGTTTGTTTTCAAAGTAGCACACCAGCCATAAGGTCACTTTGAGCAAAACTATTCCTTCTTCCTCACCAAGTCTTCTGGTTTTAACCCTTTTAACCCAAACATTGAATGTAAAAGTTCTTACTGGGCTTTTTCCATCCATGTGTGTATAGACACTACCCAGAAAACACAATGCAAAAGTACAGCCTGCTTTTGGAGAAGTAAATAAAAGCGTTTCTGTCAGAAGCTTTCTATCAGTTGACTTGGGAAAATGAGCTTCCTGATCAGTTTGTTACATCAGGCTAGACAGAAGGATCTGCACATGGATCCTCTATGCTGTGAGGTGTCACCCTGAGGAAATCAGATACAATACTTAAAAGCAGTTCAGGTGATTTTAACTTCTGCCGTGCCTCAGTTTTTGACAGTGCAGAAATATGAACTAATAAATATTCTGAATATTGTTTCCTGCAACCCTTCAGAGTTCCCTATCTTTGGAAAAGTTTTCTATTGCTTCTGGCTTTCTGGCATTGCTAGTAAGAAAAATGTGCCAAGAATGGAAGAGCAGGCTTTTTCCTAACTCACATTTTGGAAAGAATGGTGTCAGCTGCTTATTTCAGCTTGTAATGATAACAGAGCACATCAGATCTTGGATCCTAAGGATGACATGCTCACTTTGTTCAACAGGAGCATAGGTGCCACAAAGTTACCTGTGATCTACTTTACACCACTGTTATCTTACTGCATGCAAAGGAAAAGGTCCTGGTAAATGGTGGAATAAGGGGAAGAATTGTGGCTTTGTAAAGAAGGGAGGTGCTCTCAAGTGCTGTGCAGTAGTCACCCCTGTGCAAAATTTAATGCAGAGGACTTGACACTTTAGTACCGGATAGAACAGACACCAATTTACAACATAAATTTTAACAACAGGACAAATATTTTTTCTGCCACATCTTACATATACAGTAACAATATACATTAGGTGACAGTTACAAGAGTACACAAGGAAAAGCTATCTTTGCACAACGTAATGGCCTGTTCTAAGATCATGGTCATAATATGTACGTTAAGTGACAGAAAACCAAACAAAACAACTGTGTATCATTTGGCTTTTCCTTTGAATCTAGAGAGTTTTATGTATGTTTTTGCAAGGTCACAGATACCATTTACAAAAGCTGGATGATGTGCCTTTGATCTTGTCCTCCTAGTGACCTCTCCGAAAAAAAAGATGTGTAAGTTAAAATAGTCTGTGATGCTGTTCCATCACAGCATGGACAAACCACACTACAAGTGAGCCATGCGGCTGGCCATTGTTTCAGCAGCTGGGTAGGGCAAGCAAGAGAGCATAACCTGCAGGACAAGAGGAAAATTAATGTCACCCTTAGAACATCGTAAGTGAGCAAAGAGGCAGAAGTGACAGGATTTCAAACAGGAGAGCCAGTGAGAACAGGCATGGGCAAAGATGTGTGCCAAAGAAATGGAAGGTGTTTGATAGATTTCAAGGGAGACGAAAGCAAAAGCTAACACTAGTGGTGAATTCAAGCATACTTCAGAACAATTCTTTTAGAAAAGCGTCTTCCTGTTGCCAAAGAAGCACAGAAATGCAAGAAAGGTAAGACATCTGGAAAAACCTTTACTTCACATCAGAGCCTGCCCTCTTCATTTTTAATTAAAGTTTGGAAAGCATCTGGAAAGAAATCTTTCAGGTCTTCATACTTAGATTTGTCAATACATCAGTAAAAAGTAAAATCAGCAGACATGAGTATAGATGGTACACTGAGGAAGAGTCAGTCTAGGAGTTATTTGAAGAAAAACAAACTCAGGGAAAGAGTGAAATGGTGTACTGGACTTCCAAAAATTTTTTTACGAAGCCACATACTAGCAGTGTCTGAAAAGAGTAGGGGAAAAAGGAACAGACCTATTGTAGAGCAACAGTTGGTTTACCAAGAAACAGAAGAACGTGAATAATGTGCAGGGATCAATGCCAAGGTCCACGATGTTCAACATAGTAATTAAAGCAAGAAGGGTGCTTAGTGAGCTGATAGAGCACTGACAGTTAACTATGAGTCTGAAAATGAGTCCTCAGAATTTCAGAAAAAAAACATTTTAAGCAAGATTATGTGTCAGATAACAGAAGTTAATAAAAGAAAAACAATAGCTAGTTTATGTACTAGCTATTGCAACATTGTTAGTTTGTAGTTTTCCCATGAGATATCATTAAACTGAGAACTAACTGGTGCAGCATATTATGGATATCAAAGCTTTGACAATCCTGAAAAGTAATTATGTAAATTCACAAATGAAAAACACTGATTAGAGCCTTTGTCTCAAGGACAGTCTAATCCAAGGATGGGTCAAATCGTGGCAGATATCCCCGAATCATATCACTGTGTGCCTGCCATAGTCTCATACCCTTTCTGGTGATATACCAAGGGCAGCAGAAAAATGCTGAATTTTTGGTCGGTCCCTTACTTCAGGGTTAATGCTGAAATAATTACAGAAAAACTGCATAATACAGATTTGGTTTTTTTCAAGATTGTGTTTGTTACCACTTGCGACTAGAAGACTCCTTAGATCAAGAAAAGCTAAGGTACAGTTTGCCCATTTTTGAATTTTTCCCAGTGAAAAATACCATCTAGAATCCATGTATTTACCTTAGTAAGGTATCAATGTTTTCACTAGTGTTAAGTATGATTCTTCAACCACATCGCTTTGTATTTTGGGGTTTTTCATATGAGGAGAAGTAATAAATATTTTAGAAGAGACAAATAAAAGGCTATTTATTTTCTTTTCCTCAGTTATATTTGTTATGTAAGGAGAGCTGTATTAGGGGTACATGCCCCAAAATCTATGCTTTTCCTGTTGTTGGGTAGCTGGCTGTGGGGGTCGTTTGACCCTGGCCCACAGACAAAAACCCACACAGCTCCTGTCTCCCTCTGCTTCCCTGTGACACATGGAGGAAATGGAAGGCAGGCAAAACCACTCTGGCATCAAGACAGTGACACTTTAATAGGGGAAGCAAAGGCTGTGCATGCAAGCAAAGCAAAAACAGGAATGCATTCACTACCTGCCATGGGTGGGCAGATATCCAAATGCTTCCTGGGAACCAGGGCCTCAGCATGTGTAACAGCTGCTTGAGAAGGCAAATGTCATCTCCTCTGTCATATCTCATATTCTTTCTCTGAGCCTTTATTGTAGAGAAGGATGCTCTATGGGGTGGAATATTCCTTTGGTCAGTTGGAGAGTTGTCCTGGCTAGGTGGCCTTCTAATGCCCTGCCCACCCTGAGTTTACTCTCTGGGGAGTCAGAGCAGGAAAGAGGAACCCTTGACACTGTGCAAGTTTTGTTCAGCTGTGGCCCAAATACTGCTGTATTATCAACACTGTTTTAGCCACAATTTTAAAGCAAGCACTTTATGGGTAGTGAAGGACGTTGACTCATCCCAGCCAGACCCAGTAGATCAACATTTTTCAAGGTTGAGTCTCCTTTCCAACACCGTTCTGGAAACAAACAACAAAATCTCTTTTTTTTTTCCTATACAACTGTCATAAACTTACCAAGCTTCTTGCCCCCTGAGTTAATTGACAGTAAATTTCTAGCAGGAGTCAAAAAGCCAGAAGCCGAAGTAATGAGAACAATCATTTAAGCAATACAATTCCTCCCCCTTCTGCTGAAAATACTGAATGTAAAACATACATTCCTTAAAGCAAGAGTTGGCAATAGGTAAGGCAAATATACTTCTAAGGGGATTTTACAGTTTTTCAAATAATCCGTATTTGCCACTTGTAATTTTCAAGACTTGGGGTGCTTCTGGAAGTAAAGACTTTTCATGCAAGATGAAGCAGCAATATAGTCAGATTTAAGGCTGTTATTTGCTTTTTCCTCTCTCTTCCACATATCTTAGCAGAAGATGAAATCTAATCTTCTACTTTAAGGTCCAGCTGGGAGATTGATCCTAGGTCCCTCATATAGTGTATAAGTTCGTAATTACCTCTCTGTTAATCAGTCTGCACAAAAAAGACCTAAATCATTATCTGTATTTGTGGGAGGAAATAAAGCAAAATAAACTTCTCATAATTTTGTACTCCACAAACAAGAATTCAAAATTATAATTTCCTTTAATAAATCTATTCATAAAAGCAAATTACCTCATGTCACACAGTGCTTTGAAGACGTACCTTGTAAGTAGGTATATATTTATGCCCTATCTGCTTAGAGTTAGGTCAGAGTAAAGGCATCTAAGGCACTGGTGCAATGTTTTGGTCATTGCTTACTAGGACTTGGACATCAAAAAACAGATTCAGGCTTGGATCTGGTGTAACTCTGTTGACTCATTTGTCAATCCACTGACCAATTTCACTGACCAATTTACTATACTGTAGCCTACATTTAAATTAATTTATCCCGAAAAAAAATCTTGATGTTGTTTTTATGGAGAAATGGAAGAACTATTTCTGCAATAGTAAAATGGTCACAAAAATTCCTTGCCCCTGCTCACCATGAACCTGAGTAACAGGTGACTCCCAGCCTCTGAAAAGGAAATTCCTTTAGCAAAATGCTGAAAGCTACAAAAGGATAGATGGTAAACTCTGTCCCAAAATGCAGGGAGCAAGTGAGGCAGCTGGGAAGTTATTTTAACAGGGGGAAGCCAGTCAGGAAGCACAAAATGACACTTGATGTGAATTTGTGATGAGATTATTTATTTAAACTACTGGGCAATTAAACAAAAAGCACCAATGAAAGAAATCCTACATCCTGTTTATCAAAACTTGATAGCTGAAGTAAAAATACTGCTTCCTTGTCAGTGCTATAGCACTAATGACGATGAAAAAATAGCTGATAGCACATGCTGTCCCTCAATTTCTTACTGAAATCGTCAGTATCACTTAGTTATAAAGAGTTACTCATTATCATCACTGAATGGAAGGGAACACAAGAACATGGTTAAAAGACAAAAATGCAGCCTAGGATGAGACATGGTGCAGTGGTTTTACTGAAAGACAGCAGACAGAGATTGTTGCTGAAAAGAATATAGCGGAAGGTATTTCTGGAAGCAGACAATATTAACATGGCATTTGAAAAAAATCCTGTAAGTGGAAGTGAGATTTCCACACAGAGGTCTGGCGAAAAATTGGAGATCCCCAAGGGGAAAGATCTATAAGGTACACCCAGCTAAAATTAAGAGCAGTGGCAAAGCACCAACATATTGAACTAGAAACATGATCATGATCTGTTATTTGGTTATCAATATACTACTAACATTGATTGATTTCTTCACTTTTTCTTTTGGGGGGATATTTTTAACCACTGACATGCCCAACCACGCAACTTAGGAGAAAGTAAGGTTCTAGTCTATTTCATTTTCCCCCTTTCTGCTATTGCATCAAGCCAAGTTAAAGCCATTTCACTGAGTTATTAAGTTCCAGGTCATGTTTAAAAGAATAGTATTTTTCCATTACAGCTGTTCATAAGCTCTCAGTTGGTGTAAAAGTGCAGAACTGACGCAGCTGAGTCAACCAACCAAAGCCCTGTCTTACTTTATTACCCCTGCTCTCACCACCAATTCTATTCATCAATGCCTGTCGCTGATAGCCAACATTTCAATCAAGGATAGACTTTCTAAAGATTTCTAGCAAATACAGTATATAGAATAATATAAAGTTTATACTAACTAGATAATCCTGGAATGCATCAGACACCCAACAGCCTTACCTATCCACCCATTTTCAGACTGGGAAAGAAATTGGATGCTGGTGTTTGGCACCTGAGTCACAGCCTGTGGAACCCCATGTTGCGTGTCCTGTGTGTCCCCAGGTGTGTGTCCTGTGGAGCCCTTCTGTGCCTGCCACATAGCATTACGACCAGGTAATGATGATACCATTACCACACATCTCTACAGATCTTTACCGTCTCCGTTTCCTTAGGTAATGAATATTCATTAGGTTTTAAATGAATAGTCATAAGGGATTAGAATGTGGTTGGCATTGATTTATTTAGTTCAGCCCAATTTGAAAACATCAGTGGCCAAATACCAGCAGTAGAGTATTATGATTACCAGCATTAGGCGGTTCAATGGTATCGCTAGAAAGCAATTAGCTATCAATATTTCAAAAGCAAACAGAGACTGCAGGAGAGACAATAATTGGTCTCTTTCCACGCCTGCACGATCCGAGCTACAGGAATGTTTGGGCGTTGTGTAAATCTTCCCTTTGGCCGGAAGGTGTCACTTCGTCACCACTGTTTGCAGGATTGGGACGAGCTGCTGTCCGTCCGCAGGGCCCCGCAGCGCTCAGAGCCCCGCAACGCGAGAGCAGCAGCCACACAGGGATGCCCTGAGCACAGGGATACACCGGGCACCGGGATGCCCTGAGCGCGGGGATACCCTGAGCACCGGGATGTCCTGAGCACCGGGATGCCTTGAGCACAAGGATAACCTGAACACCGAGATACCCTTAGCACAGGGATGCTCTGAGCACGGTGGCTGCAGCCACCAGCCTGAGGCACACAGCTGGGCCTCCTGACACAAAGACAAAATGGTGCTCACACTGCAAGTGTGCCCATCATTCTCATTTCTGATGCTTTTAAGGGATGCTAGTGTTTTCTATCTGAGAATTAGGTAATATTCCTACATTTCTGCACCCATTTTATTAGTTTTCTTTCTGCCAGCATTTGGCAACGTGTACCTCACAGGAGACAGGACTGCTTTCTGTTCAAAGAATTAAGTTACTTAAGTTTCTGAACTATTTTGTTTCATTCTAAACTACAAGAGACAGAGCTGCTTCTGACAACTAACAGATGATAGGGAAGTGTGAGACCAAAGGCAGTAATGTTACTGAGAAGAGAGTGGGAGGGTAGGGAAGAAAAACAGCAGCAGTGGATTCTCAGACCTGATGTTTTCTTTCCTAACATTGGGCACTTCACTCAGCCTCCCAGCTTAGATATCTATCTATCCTACTCCATCTGGCTTTCATGAAGAGACAGAGAGAGATGCGTCCAGTAGGATCACCCAGTTAAGGTAGCCATAAAGCTGCCCTCTGTCTGTGAAGCAGCCTGAGCTAAAGGACTCCCCCTAGTTCGGCATCACAGTAAAATGCTGGAAGACAGAACCAGGATGAATCTGGACGACCTCTTCTTCACTGTCATTATTCAGCAAGAAAAGACAAGGATTCAACGCTTGAAATATCATTTTATATCAGTTGTAAAAGGTGTAGATCTCTTTTTCCCTGGCAAGGTTCCACTTGTTTCCACAACTGTTTTCCAGCACCACAGATTTTATTCAAAAGAAACCCTCTGTGAGTAGCAGATCTGTGCAAACATCCTTGCAAATGTTCTGGGGAGTAACAGTTTTTAGATAATCACCTTCTGCACAGGCTTCACACACTCTCCCTGTCAGATCCTATTAGAATCACTGTGAATAACACTACTGTGTTATTCCAACATTATAACTCACTCTTGTCAACCATGTTAGTTCATAACATGCTGTGCCAGTACAAAAGACATGACCTTCCAGAATGGAGTTAATGAAGCATTAGGCAAGCACAATAATTCTATTAAAGCAAAAATATGGAACATACAATAGATGCAGAAAAATCACTGCTTGGTATGCTTTCACTTATTATGATACATGGCAACAAAATGGCTCCCTATATTTCAATTTAGGAATAACAATAAAGTTCATTGGGTATGTTTGATCCTTTCCATTGTGATCGAAAGAGCAGCAAATTCTTTCTCTAACTCATACCTATATTAAAAAGATATCAGGGAGCTCTTGTAATTCACTATTTATCTTAAATAATGCTTTATGGAAATCTTAAAAAGCGGGGGGAAAAAACAAAAGGAAAGTACTGCTCTTACACAGCATATTAAATACCAGATTCTCATTATGTTTCCAGAGAGAATGAGGATATCTATTCTATAAGGTACAATAGGTCAAATCAAAAATTCCCATCAGCATACTCAAAATGTATTTAGAGCCCAGAGCATCCCACTAGGGAGGCTGTAAACCAAGAAAGCCAGAAGTTCCTGAGGAGCTCGCAGAAGCATCTTCCTTTCTGAGAGAGATAGCAGCTCCAAGGGGCTGCCAAAACGTGGCTGCTGTCTGAGTTCACTGAAAAATGGGCTGTTACTGTGTGTAGAGTGCCTGGCTTAATTTACTGACAACTGGGCAACATCGTTATACCAATGTATATGATGTGAACTATACACATTTTCTAGTTCATTGGCTAAGAATGTGGTATTTGAAATATTGTTATGCCCATCTAAGTAGTGTGAACAGGATGTATTTTCTACTGCATTGACTAAGCATGTGTTATTATTTGAAATAAATCTTGATTATTTTAGCTTTATTTGGGCTTTTTTTTAGTCTGTAACATCCTTAGTTCTAAAATATTTATGGATATTTTTTTGAAGTTTTTTTATGTGCTTTCTTCTCAGTCCCTTGCGGGACACACAATTCCTTTTGCCTCTGAAGATCTTTAACACCAAGTCTCAATTTCTGGAAGAAGGGAAGACACAATGTGGTGTATTTTTTGAATACAGCTTTTGATTTGGTTTGGGATTAGTATCCTGGCTAAAGGTCAAAATATACTCTTTTCTGGCAAAGGATTGAAAGTCTCTGCCAGAGTCCTTTCCTCTCTTCCCTCCAATTACAAACTCTCCTGTAGCAATCTCAATGGAACAAAAAAAAAAAAAAAGATTGTTTAAATGATTTAGATAATTTAGATATCTATCACTTTAGATACAGAAAATACTTCTTTGCAGCTAATATTGATGAACAGTGGAAAATTAAGAAAGCAAGTTGAAATGCATATGAAATACATATTTTTTAAAAAAGAAATGCATATTATAAAGTGAATATTGTAGGACCATACTCTGTTCTTAGATATGAAATATTATATTTTGTTCCCATTAATTCCACTAAAACCCAGGCTTGCTCTGCCAGGTCTTATCTAGCTAAATATATTGTTCACAGAATAAGCTCTCCTACCTCCTGTTGGTCTCCCAAACATAATCAGATATTACTGTCTTCTATCATATGTCTACACAGGATTTTGGTTTTCACTGGTGATTAGGCCAGGCGGAGGTTAATGAGGAACAGTGTGCACAGAAGGTGACCTTGCAAAGCTGTTTCATCCCCCAGCAGCTCACAGAAAACAGTCCTTTCTAGTTTGCAGTGAGTCATTAATTTTAGCTGACAGACCTGAAGGCAGCATAGACATTAGTGCACAGCCTGCAAGCCACCTCTCTCTGCTGACCTAACCAATGAAATCACTCTAATTTCTACTGTCTTCTCCAATTTACCAGCAGTTCAGAAAAACTCCTGCTCATCCCCAGAGACCCCTTTTCAAAATGACCCGAATCTTAGAGCAGTGTCAAATCTTGCAGCAGTATGTTTGTAACAGAATCCCAGCTGTCCAGCCTAATAAGCAAGAGCAGTAATTAATATTTTATATGATTCATCAGCAATTAAAGTGGGAAATACCAAATTGGTTATCATTTATTGAAGAGAAGCTGAAATTTTTCACAGGCTTGAGGTTTAGGGTTGGGGGGGTTTTTTGGTACTGTTTTTTCTCCATCAAGAAACAAAAATTGAACAATAAATAAAGGATTTTCACCATCATTTCTTCATTTGCACCACTCTCACTTGTAAGTCCTGATGTCTCATATTCTCTTCCTTAGTGTCCCACCAGGTATCATATTATCTGTACAAAAGCTTTAATAAAATTTCAGCATTAATATGTGTGAGACTCACTTCAGGTAGCACTGACAGCTGCAAGGAGTAGTGTATATTGATGTTCTTAACATTTGCCTTGATAGAAAATGTTTATTTTATGCTTTTAAAGCTTGTCTGTAAAACACATCTTTTTTTTCTTAGGTAGCTCAGTACATAAGCTATCCTGTATTATTCTCAGGGTAAATCCCAGTTTTTGAAGTGCCTGAAAATCTGCAGTTCATGCTTCCTTCAGGGTTCAAGGACTAAGGCTGCAATAATTGTAACACAGGGTGCTATACAGGTAATTTTGTCCTGAGAAGGGTTAACTCAGCCAGTTTGCAAATGAGAAAAACATGGAAGGAAGCCTGAGACTCCGGGCTCCTGCAGTTAGGCAGGGGCTGATGCTCTGCCTCTGATGACCTAGCTGCTGCAAATGGCATGGCCACACCTCCCTGTTCCTAATGTGACACTTCCTGATGCACCAGGTCTCCTGTGAGCTCTCAGAAAGATTGTTCAGACAGTTCATACAGCAATAATCAATAAATTTGTTTTGCAGGGTTAATTTTTTAAAGTGTCTGTGAACTGATTCACAAGGGCACTAGTCTCCAAAGTGGGGTGCATGCACAGGAAAGTCCTGGTTTTCAGATTTGGGGGGAAAATATTTTTTGTATTGTCAATAAAAGATATTTTTAAAAATCTCCTCAAAAGTTATCTTAATCTCATCCTTTTTGATCTGTATTTTTGTGCATGCCTTATAGTGTGCATAATAGCACAGCAGTAAATATATATAATTTATTAAACAATAAAACTATATAGGGGTGTGCTGAAAATTCTTTTAATGATGGAGAGTGTGATCAAAAATTTTGAAGACTATTGCATTAGGGAATCAGCTGATGAAAATCAAGGTAATGAGGGTGCAATCCATGTGGAGGGGTTGGCACCCCTCTAAGAGTAGCTGGTAAATCAGTCCTCAATTGTGATAGTCCCCCACCACTTCCTCTTCTCATTAGTGAGGTTAGCAGAATAAAAAAAAAAGAGAGAAGTCATATCTGTGGCCTTGACTTTTGAAATTACAGACTTCTCAGAGGCAATAATCTCTAACAGAATAGCTTGACAGACGTGTGAAAAACAGTCTCTTAAATTGTTCTAGCATAAATGCCTAGAGCAGGTGAGTCAAAGACTTTAAGAGTATTTATGCAAATAGGCTTTCAAATGCACCTTTATTTCTAAAATAATGATGTTTGTTATTTCAAACTTCAAGCTTTCAAGCATCAGATCACATGTACCTATGTGGACATTATCATTCTCTTCTCTGTGGCCTGGATCTACTACACTTAGAGTGCCTCTAGTTACAGGATCAGATATCTAATTTAAAATGGACAATGAAACAATGCTTACCAATGTTACCCTCCTGAGTTATATTTAATATCTGGACTGAAGGAATCACCATACAAAATGCAGTTTTGAGCAGACATAATAAAGTAAAAATCTACTTGATGGCTTCACAGCCTTTTATGAATGTAATTTCCTACCTGAACAATACAGCTGGAATTGAAAATATTAGGCAAATAATTCTGTAGAAAGCTAAAGCTGAAAAAAAGACTAATATCTACATAAATATCTAGCAAAACCTAAGAAATAATACAATTAGGTGGGTAGAAAGAAAAGGGATTTTTCTGTATATTGAGAAACCAGCATCTGTATTTGGATTTGTATATATTCTAGTTCTTTCTAGACTTACAGATAGGTTAAAATGTATCCATTAATTTCAAAATCTTGGAAGAAATAATACTTATGGCAAGCTGCATTTGCCAGATGAGACATTCTACTGCGGAAAATTCTCATTATAAGAAAAAAGCAATGTTCGCTGCAGTAATTCCAAAGGGCAGTTTTGTTTCAAAGACATGACTGTCAGCATCCACGCTTCTCAGGCAAGTGACCTGGCAGAGAGAGGAGCACATGTTGCTAAAGGGATTTTTCAGTTAAGAGACCTCAAATTAACTGTGCTGGCAGCTCCTGCATCAGCTGGAGGAATATGCCCACTTTAGGGGTCAACAGTCCAAAAAATTCTGCAACTTTTAGAAGACAATCATCATCCAAGATGTCCCTGATAAAAGACTGTGATGCTAATATCAGTTTTTAGGTTTTCCTCATTTTTGCAATAGCTTACAGAAAGTAAAGACAGAGAAACTAAAATGACAAACCAAACCCACGAGAGTGCAGATCCCAAGGGCTGCATAGATTGGTGGTCCATCTAACACATTATACACGCTCTAATACCTGGCTGCAGTGGATGCCTAAGGAGGAAAATTAGAACAGAATGAGCATACACTAGTTTATTCAAATGCATTCACAACCTTCAAAAACATGCAGGTCTAGGGCTTACTGACTGAATGCAATGTCTCTGTACTAATAACTTGAAGAGGATTTTCTTCCCATTGTTTTGATCATAAACTTCTTGAATGCATGCAAATTTTCTCTCTCCACAGCAGCTCATGGCCATGAAGTTCCATACTTTAACCAAACATTATGCAAAAGACCTCTGCCTCTGGTTTGTTTTCAGCCTTTCCACAATAGCTTCATCCAACTCTTTCTAGCACGTACAATGGAAAATAAACTGTACTCAATTCTCACACAATTCACCCTCTCATGATTTTGCACACCCACCATACGCTGTCCATAGGCTGGAGAGTTTTGGGCTACTTAGCTGTTCCTGGAATACCCATTCTGGATTTCTAGCAGTAAGAAAGTGTTTTGAGCAGAAGTATTTACATTTCAATCCAGAAGTGCCTGGTAGTAGGATTTGCTGGTGACCTATATGTGAAAGTTGAATTATGAGTGGCACAAAGAAGTCAAATACAGAACAGCTACTTGGAGTCTCTTCCAGGGTCACTTTAGGAAATTGCAGTTGAGCTTTCAAACTTCTTGAGGCAGGATACTGCAGATGTTAAAAGCTTATGCAGGATCTGTAGGAGCTGAACAAATATTTGTCCAAGAAAAATACAGCAAGGTGCTATATCTGAAACAGACAGACTTTTAGTTATGAACATTGGGAGTATACCCTGAAGAATTGCAACACAGTCTTCATTGCCTTTCTCCTTCACTCTCCTTGGTATTTGCCAGGATTTATTGCTTTGTCAAAGGATGAAGAAGTTGCTAAGACAAAAAGATATACCTGTATCTTTTGTGGTTATTTGTCTGTCTGGTTCTCTCAGTTACTTCTTTAGAGAAAGAAATACCTTTTGATAACCTGTGCTTCAGGGTTATGGGCTCTTTGGGGCTTCAAATAACTTTGAACAACTCATGAGTTTCGTAAATAGTGATAAACTTTCACTGTTTTTCTCTTGTTTTCCTAAACTAAAGCATGCTAAACCAATGCATGGAGCAAAAGTACTGATAAACTTAGCAAGGGCAATAAAGGTCAGGGCCTAATGCATCATAATTTTCTTGCTCATTTTTGAGAGCAGTAGGCAAAAACATCAATAAAGGTGAAATAATAATAAAGCAAATGAATTGAAAAAATATGTTCTATCTATCATATACATTGTGTCTTATCAAGTTTATCTCAATAGGAGTGAGATCGTTCCTCCCTAGAAGGGTTTATGTCAGAGCTTTCTTTTTGTATATCCCCACTGAGTCCTTGAGTGACCAGATAGTTCTTACAGATTGAAAGGTAGTAGAGAAGGTATATAATAAGGATTGTAAACAAAACCCTTTAGTCTTCTTTTCAATTCTTCTTCAAATTTTGTCTTAGTTCATTTCAGTATGAAGGTTAGACTTGTACACTTTGAGAGGCAGACAATATTTTGATTCTCTTTGCAAAAACAACAAAAAACAGGTAAATCTTCAATTTATCTCTCCTTACAGTTCTGCAACTAGGACAGTAAATTGTCTAGACATTTATATTTTTTCTATCTTCTTTTAGAATTACTGTGTGACTCCAGATCAAAAGGAGAAGCAAACTACTTCAAATAAAAGACCTGTTTAAAAAATGATGATCTATAGAAACTGACTCATATTTTTTGTCTTGTTTTTGAGGAACAGATAGAGTGTACTAAAGACATGTCTGGTAGTTCTGCAGAACTAAGTATTTTAATAAGACTCTCCTATTATGTTCTCTTTTATTGGGAAGTATAAGATGATGAGGTAAGAAATCTGAGAAGAAGATTACAGATGGTTAAATGTCCTTGCAAAGACACTCATAATCTTACCATGAAAAAATGCAAAGAGAAGGCCACTTCAGAAGGAAGTTTAGCTAAATGACAAATAAATTATTTCGTAACATGTAAAGAATTCTCCTCCCATAGTTTCTCAGTGGTAAGCAGTAGGCAAATAATTTAGGTGAGAGCAATGCCTTTATTTATTTATTCCAAGAAAAAAAATTATAACATACAATGTAATTTATATTGAAAGGGTCTTTCTGATAGGAGACAATATAATTACAATATAATTACTTTTCAATTAATCCCATTATAGACTGAAATAAAATGACCATGATTTACACTGAACAGATTAATGGTCAAATGTAAACAGGCTGAAGCTTCTGCTGAAAGCAGCAATCCTGAAATAGACTGTGAAGGCTGACGGTTTTCTCTGGAAAGATAGCATAACTAGAAATATTTCTGAAATAAAGAAAAACTGTGTGGACTTTAGAAACAGGGTAACATAAATGTCATCAAGTGTGAAGATGAACACACAGACACTAAAAGATGCAAGAAAGAGGAGGAAAGATGTCAGGTCGTGTGACAACAAAGCTGTAGAAAAGCCAAAGATCAACTCGAATAATCCAGATTAGATTCATTCAAGAGAAATAAGGAAGTATGGCCTTTTCAAAAAAAAAAAACAGGCTTCTCATATTCTCATGAATATTCTGAAATACTCACCTTAAATTCTAACAGAGCTTTGGTCACAAATTCACATAGTTTCTAGATTATACTTGTCTTTATCTCATAATCATATTTTCTAGGGATACAGATATTTTAAATTCATTTGAATTAAAAGAAAAAATCTTCTAAAACTATGCTAAAAGTGTTACATATTGCAAGCAATTGGTACTGGAGGCAAACTCAGTAAGAGAAGAAGTTTTTGCAGACATAATTACGTTAAACAATAAAATGATCAAGTTAAGATCATGTATTTCATAAGTGCACAAATTGTTTTATAAGTACATTTATCTGTTTCATCCCTAACTCCCTTTTTGTAGCTAATTAAGCTATTTATTTACAAGAAAGGACAAAATTATATGTATTTAAATCTATCTACGTTGTTCTATTCATTGGAATAAGATTTTACTGATCTATTCAGCTATGTTGCTGAGGACAAGGTTGTCTCAATGAAAATATGAATAGATTATGTAATTTTGACTTCAAGATTGCTTAACATTTCAAATCAATTGCCAAAGCACAGAATAATTTTTAACTTTTGCATGTACAAGTTATGGAAACTTCACATGTGAGTGCACACACACAAACACAGACACATACAAATCACCAGCTGATCTCTAATTCAGTCAGCAAAACTATGCTGATTTACTCATGAAAATATTAGACACACGCCAAATACAAAAATTCATTGTTTCTGTACAGAGGGAAAAAACCTCAAGCATGCACTGTGTACTGGGCATTTTCCAAGCTTCCTGATGGAAAGATACCAAGGATAAATGGCTCAATTTATTCCTGATGCATGCTTAGAAGTACAATATCCTGAAGTTATATGCTATACAGACAGACACGTGAAGGAAAAACAAGGATGAGTGACTACTTTACTTGTCCAATGCAGTTTCTTCTGTGCAATACAGAGCAGAGTGAAGAGGAATTTGTGAGAAATCACAAATCTTTTTGAAAGCATGTTAGCATATTTCCAGTGTCTGTAATGAATCATGTGAAGAGCTGCCACTGATCTCGAGTGTCATTCCACAGTTTAATTCCCTCTATGCCACAGAACTCAGACAATGTAAAAGCGACCAAAGTGGAGAGCCCGCTGGGGAAGTGGGCACGGGTGAAGGCCAGTTGGCAAGCTTCTCATCCATGGAAGTGATGGTCACTGACTCCTGAGAGACCATCCAGAGATAGTTCATCTCTGGAATCTGCGATTCCCCACCATCATCCAGATGGCCAGCACCTACAGTCTTTGACAAACCACCTTCCAAATGGCTGCTCCTGTGCATAACCAGCACATGTCTCTCTTCACTGTCTTATGCCATGCTGGAATCCTTAGAAGCAATCCTGTTTGGGACTTTTTTCATCTAGTAAAGCAAGGTTGCTAGATACAAACAGTTCGGGTTTTACTGGTTTTTTTACGGCACAGTGTGACAGCTTGTGGCTACCTGCTAAAGACTAGGTGTTATTGTTTTCAGCGCAACTTTCCCATATTTTAATTATGGTAAATTAACTGTTTTATGCAAGTTCTGTACTGCACCCAGACATACACCACTCTTTGGATTATGTTTACTAAAACAACTCCTGGGAATACTTTGGAAGGTGATGGAATAACCATTCCTTCCACATGTAGAACAAGAAGCTGGTCAGGACTCGTGTTGTGGTTTAAAACCAGCTGGAAATTAAGCTCCAAGCTACCTCTTCCCTTCTCACCACCCCTTCTGGTGAGAAAGGGAAAAAAGGCAGAGATTATGGGTTGAGACAGCAATTTCCTAGAACAGCAATGAGATGAGGAACACAAAGAGTAACAGCAACAATACTACTAAAAACAGTGTATGAAATAGGGTGATTACATGCAAAAAATGGATACAGAAGTCCAACCCACCCATTGTTACCGTGGCCAGTGACATGTGTCTTCCCGACACAAGGGAGAAAATGGCAGATGAAACCACAGCCAAAATTTTTTTCCCTGAAACCCAAGGCAATGAAAAACAAGGATGGACAAACCTCCAGGCTGTATCACCCACACCACACCGCCCCACCACTACGTTCACTGCTTTGCTCCCCTGGAAAAAAGGAGCAAAATGTCATTGGCTCTGTGTCACATTCATTTTTCCTTCCACCCAAAGTCATGCTCTGTATTGTTGTACTGAATAACAACCCAGACATGCCCTTACTGCTCCAGGCTCCATGCCCCTCACGGCAACTGCAAGAAAATTAACTCTGTCCTATCTGAAACTGGGACAACTCGTCAGCATGGATTCACAAAGAGGTCTTGCTTGCCCAGCCTGATAACCTGTGATGAAATGTCTGAATTGGCAGAAATGGGGAGACCAGTAGATATTACCCATTTGACTACCTAGACTTCATCAGTGTTTCTAACACTGTGTCCCATAAAATCCTCACAGAGAAGCTGCTGAAGTATGGGCTAGGTGAGCAGAGAGCAGGGTGGGTTGAATGGGTTGGCCCAGAGGATTGTGACCAGTGGAATGAAGTTTAGTTGGAGGCCAGTAACTAGAAGTGTACCTCAGGAGTCCACACTGGGTCTGATGCCAATCAATATCTTCATCAATGACCTGGATTAAGGAGCATAGGGTACCCTGAGCAAGGTTGCTGATGATACAAAACTGGGAGGAGCAGCTGATACAACAGAGGATTGTGGTGCCAACCAGAGGGGCCTTGACAGGCTGGAGAAATGGGCTGACGGCAACATCAATAAATACCAAAAAAATGCAGAGCAAAGTCCTACAGCCAAGGGGGAGCAACTCCAGGCACTCCTATATGATAGGGACCTAATAGCTGGAAAATGACTTTGCAGGAAAGTACCTGGGAATCCTGGTGGGCACAAAATTGAACAGAAGCCATAAATATTCAAGCAGTGTTTGAAAGTTTGCATGAAAGCAAGAAAAGGCACTTTAGGTTACTGACTTGTAAGAGAACACACAGGGGAAAATGAAAGGGAAAGAGTCTTGGGGTATTGAAGGGCAGCTGCCATGAAAATCTAACTTCTATGAGCTTTCCAAAGAGCACAGGCTCCCACCAGGAGCCTACTTGCCTCAGTCACACAGTAGTACTTCCCCACTCAGCGACCAGTGTGTCTCACAGGAAATGTGTGAAGTGTCATGTTCAGAGAATTAAGTCAACGGATATGCAGATTAAGGAACATTACCCCTCTAGTGTCTAGAAAATACCTTATTTTCTGTGTTTCTGTGGAGGTTTTTTTGTTTGTTTGTTCTTTTGGTTTTTTGGTTTTTTTTCTTTTGCGTTACGGTTCTTCAAGGGATGGAAACCATGCTTCCTTCATTGCTGTTTTTATGTTTCACCCTGTCTCTCCTCTGAGAATAAACCCCAAGTTTGTTCTCCTACTTACTACTAGTGAGCTAAGTAAGATCTAATTTGATTTGTCCAAAACCATAAGCTGTATGAAAATTATTTATTAAAAGTTTGCCTGTTCCCAATTAAAACAGAAAGTAAATATTTCCTGAGAAAAATCAGCTTATGTATTTGGTCAGTGCCCGAAACCTGCTCTTATTTATTTCTAGTCTTTGTGGTGATACCTTACATCCTAAAATAAAGTGAAAGTCTTTGGACACCTATGATAAAAGCATAGAATCTGATTTCTTGGGCAGAAAAAGAAAGGCATTGTGGTAAGCAATATTGCTGCCTCCTGAACAAATGAATCCCCATACGGACACCTGGGGGCAGTAAGTCTTCACTATCCGTCTTTCTAACTTAAGCTTCTTACTTTCTCAAAGCAAGACAAATTTAAACATCTCAAAAAAGAAACGAATAAGTTTCCAACAGTCATTTTGCAAACAGGATACAGAGTTCGCAGCAATCCCAGACAGCTACGGGTTGGAAGGAAGGTGATTGAGAGCAGCCCTGCAGAGAAAGACTTGGCAGTGATAGTTGATGAAAAACTCAACATGAGCTGGCAATGTGCACTTGCAGCCCAGAAAGCCTGGGCTGCATCAAAAGGAGTGTGGCTAGCAGGTCAAAGGAGGTGACTGTTTTAGTTTAAAACCATTACTCTTTGTCCTGTTTAAACAGGCCCTTATAAAAAATGTGTCCTCATCTTTCGTATCAGCCCCCTTTAAGTATTGAAAGGCTGCAGTGAGTTCTCCCTGGAGTCTTCTCTTTTCCAGGGTGAAAACACCCACCTTTCTCAGCCTTTCCTCAGAGGAGAGGTGTTCCAGCCCTCTGATGATTTCTGTGGCCTCCTGTGGACCCACTCTAAAGGTCCACATCCTTCTTGTGTTGGAGGGCCAAGAGCTGGGTGCATTAATCTGGGTGACATCTCACGAGAGCAGAGGAGAGGAGAGGAGCAGAATTACCTCCTTAACCTTTTGGCCATGCTGCTTTTGATGCAGCCCAGAACAGACAACGATAAATGGAACCTAGAAAAAAAAAAAAAAGAAAGACTAAAGACAATTCATCATTGGAGATAACTGAAACATGTCAGAACAAGGCCCTTAGTAAGATACATAGTAAGATGAGGAAGTACATCTTGCTGTAAGCAAGGGTTGGACTAGATGGCTGTGAATGTTCCCTCAGTTACCCGATCATTATAATGTGAACATGCTATCACTGCACAGATACACATAAAAATGTTAAGATCTGAAGGCTATTCTGGTCAAAGCTTTATTAAATGACATTGAGAAGATTGTCAGGTTTTGAAACAACTCTTCAACAAACACTTCAACAGTATAAACTTATTCGGTGTAAGGCACTGACCACTGTTAGTCTGGGTAACAGTTCTGCAAATGTTGCCAGAACTGGAGACAGTGAGCAGCAGAGGAGCCACTGTGAACTGAACTGCCAGCAGAAAGGGCCAGCAGTATCCAACACCGCAGGAGCAGGAGCACAGCCTCCAGGAGGGAAATGATGGATGATCCCCCTCAATTCCACACAACTTAGACCACATGTAGATACTGTGTCCTCTGATCTGGGGTCTCCAGTTCAGGAAAGACAGTGCCAGGATTAAGGGAGCCCAGCAGGGCCCACCAGGATGCTGGGGGAACTAGACCACCTGTTCTGCAAGGAGAGCCTAAGGATTGGGGCCAGTTCTGCCTGGAGACGAAGGGCTTTGGTAGAACTTCAGAGCAGCCACCTCCTACCTATAACCTTCCATGTTGGGAAGGCAAGGACAAGCTCTCAACATGAGAAACAATGGGCAAATGTTGAAAAAAGCTTCAGATTGGACATAAAGGAAAACTGTTTTTTCCCATGGGGACAGCCCAGAGTGGTGCAGGCTGCCCAGAGGCTGTGCAGTCTGCCTCCTTGGAGATTTTCAACACCAGGCTTGAAAAATCCCTAGCCACATGGTGTAGCCCCCTCAGTGATGCTGCTTTGAGCAGACAGTTGCACTGGGGACCTCCTGGTGTCATTTCCAGCTTGAAATTTCCTATGAGCCTATGATTACTCCTCTCTTCCAAAACTGCTTTCTCTCCTATCTGGATTGGCCCATCCCATTCCTGTCACCTTTGGGCCTTCCCCAAGACATTTTTATGGATAAGTGTCACTCATTTTCACAACAACATCCCTCCATAACATTTGTGCAACTCCAAATACTCATGCCCTGCATCCTGCAAAGTCTCCTCTGTATCTGCAGGCAGTGAACCCTGTCAGCCTACAATAGCCCTGCACAGAATTTTTGTGGCTGACTCATCCTAGCTCTGAAGAAAAGGATGTCCAGATCCTGGTGGACACCAAGTTGAACATAAGCCAGCAATGTGCTCTTGCCTCAAACAAGGCCAGAAGTATTCTGGGATGCATTAGGAGGGTTTTTGCCAGCAGACTGAAGGAGATGATACTTCCCCTCTCCTCAATATTGGTGAGGGCACCACTGAAGCACCATGTCCAGTTTGGGGATATTCAGTACAAGAGACAAATGTACCTTTTGGAGAAGGAATCTGAAGGAGGGCCACCAGGATGGTAAAGGGAATAGAAAATCTCCCATAATGGAAAAGGCTGAGAGAGCTCAGACTGCTCAGCCTGGAGAAGTTTTGGGAGAATTTCATGGAACTGAAGGGAGGGTACAAGAGAACAGAGCCAGACTTTTTCCTCTGGTGTGTGCTAAGATGCAGTGGGTACAAACTGAAACACAGGAGGTTTCTCCTGAACAGAATGAAATCCTTTTTTTATCCATGTGAGCATGAATGAGCATGGAAACAGGTTGCTCAGGAAGGTTGTGGTATCTTCGTCCTTGAAAGTCCTCAAAAGCTGTCCAAACAAGCTGTCTTGGAAGACTCTGAGATGAACTTCTGTTAAGCCAAGGCACTGTTGTGAACACTCCTAAACCAGAAAGACCTTGGAATTAGTGCCAAGAGAGGCACCCCAGCCCCCTCTGTTGTATGGGTACTACACCCTATCTCTGCAGGATATTCAGCAGGAACCAAGAATCAGGGCCTCAGGGAGGACAAGTGAGAACAAGATGACATCATAAATCCATCAAACAAGTGAGAAGCAGAGGAGAATAGCACCACAAATTCCCCAAACAAGGAGATGAGAACAAAAAATGGTTGAGAAGGCCAAAGAAGAACTTTGCTCGAACTTTTGTGCTAACCTTTAGTCATCAGCTCAGTAAAATACATGCCCATAGGCTGTAGTGGCCTCTTACTCACTGTTGGTCTCTCACTGTTTGAGGTCTACAAAAGTGAGTAGCTGTCAGGCTGAGGGTGTGCTGGCCCTTTGGATTCCCCACAGGTTGATAAGAGACTGGAGCATTTCCCTTGTAAGGAAAGGCCAAGTGAATTGGGACTGCTCAGCCTCCAGGAGAGATGGCTGAGAGTGTACCTCATCAATGCCTGTAGGTATCTGAAAAGATCACATCAAAAGGATGGAGCCAGAATCTGCTCAGTGGTGCCAAGCAATGGGACAAAAGGGCAACAGGCAGAAGCTGGAAACCAAGGAGTCCCACCTGAACACGACAAAGAACTTCTTTACTGTGTGGATAAACACACACTGCAAAAGGTTGCCCAGAGCAGTAATGGAATCTCCCTCATTGAAGCTGTTCAAAAGCTGCCTGGATCCACATGCTCTAGGGGATCCTGCTTGAGCAGGAAGGCTAGACTAGATGACTTCCAACCTTTATCCATTCTGTGCAGCAAAGCTCCAGAGCCCAGGAATTGGACTGTATGCTGGAATCAAGACTGCCACGGAACCATAACAGCTTTGTGGCACAGGCTAGAGCTGTGAAGAAAACAGCTTTAAGGAGCAGCACCTCTGAGTTTGTGTTCAAGGGGAAGCCTGAATAACCAATTTCAAAGGTGTATTCAGTGGCAAATTCAGAGGAAGCAGCTGTGGCAGTCATATCCTCACCAGAACTTGCATGCAGCTGCACAGGTACTGAGTTAATCTAAACATAAATGCTCACAACAGTTTCAGAAAAATCAATCCACGAACTATCCAAATGTGTCTTCCTTACAAACCATCACCATGGGATATAAACTGTCCATCCCTTCTGTTCTCAACCATTTTGTGATTCTGTGATTCCATATTTGAGGAAACATAGACCTCCTCTGACTTTATTCAGAGACGTCTCTCAGAGCCAGACATACTCTCCCTCTCCTTGCCCACAGTTGCTCCATCTTTAATATTTTGCTCACAGCTTTAGTTAGGGCTGTGACTACTTGAATCTGTTAGACAGCAAAGATCATTTCATATCTGAGTCTGTCAGAGAGTCCCATTTGTGGGCTGGAGTAATGAAATTCTTACACATAGTGAACAGTGTAATGACTCCAGAATGTGTCATCTGATTGATTCTCAGATTTCAGAGATGGTTTTGGACACTGAAAAATCAGGGCAATGAGGGACAGAGAACTGTTTCTGACACCTGGTTTATAGAGATGATAGCTGATGGATGGCATTCATTAATGGTGTTCAGCATTATGGTACTCCTACTTAACTTCCTTCTGACTTCCTTCCACATTCACCTGCAAGATAAATAGTAAGGAAGAGAGTAGTCTGTGGAGCTGTGCATCTAAAATCTGCATTATGGGAAATACTGGGATAGGGGAAGGTGAAGGTCACAGCCAGGGCAGAAATCAGGAGACAGAGATGAGTTGGCAGGGCAGCACCAAGCTGAAGGAGCTCCTGGTGAGAGTAGTGAGTCCTGGCAACAGAAGATTCCCAGATCTGGGACCCCTAGCTGGGGTTTATAGACTTACTCAGAAGATGTGTTTGAAGTGTCCATCACGATACTTGTTTTTCAGTCATTAAAACAATATGGTATGGGAACTGCATCCACATATCACATGTGAATTTATTATCTATTTTTGTTTCAGTTTACACATATCCCCTGGGAGATGCAGGAGTATGTGCATGCTTGATACAACTGATTTGAATGGATTTAAATGAAAAAGCCTCCGTTTCTCTGGGGAATGATGTATGTACACTATGTGACATATTTTTCACCACTAAAGAAACTAATACTCATCTGGCAACAGGTTTTCATTGCAATTTATTCTGATTTGTGGAAGTGAATCAGCAAAAGGCATTGTGGCTGCTTTAAAATCAGAGACTGCTTCTTCCACGAATTAATTATCATCGAGCAGACGGTTCCGAAGAGGCTGTTGCGATCTTTGGACTGGAAGCTCGGATTTTTTAATTCCCTCTGCCCGCCGTGCGCTCCCGTCCCCGTGTTCTCCCGCCGGCGGCAGACCGCCCTGCCCGGGCTGCGGCCACGGTGGCTCGAGGGGCTGCCGGACAACACCCCGGGGGGACTACCGAGGAGCACCAGCACCCCGCGGGGCTGCCGGCCAACACCAACACCGCTCCCCGCGCCCTCCGCGCCTCCCCGCAGTGCCGCGGAGCAGCCTTGAACTCGCCGTGCGAGCGGCGTGGAAGCGCCGGGCAGTGCCTGCCTGCGGGACCGGACCCTCCAGGGCCCGCAGCGTGCTCCGTAGGAGCGCTGTGGCGGGATACACACTCGGTCATCATCAGCTGCAGGCACCCGCTCTCTGCACGCTTCCAGGATATGGCCTGCCGTGGGTGTTTGAATTAGGGCAGAACCACGCCAAAGGATCACTTAGAAAAATTTATTTATGGCAGCAATGATTTCAACTTTTAAACCTTATGATAGGTTGAACAGTGTCTGGCAGCAATTATTTACATTTTTGAACAGCCTGCGGAAGCAGAGGTTTAAACTTTTCTGAACAGCACATGGAAATGGCGACTTTGGAAGAGCCTGTAGCAGCAGCAATTCAAACTTTGAACTTTATGTGAATTAGCCTGAACAGCCCATGGCAGCAGTGATCTGAACTTAAGGAGAGGAAGAAGGAAAGATAGGAAAACAAAGATAAAGACCCGTGTCACCACCCAGGGTTCCAGCATTCCTGACATGATTCCTCTGGATGATAGGTGCATGGATGGTGGGTGCACACACATCCCCTCTCAGCTGCGCCATTTCTAGAACAGGCCTCACACAAGCACATTTTGTTATTCTGGAACATTTCAAAAGGGGATTGGGGACCCTCTTGGTTTCAATTCCCTTCCCCTGGTCAGAGACACAAGTGCAATCCTGTTTCAAACTTGTTTTTTGAGGTAGCTACCCAAGATAGGGAATTTGGTCCCAGAAAAGTGCTGTCCTGCCTCTGCAAGACGATCTTGTCTAAGTGCACTTCCCCTCACTGACACAGTAACATTCCTGTTGTCCTCTAATGAGTGAGACTACAATAACCCTTTCAGGTTTTAGCTCTCTCACACAAGGCAAGGTGATGAGGGCCATGTGACAATGGCTGAAGTCATGGGAAGCAGGGACTTATTCCCCTGGGGGCCATTGTGATCTTCAAAGTGCATCAGTGGAGAGGCAGCCCCAGAGACCTGTGGGATGTCACCATTGAACCCCTGTGGCTGCCCATGATTTCACAGCTCTTTAGCAGCCCCTGGCACTGTCCTGGCACATTGCGCTCAGGCCTGCTTTGGGCACACCCACAGTGTGCACACCTGAGCGAGACCCTGTCCTTGGGCTTGAGTCTTGGCTTTGGGGAGATCAGCAGCTCTTGGTGTTGAGCTAAGGCCACCCCTTCCTGCTGTGGGTCCCACACAGCAGCTGTCCCAGGGCCACAAGCCCTACTGAAGGCAGACAGGAAATTTCCTCTGCCTTCACAGAGCACCTCCTCCTTCAGGGAGGGTCCTGCTAGCCCAAGTTGGGGAAGCTGGGAAATGAGGCTGGGGGACTGGGATTGTTTTTCAGTGTGTCTGGGGGAGCCAAGGAGGCAGATGAGGGGAGCAGCCCTTGGTGTTGTCTGCCCCACAGGATTACTGCTGCTGTGGCTGCATGTCAGCCTGCAAGAAGGAAGGAGCCTTTGGGAGGCCTGGAACTCCACTGTCCCACCTCTTGCTTCGGTTCTTCCTACTTTCCCCTTCAGCATCATGTAAGCTTAGTATATGGCACATCTGTCCTTGTAATGGTGTCAGTTGCTGAGGAAGCTCTGGAGGAGTGTGCTCTGCCTTGATGGGCAGCCTGAGCCAGCTGGAGTAGGCAGGGCAGTCAGAGGCATCAGAGGATGACCCATGCCCCATCTGCCTGGGAGAAATCACCAATGCAGCCTGCTTGGCCTTGTGTTTCCATCACTTCTGCTTTGGCTGCGTCCAGCAATGAACCATGATGGGATATGCATGCCCACTCTTCAGGCTGCCTTTCCATCGTATCCTGCAGGTGCTACCATCAGATGACAAGGAAGAAGAGGACAGAGCTTGCTTTTCTGCCTGCCACCAGAGGAATGCAGTCAGGGAGAGGTCCCAGAACAGATCCCCTCAGCAGCACTAGGTCCTGTCCAGGTGTGTCATGAACAACAGCAACCCAGCCCAGGGGAGGAGGCCTGGGGGGTGCAACCAAGCATCGAGTGGTGTCAGAACTCCAGGCCCCTCAAGCACTACTGCCCAGCAGGCATCTGTGGCCAGGATTTCCTGGCACAAAACCTACCAAGCACAGGGGAATGTATGGTCACCACTGGGGGCAGAGCACATGTCCACATTGGTATGTTGGCACTGCCCCCACTGCACATCCAAGGCCTCCTTTTGGAGAGCCCAATAAATACACTGTAGCTCTTCACAGGGTGTTTTTTCATGTTCTTCAACCTAAGTGGTAAGGAGAGCAGGCATTTCTTCTTTCATCCTCCCCTTTCTATGTACCAGGGCCACATAATCCAAGCCCTTTGGACAGCAGCTGGACTGATGGTCCTGAAATCCTGCTTATCCAGAGGCTACAACACTGTCCAGCTGATAGCCCTCACCCTGCTGGGTCATCCTGCTGATTCCTTTTCACTCCGACAGCCCCTGTCATCCTCCACACACACCACTCTGAGCCTTTCTGTGACACTTGTCTACAACAGCAGGACAATTCTTCAGACCCGTAGTCTCATCACTGGCTCCTAAAATCCATTCCAGGGGAATGAGTCCCTTTTGACTGAGCCCCTTAGCTTGGTTTGATCCTTGTCAAAGAAAGACAGCTTCAGACCACAATCATCCTGGATGAAATTCAAGCAAAGCACATTTTTTTTGCAGGCCTAGTGCATGGAGTAGTTAGGTTTGCTGAACAGCCCTCATGAGCCTGTGCTTTGCACCAGGAGGGACCAGTATGTTATCACAGTAAGAAATTATTCTGGAAAGTGTCATTCAAATGTCTGTCCAGTATTGCTACCACTATGAAGAAGAGAGTGGTAGCAATGGTTTTCATTCCTCTTACACAGAGCTGACACTGGCCATTCATCACAGAGCTGGCCACTTCGGGAGCCCCCTAAAGGATGGAGGGAAATGGGTCTTTTTCAGATGGTAATAGAACAGAAGAAGTGAAACAGGAACATTTGTAAAGTCCTGTGAACCTGCAGCTGATGCAGAGCCTGTGGACTGTGGAGTAGATTGCAAACAGCCAGACCTCATGGGAGGAAGTTGTCCACAACCAAAGAGAAAAGAGCAGCATTTGGAAAAAAAGAAAGCCACTGAGTTGTTTAAAACCTTGACAGAAATCAAGTATTTGCCCTGCAAGGACAGAATGGGCAGTGGGGAAGTTATTTATAACCTCTTTTGATTTCTCTTCTCATTTACTCCCTTTGAATTTTCTTTATGCCATCTCTATAACAAAAGCTAATGAATTTAATTTATGATCTAATAAAGACTCTCTGCATTTCTATGCCTGTTCATTTTCTTTGGGGAGGTCATTAGAAGAACACAGAAGCAGATCTAGCTCACAGCACTGTTGACTGTAGGAGATTGGACACAATGTGCAAATATATTTAGGTCAGTTTTCTCAGATGTTGCTATCTCAGCTCAAGCACCTGGTAATTTGTAGATAAACTATGGATTTTTCTGGCTTCTCCAAATCCAGTTGCATTAGGATTTGAAGTTGCTTTTGTGAGAATTTTCTGAATATTTTTATGAAGCACAAGTCTGTCCTTTTTTTTTTTTATTTTCCACAAAAAAGAAAAGTGACTTTTCCATAACATTGAAAACTCCCTTGACTGAAGAATCTACAAGAATTTCTGAGATTCCCTGAGATTTAAATTTCTCCTGGAAAAGGAAATGACTAAGGCGCTGGACTGAGATTCAGCAGGTCAGAGAATTGTCCGCTGATTTCCAGAGAGATCTTGTGACATAGTCATGGGCAATTAACTCACTTTAACTTTTGGTTTGGTTTGGAAATTAATGATACTTCCCAATTGTTTTGGCAGATTAGGAAGCAAAATCTATTAGTTTATTGTAAGGTAATCGGATAATATTCAAAGAACGCCTTAGAAAGCACTGAAAGAAAAGATGGTGCTTCTACAACACAGTTTGGAAGGTGCAAAGTAATTATGTCCTGGCACTGCATGTCAGACAATGGTATAGATCAGTTGCCTCCTTCAGTGAGCAAGACTGTTCTTTGTAACACCTTAACATGATGTTGCTTCCGGAATAAGAACTTCCAGAAATATAATATTTCACATTATATATACACACACAGACAAAGGACCTGATCTGTTTCCTTTTATATTGTTAATTTTTTATGAATTTATAATCCCAGGAGGGTTTTGAGAGAGAAAACATCTAAAAATCTAAAAATCTTCCAATGTGATGCATAGCAACAGCATATAGGTCTACTTGTAGGTCCCTCATGTTTCCACTACTTTCATTCTTAGGAGGACTCCACCTCCTCCACTTTATTGGTGCTCTAACTGTGGAAGCAGAGGTAATCAATTTTCTCAAATAAGGTGGCATATAGAACTAGATTCTCAGTGTCTGTACTGTTGTCCTGAAATCTTGTCAAGTTCGAAGGAAAAAAGACATTTGGTATAAATGCAAGGCCACATCTCAGGTCAGAACCAGTTTATTATGACACAGACAATAAACCCTCTCAGGAATCGGGATTAGAAGGTCTGAGGTGATTCTTGTACTATTTCTCATAGAGACAGAAAACATACAGAGATACAGGAAAGCAAGAACAGAATACTTTCTCCCCTGCTCTTGTCTTAGAAGGTCATTTACTGTTTTTCATTAAATTTCTTTGGCATGACAGTAGTGTCAGAAGTGCAGGCTGGCACTTGGAGACAGATCTGCATCCATCTGTTTTTTAAAGCATCTTGAGAGTACTAAAGATGATTTAAGCCTTAAAAAAAAAAGAAAGTTTTTACACTCAAACCCAGATTTTATCCAAGCAGATGTTACAAATAGAATATTCCAAGTGACGTAAAAAAGAATTTTCTCCCTTGAACTCATTGTAGATTTGTAGGATGGGTTGTTTCCTTCAGTCTTTTTCTCACCTAAATTATATTTTTTGGGGATAGAAGACACTCTCTACTAACTCTATATAGCACAACTGTTTTGTCAGGATAGATTTGACCCTTTTTTTTTTTTTGGTGGAAGGAGTGTTTTTTGTTTAATTTCATACTTTTTGAAGGCCATTTCACAGAACTTTTTAAACAAAATCTTATCTCATTCTCTATGCATTATTGTTGATCTTCCTTTAATACTACACTGATAAAGGATAATTTCATCTTCTAACTCCATTAATGTACAGAATCCCTCACTTTTCAGATCCATGTTGTATTTAACAAGTTCACACATACATTTAAAGACCAAGGCATTTTTTTACATAGTAGTTTTAACAACCCATGTTAGACATTTCCCTAAGTGCCTGAAAAACCGACTTAGCAATCTATATGTGTATTCTTACCCCGTGCTTACAGACAAAGCTTCTCTGGCGTCTCCTGGAACAATCTGGAGTTATGTTCAGAGAGATAATATAAAGAAAACTGGTTAGCCTGGCTGATAGGCTAACTAAATGTTATTGTCCCAGAACAGAAAGAGTTATGAAATTTTGAACTAAACAGTAAAGAAGTATCACAGATTTCATGCTGTGTCCTCTTAGAAGGCATCAAACATTGCAGTTTGCAGCATCTGTCCAGTCTAATGTGCCAGCTTCAGAACTTCAGTCTCCATCAGACTGTTGGGAAACATTCCCTAGCACTTCCCTGTGAATAATAACCCATTACCTTGCAATGCAGAACACAAAGAAGGTGGCTATCTGTTCACATCACCAGAGAGATAGCACTGGAGTACATTAATGAGGTCCACTTCTGTCAATATTGATCCACAACTGTGTAAATAGACGTTGAAACCTTTGTTTTTGAAGTGACAGGCAATTTAGTAAGATCCACATTAAATCTGCTGATCACATATCAGATGAAATAATTTAAAACACTATTGAAACTCCTAGTATAGTTATTTGTATAATCTGCTCACTCAAATTAAAAAAAAAATCCTTTCATATTTTCTGGACTAAAAAAATTTTCTGTGAACTATCTGCATGGCAGATAGCAGAAGTGATGTCACCAGAATATAAGCATTCCTAAGAGGAAAAACAGTTCTAGAGAAAGCTGACAATAAGAAAGGGGAACCTTTCATCCATAAATGTCAGGTCTAACATGGAAAAGCTTACGGGCTGAGGAACAGATTATCTGCACATGAATAAATGTAAGTAAGTGCTATTATCACTTTCCATAATATCTTGTCAAGGCTTCTGTTCTACCCAAAATGAAAAAGATAGGTGTTAATCTGAACAGGACTAGATAAGTAGGGTGTTGGAATCTAACAAATTAAAATCATGAACTAAATTTTCTTCAGCTCCATCGTTTCCTGATACAGTTTCCACTCAGACACACACGTTAGATACCAGTGCGGTCTTCTAGTGAAGAAAATTAGATTCAAATGCAAACCTAAAAAATTTTTTTCAAATTTTTTAAAAGAAATCTGTTGGTCTCCAAATTGAGAGTGTTAGTTATGGACTTGAATGATCTTAAAGGTCTTTTCCAACCTGAGTGATTCTATGATTCCACTTGGAAAAACATCACCTTTTGGCATCGACTTTGTGAGACTATTTCTACTGCAGCATGATTATAGACCCAGAAATTAAGCTCTTAAACCTGCAGGATTGAAAAAAAAAAAAAAAAAAAGAGGCAGAGTAAAAGATTGCGTATGTGCATATGTGTAAAAGGTTCCATACTATTGCTTGAACATCTGAACCATAAAGCCATCAGAAAGGCAAAGCTGAGTACCACATAGACAAGATTTCTGAGCAAATGCAAATCCTTCATTGGAAGGACAGGTAATCTTTCCTCATATCTAGTCTTTTTCTCATTTGCACCTATATACATACACAAAGCATGTATTATCTACTCTTTGCAGTGTGTGAAGACCAAAATACAGATTAATTAATTTACGTTTCTTCACTTCAAATAAGAGTAATTAAATAAAACTGAGAAATGAAAAAGAAGTGTTTCACTCCTGTTTTTCAATACAATTAGATACAATTAGCAGCAAGGCAAAATATAATGGAATATTATTCCAAAGCAGCACAGAATTTTTGCTAATTCATTGCTTATCATTGGTAAAAAAATAAAATCAGTTATCAGCCAGTGCTTCTGTGAAAAGTTATGTAAATCTCATAACATTATTAAGACTAGGTGGAAGGGGAAATGTAAAGAAAAACTGCAGAAGGACTGGATTAAACTTTTCAGGCTGAAATACTTTGTTTGCAAACACGACGTTACTATCTCCTTCAAAGCTTAAAAATGGTAAAGTAAGTCAAGATCATTTCAATGAAGTTAGAATTTCTTAGTTTGATAATAAAATTCCTGTCTCCATTTGCACTTCAGGCCTCCTTTAAAAAAAGGGATTCTTCTATGTAATACCAAAAATAATGACATAAAAAAATTACATTTAAATTTCTCAGATGTTTTAATATGAATTTTTTTTTAAGTTCAGTTTCAGGAAAAATTTTTAAAAATAACAGATTTTCTGTAAAGTTTGATCCCAGTGTGATATCTTATCAACACAGTATCCAGTATCTGATTATTTGGTATTTCAAGTTAGAGGTGACTTTTATTTCCACGTTTCCTGAAAAAAATGTTTGGTTTTCTTAGCCTTCAGTTTTCCAGTGGGCATGCTACCTCCTTGTAACAAATTAAGTTATCTTAATTTGCAACTCGAGTTACTTCATTGCTTAAGAATCTCTAGAAAAATACCTTCTAACAGAATGAGGTCAAGCAACTACAAGAGGGCTTATTTTCCGCCAAATTTCTCTGCTCTTAAAGCAACAATTTAAAAAGTTTGATTTTTGTTTTTCACATTTGGCCAGAGTATTGGGCCCATCAGTATTTTCTACAGACAATTTCAGGACAATATATTAAATAATTTTTGAGTAGTTCAAGTAATTTCTCACATAATTAGGATAAGCTCATCACACATTCAGGAAAAATCACATGGTTCTTTTAACAGGGTCATCAAGAGGGCTTAGTGAAGCCCCAAGCACATGCTACTGTACTGTCACAATTAGTTGCTGTCTCAATTTCTTTAAAATTGAAAGTTGAAGCACAAACCCAGTTTCCAGAAGCACTCATTTCTCTATTGAATTAATTCTGAATAATCTCTGAATACAAGAAACACATAGGCACATAATCAGAGAGAGAGAGAGAAAGAACCTGTTATAAAAAGGTTTCTGTAAAAATAACGCAAGTGTTCAGATACATGGTCTCCTAGAGCCTCCTTAATATTATTAATATTTTTTTCTCTCTTTAACATTTTGAAGGCTGAGAATGGGGCAAAGAAGAGGCATTTCATCATTATTTTTAGGATTACTTTTCTATTTATTCTTGGAGATTTTAAACTTTAAAGTATTATGATGAAATCAGCAAAAATCATAAGGACATCACTTATATTGAAGTGCCCTGCTAATTACAACCTGCCAACTGCAAATACATTCCCGTTTTAGGTTTAATGCCAAAAGCAGTTTCTAGTGGTCTAAAAATAAATTTTGGTTGAATTAAATTTGTTTTAGTGTATTCTTGTTTATCTGCATTGGTTTTTTTTAATACATCCAGTTTTCATACCTACAGAATTTAATTATGTATTTCAAGATGCCAGGAAATCTGAATTAGATCAGCAACAAAATGATTCTGGCAAGAGGATCAGGACCTGGCTTTGACATAGTGATTGAGCTGCCTAAAGAAAACAAGATGACCAACTGAGACCAAAATGCTCCAATGGACTGATTTGCCTCAATGGCGTTGTACCTCTACCAGCTCCTTAAAAGTGGCAGACATCAAAATAGACAGCAACCAACAGGTAGATTTCAGCCTTGCAAAACTTTGTTATTCACATATACTATTTTATGTAACTGCTTAAGGGAGAATAATTAAAATGTTTCCATGGCCATATTCTTCTGATACTAATTAGGGGCAGTTTGCCTCCCTTTGCTCCACTGTCTTATAGCCAGTGGGTAGGAATAGCAGTAACCATCAAGCTACAGAGGTGATCCACAGGCATGTCAAAGTGGGGCAGGAAGTCAGTTCTTAACTGTACATAGAGAGCTGTAGCAAGAAAAAAGGGCTGTCTTCTACCTGCCATCAGAGAGAGACTTGTGGCAAGTTACCTCGACTGAGTCAGTTCCAGATTTGCCCCTCTGCAGCATGTGGTTCCTGTTGAAAGAGAACACTCAAAATTTAACTCTGCCAGAGTCAGGCAGGTGATGAACTGCTTCTTTTCTCTCATTCCACAATGCTTGCAGGTTCAGAAACACCCACACTTCCTCAGGTACAATCCCAAGATATGATCTTATAACAGCCTACTTTAACAAATAGGGAGACCCTTTAAAGGGAAGCAGGAGGAAGGAAAGAACTAAAATACCAGCAAGAAATAAAGTGTTAAATTATCATCTCCCTCACTGCTGGATTAGGTGCTAATGCTCGCATTGTGAAAAAGCTGTCCTACGGAGATATAGCCATGGCTTGTTAATGTGAACTCTTTCATTTCAGTACAGACACTCAGAATTCAGTCTCCTCTTACACTTACTTCATGGCTGGCATAATTCCCAGGGCTTCAGTTTTCCTTTTGACAGCAACAACTCCCAAATCTACATCAACTTTTCTAAGCACTGTTTATGTTCATCCTTTGACATCACATTCTAGATGAGATAAATATAATTTAAAAAAAATCTGTAGTTACTTCATTCACCACGTTTAAGCTTAGATCCAGAGGACTTTCATTTTAACCTAACTTTAAAATTTGCTTAATATTAAACTTTTCTGTTGAAATTGGAATAATTTTCTTTTGGGCGGGAGGGTTGAATATGATGAATTAAAAATGTACTACCAGCATGATGGAAATTCTTGATCAAAAATTGCATACTGTGGATACAGTATGAATTATCCAACATATTGTCATTTAACAAAGTATTTCAATTTTGTGTAGGATGAGTTCTGGTCAATTGCAGTCTGTTATAACCAACAGTATTCAGTTTAGCAATCCAAATAAACATGTTTAATAACTGATTTAAGAAAACTGCTATCAGTACCAATGTAAATTCATCGGGAATAATTCTGGTGTGTAGATAGATATTCTAGTGTGTTTTCACTTGGGTATTTGGGGGGTTTTGTTTCAGTGGTTTCCATCACCCAGGAATGTCGTAGCTAGTACAGTGGGCTCTTTACTCATTGATGTTACTATTTTGTTTTCCTATGAAAATTAATTTTGTGGAAATGTGTGTCCAAGATCCTGTGACAAACTTTGAACATGCTGGCCAAGTTCAGCCACAGCTGATGGAAAAAGTATTGAACTCACAAAAATTGTGTGAAAAACAGTCTTCCAGTACTCCCACAGAAGTAAAACTGTTCAATAGGTTGCTCGTCAAATACCAGATAATCTAACTGGAAGGGCTTAGGCCCCAGAAAGAAAAAAAAGCTTTTTTCAGACCTCACACTGTAACCTGTTAGCCTTTAATCCATAAGGAACAGGGCTTTCTTGAGACCAGTGTTCAGCCTTTTATTTCTTTTGTATTTGGACATTAAAAGGTTGTTTTATTTACTGCTTTGGAAGACAGGATAAGAGAGCAATAGATCAGTGACAACTACTTGAAGCACTTCATAGTGTACTTGCTTATGTAGACTTACCCAAAGTAAAGATTACCCACCTTGCTGTATCTGTCAAGGTGTTAGAGATTTCAGTTTAAAGGCTCAACATTATCTCCAATATTTTTTCATTCACGGCCTGTGACTTCTTTTCAAGATTTCCCAAGACATTTTTCCCAATGCCTTGCTACTAGAGATTTTTCTCAAATATTAGGCTTTTTTGTGTTGTTAAGTAAGGAATAGCCTCAGAAGCATTGTACAAGACATCCATGCATGTACGGTATTCAAGACTAAAAAGATTTTTCCACATCTACATCTTACAGTAACTTGGGGCTTTTTTTCCCCCTCAGATTGCCTCATTTGTCTTGTAATGATAAAAAAGTTGAAATATCAAATATTGGTACTTCAACCTTATCCTATCTGGCAAAACAGACTCACATTGTGAACAAGGTGAGAAAGGTTTGTTTTTCAGTTAACAAACCATTAATATTTTACAAACTTCTCAGGAAATCACTAATGTCACACTACTGATCACATTAAACAGGAGATCTAAAACTGCACTACTTAAAAACAATTTCTATAATCCTTGCTCGCCAGTGTGGGGATTATCCCATTTTATCTGAGAGGATAGTTTTTCCTACGCGGCAGTACATGGTAGGCTTTAAAAAATGTAAAAGTCAAAACTAGACTCTTTCTACCTGACAAATCCTCCATGGAGGGCAAGTTCATGAATTCATAGAACAGTTTGGGTTGGAAGAGACCTTAGAGAGCATCTGGGTCAATGCTGTGAGCCTCTTCCTGCCCCTTAATTCTCAACATTTTTTTCCATTTCTTTTTTGTTTTTCTGTTACTTTATAAAAGAGTAATTATATCAATATTAAGCTCTCAAGCTTCTTTCAAAAAAAAGTTCTGCAAACTCGCTTACGATGATTCTGTTGCTCAAAAAGTTTCTCAGCTTCTTTAAGAAAATCAGGACAGACACTGGCTGAACATACTGAAATACTACAAAGGAGCATGCACACAGTAAATATTAAGAGATTGCCTAAAAATTTGGACAGTAGAAACCTATACATTTTAAAAGAACAGTCTGTGAGTGACAGAAAGTTGGAAACAGAGCTGTAAATGAAAACTGCTTTTTGAAACAACTGAGCAGATAAACCAAGACATTGAAAAGCTACAAAGAAGAAATAATAAAGTGCTGAAACCTAACTCCACCCTCAGGCTACCTAATATAATCCTATACAGACATATAGGAATGTGAAATCAAATTATTGAGGAAATAAGCTTATGGATGTTGTCACTGTGTTTGAATTTCTTTAAAAGACATACAGTTTCTGTATGTTTCACACCCTCTGTTAATAGTTTGAAATACTGTTCACCTTTCAAAGGTGAAATAAAAAATAAAAATTCAATCTTCATTAGCCATTTGAAAATGTATTTTGTTTTGTACTTTACCTAAGCTTAAAGTTCAGAATCTAACAGAGGAAAATATTAAAAATAGTCTTTCAGATCTATCACAACAGTTATGGCAAACCCAGAGACCAGGATGATTCATCTGTGTTGGTTTCTTACTGCTAATGTCTGCTAAGGCGGCTATAAATATAGCTAATGCTCTTTCATATTGGAAATTGCTGGCTTTTTTGTTGTTTTGGTTTTTGGGTTTTTTTTCCAGCAATACCATGTACAAGCACAGACAACCTATATAATCATAAAGAAGAGATGGAATTGATCTGTAAGATATCTTCACATTTATGATGGGAAGAGGATGATAAAGGGCATTTAAAGTCCTCATCCTACCAAGTATGTCATCACATTGTTATTGACAACAGTATCAGTGACCTGAGAAGCCTCAGGAACAGAGAACTGAAAGGGTATCCTGTGGCTAAGTGCACTCCTTTATGCCAGGAGGTACAAGACAAACAACAGGTAATATCAGATGTCCAGGATCACTTCTGTTTACTTTAAATATGAGCCCTAACAACCTCAGCTTGGTTTCAAGTTAACTTCAAACAGGCCCTTGAACTGCTGGGCTGTATATTCAGCAATTGCAAAGCTGAAACTACTCACCACAATAAATATTGATACTGTTATCCACACCAGCAGTACAGAATCATCACAATTCATTATAGCATGAATCCAAAATAAAGATACCTAATGTAAGCTCACGAACATAAGCAAGTATAATGAAAGGCAAGAAATACAGAGCTGATTAATAAGGGTCTCATTCTCCTCCAATTCATATATCCTTTTTACAAGGCTCTGGTTTCTTTAGAAGTACTGCTATAAAAAACCGTTATTCTTTTTTTTTCTTGAAAATATCAAACCAGAATGAACAAAACAAATGGAGATGCAATCTGAGTGACTCACTCTAGCAGCCCCTGCCCTGAGCAGGAGAATTGGACTTGCTGACCTCCAGACATCTCTTCCAGCATCATCTATTCTGTGATCCTACTGCACCATTGCAAACAAATATATTTGCTTACATACAATTGTTCACAGTTAAAAAAGCTAAGCTTCTTACCTTTAAGAGTATCAATTAAATAATAGACGTTTAGAAGACAGTTGAAACTAATTTGAACTGTTGAAATCTTCCAGCTATGTCAGGCAAAGGGGCTACTCAAAGAAGAAGAGTTTGAAAGTTTCAACCCCCTTTTCCATCTGTAGTTCCAGTTAAAAATTTCAGATGAAGTGATCTTCTTAGCACTTCCTACTATCTCACAAAGATCAGCAGAAAATTGCATTTTCCCCATTTGTGTCAAGCATTGTAACTGTAAGGGCTTAAAAATAAGGTTTTATTTCATACTTTTTGTTCCTTGCATGGCACTAAGAAGGAGGCCTTTTAGGACAAAAATGTCTCATTGCATAGATAAAAATGAAAGCATTGAAAGCTTTTATTGCTAAAATTAGGGTAAGGTTTGTCAGTTCAAGACCAAAGACCATTATTTAGGCTGAGAAAAGTATAACTTCTTTCTTTATGAGCATCAGTCCTTTCTCTCCCAAAAACCAATAGTGCCTGTTGTTTGGGCCACATACTTCTTTACAAGAAAGTCAAAGTCCACATCACATACTTAAATGCTTCAGGACATGGAGGTAGGGGTTTTCCCACAGTATACAAAGATGCTTGGGGAATCTTTAGAATCTTCAGAGTCCACATAGTTTTGCCAGCTGCTATCTCCAACTCAGACAGAATTTGTGTAGTCTGGAAGGTACAGAAAATTGCAAGTTTTCCTACATCCATTTTGTAATAAAAATCAAAGGTATTTTGTGATCTGAGACTTAGTGATATCCAAGACTGCCCTGAAGACAATTATGTACATGTAGCTTGATCCAACAAGCTCAGCAGGATCCTACAAGCTCATTTTGTTCTGAGTTCAGTGTGTTTGTGTTGTAGGAAAATCATCTCAGCTCCAAAAACTCTCCCTTGATTTTCTTTTTTTTTTTTAAAGAACAGTGAGTTAATGATGGATTTATTTGAAGGCAGAACTTGAAAAGGCTACATGCAGCCCTAGGCTTTTTCTTACCTATCCCAGAAGCTTCCAAAGAATACAGGTGATTCTTTCATGCAAATTTAAGTAGTCAGTGAATAAAGCTGAAAATGAGTGCAACAATGTTGATGTGATACTCATAAGTATGAGCACAATCCTAGCAAACATCAGAACTGAAGTGGTCATGGCTGATATGCTTCCACTGCCTGGTCAAAGTTGATGGTTATCTTCAGCAGACCAGACAAGCTTTCAGGAAGACCTGTGAGACCAACACATCACACATGCTGGAATAACAGACTGCCGCTCTGGGTTTAATTAGCATGTTGATTTACAGTGATTGCATGAAGACAAGGGCTAGCTGCTTATGGGACACACAAGTAGAAAATTACATTTAGTTCATGTGCAACTGTCCAATATGAATGTGTAATTGCAGTATTAAGAAATTGCACAGAAAATCTCTGACAAAGACTGTCTTTGCATTTTTTCCTAATGTCTCTCAAGTTGAAGCCCCTTACAGAGAGTTGCTGGTAGACAGAGAGGAAAAAAGCAGGAATTGTAACGAAGTGTAAAAAATGTTGATTCTTCATGTTCCAAGTATTCCACTTCTGGATGCTTATGTGGTTTTACCAAATTCCTCTCACCAATATGTTCCATAAACTTGAAGGGTCGTCATAATTGCAGCTACAGAGAGCTGATGAAAGAAATTTATGTTCCTGGTCGTCAGCTGTACCTGATTCTCAATGGCTCTCTTCCTACACTCACCTCAGAGACTCTTGGCAAAGGAGGACTGATGTTTTCATCTTATCCACATAGCTGTATCTCGTAATTGCATGAGATAACCTCAAAGACTCAGTTTTCTTGAGTACTTGACAGAACATAGTATTAAAAAGTATCATTGTGCATCCTTGGTAACAATACATTAATGCTGTATGCTGACAATGTCATCAGAGTTTTAATGATGGACTAGTCTGGTTTACTTCAGAAAGAACCTGAAGAAATGACCCAAACATGCCTACTCAAAATCAAAGAGCAAGAATTACATCAGTCCTTCACTTGAGCTAAAGAATTTGTTTTGGTCCGGTGGGGCAGAGACAACACACGTGCTGGCACATATTCCCTCAGCAGCAGAGCTGCAAGACACCCACAGGCAGCTGCGGCTGCCAGATCTCTGCTGAGACATGTGAACTTCAGAAACAGCTCAATTATGTTAGTACTACCAGCACTTCAGGTTAGAGAATCCCTGCCATGGCTCTCTTGTATCTGCTTCTCTGAAAGCTTTGTTCTTATGATTTAAGGAACAATGTTCTGATTTCAAGAAGGCTGTCAGAGCTGCACTCCCCAGCTACAGAAGTGAGATAGGAAGAAAACAAACATTTGAATTTATTTGGAGTTAATTGGCTAGAAGAGCTGATGCAGCAATTGCTGTAGCACAAAACCAGTGAACACCAGCACACATTATGAAACAACCTAGACAAGGCAAGACTATTGTATTTCAGGTGTGAATGGGTACACTGAAATGAAGGCTAGGGAATGATCTCACCTTTCATGTATGCTTTACCTTAGACACAGGGGCTTTGCAGCAAGACAGGCAATTGAAACTCATTCAGTGAATCTGAGAACAAGAGGAAAGGAGGTTTGACAATCTCTCTCAGAATTTCAGTATTCTTTAGGAATAAAGCATATTCCTAAAGACAATCACACTTTAATCTTCACATAAAGTTCCTTACCTGCTATCCCATGGGGGGCTGATAAAATATTTTTTTTTAAGTTCTGTATGTGTGCACTGCAGAGTATTTACATATCCTTGAAAAGACAAGGCTTTTTTAGTGACATAAAGACAAATTATCACTCAGCAGTCTGCAAGTTTTTTAGGAAGCCTACACATACTCACACAGTTCTCAACTTAATGTTTGCAGAAGTACTTACAGAACATAAAGGTAAAATATATTTAATACTTGTTTGTACCTGTTTGCATTTTTTGTACGAAAGAACAGCTTAAGGCTTCATAATCATGCTGCTCTGGTAAATTCTAAGCCTTGCAAATTAGTAATTTAGCTCAAGTGAATTACAGCATTAAGCTGTAATTAATTACATTAAGCTGTAAATAATTACATTAATATGTAATTCGCATATTAAGCCAGTCTGAAACTGGTACAACTGGAAGCTCCAGGCAAGATTGGTGGGGTCTCAGTCCTTGCAAGATCTTCACATATTTAATGAGGCTTCACTTGATGTGATATGAGCACTGCTCGGGGGTTGGGAATGGCAAACAACCTGCAGATTGCAAGTCAGTACCTTGCAAGGTAACATTCTGGGTATCTACTGCATCTCCAACTTGCTTTTCTGAGAAGTCTGAGAACGGTTTATGTTGGAAGAGACCTGTAAAGGTCCTCTAGTCCAATATTCATGCAGCCAGCAGGGACATCTTCAACTAGACCAGGCTGCACACATCTTCAGTTAGCCTGACCTTGAATACTACCAAGAATGGGACATCCACCAGCTCTAGGGGTATTGATTACTGTGTACTGGTTACTCTTTGCTTTTTGCAGCAATCTAGAGAGCTCTAGTAATGTAGTGCTGAATAAATCTGTCTGGGCTCAAAACACCCTGTGGCAAAAGGCCTCATTTCATTTTCCATGTTATTTAAGGCCATCAGAGGGTGTAGGCTCTGCAGGTCTCTAAGAGAACAGCTCCTCTTTGTCCTCTGCATTCTCAGACACAGCAAGAACATTCTGCTCCAAAAGAAGCATTTATAAAAACTGGCTGTTTCCATCACTGCATTGTGGTACTTTTGTTTGTCTACTTAGGAGTGTGAGTAGGTGTTTGCCCACAAAGCTGAAGAGAAACAGAGCAGTACAGAGCTGGTACTCACTGTCCCACTCTGATGTCTGAGGAGGTGGAGAGGAAGGACTGTGCTCACTTTTCTCAAGTGAAGTATCTAGGTTGGGCTATATAAATCAACTACACTTGACCTGCACATAAAAGCTTTTTTGCACAGCCATGAGGATTCTGTTTTTCTTGTTCTTAGGTTGAAAAACTGAGATTTCAATGTTTAAGTGTTGCTTTATGAACTAGATTTCTGAATAGCACCACCTTAAAAGCTGCACCCATTTATGCAGAACCAGACTGAATATTTTTTCCTGTATCTTACAAACCAGGAGAAGACAGCATAGATATGGTGGGGTTTTAGATTCTCTCATCATAGGTAATGTCCTGGAAATAAATGCTACATTTTTTTCCTGATTACCTGGGCAGCATTATTTTTCTTTCCATTTTTTTGACAAGCAATAGACATGCACTGCTCCCACATTTTCATTGCAAGTGAATAGTTTGTTGCATCGAAGAAGAAAAAATGTGTTGGGGAAAAGAAAGGCTGATGGTATATTGAATCACAGTTATAAGTGAATACAGTTCTGCAATAGCCTATGAAATGTAATATTGATGTAGACAACAAATGCTAAAAATCTTTTCTGAGATGCAGATGACATGCAAAAGGAAAGAAAAATGAGTATGAACTGTTCTTGCCACAGAAAGTAGCGGCACATAAAAGATCCCAGCCAGACAGAAGTTCTGAGCCTGTCAAGTTCTGTTTTAGTGAAACAGGAGACAGATCTTCTGTTCTTGTATTCCCCTCTTTTGAACAGCAGAGAAAGATCATGATAATAATTACTGCTCAAAAATCTAGGTGGTGAGGCTCAATAGTTGAAGTTATCTGTGCTTTAGTTCAAAAACTTTGGAGCTGGTGCAGCAATTATTATATAACTCACAGGAATTTTACTTTAAGTTTATATTATGTTTTTATATAGAAGTATATCGCTAATGCACATATTAAAAAACACTATTTCAGACATCTATCAGAGCTTTCAGATATTAAAAATTAAGGTGATGGTTTGATTTAACGCTCACAATTCAACAACACTCACAACTGTAATGGACTGTTGGACAACCTAAGAGGAGAATTAGTTGCACATGTAGGTATCAATAAAATTAAAAGCAGAATAGTTAAGTATTGAAGGAATTCCATATTAAAAGAATAAAGAAAATATTTAACATGGGAAAATACTGAAGGATTATGCATTCTTTCTACTTAGTGCCTTATACAGCCTTTGAACATGAAAACATTGGTTTTATTTGCAACGATAATTCCCATTTACATAGAAATTACAGTGTTACAGTGTGCTATGGCTTTCTTTCTGAAGAATATGTAATAAAGCATAAAGCAAAGAGAGATCATACTGCTAGGGAAATGATAGTGAAAAGTAAATTTTACAGTGCACATGCTGACTGCTTTCTCTGTGATGTTGTCAGAAAAAGGACACTGCTATCCGTGAAGACTCTATCTTCCATATACAAAAAACCCACAAGAGCCAAAGGATAATAGACAATGAGTTCAAAAGTAGTGAAATAGATAAAGATAAGTGTAAGAGACATGCATTCCGTTTCAAATAAGGAATGTATTATTCCATCTCGACTGTAAGCAAGTGTCAGGAGAATAAAAAACAAGATTCATGGAACCTGTTTTACAATACCCAGAGGTATCAATGATGCTCACAAAATTAACAGGAAGATTTTTCAGTAAGAAGTAAAAAGAACATAGAAAGGTAGTCCTGACTTGCCATCCATACAGAGACACATGCAATTAAAGCAGACAAAACCCCCCACATAAACACATACAGTGCTAACCACCAAGAAAAACAGAGAAATCAAGTCTTCTTATTTGTTTTCCTTAAAATGAATGACAGATGCTTTCAGACTCCATATAACAAACAGCATGCTTCTCCAGTAGCTCCTAGTGTATGAATTGTGTGGAGAGGCTACACTCAAGACAAAAAAGGGATGACTTCAATGACAATTCTATAGCTGCTGGCTTTATTCATTGGGATAAATTAGAGAATAAATATGCTCAAAAAAATCTGAAAGGTAGATGACTACATCACACAGATAATGACAGTTTACTAAGAAAATGAATTACTTGGGTAACTGTTCTACTTCTTAAACTTGTCAGCAATCCCCTTAAGAGCAAGAAAATTATTCTTACATCTAAAAACTGAATAATAATTACATTTCTTCCTGAGCTTGTGTCTCAGAATTAGAAAAAAATAAATAATATTTTAGCACTGCTTTTCATATGAAAAGCTTTACTGTCCTTTAAAATATCTGCAAACTAGAGTGAATATAAAATACAGGTCTGAAGCAGAGAAACATAGAGGTGGGGAAAGGACAAATTCAGTCTTTTTTTCACCTTCACTCTGCCCATAAGATCTTGATTAAAACACCTATCCTTAGTTACCCTAATTAGGAAATTTTTATGCCCTTGGCTGAAAAATATAAAACTAAAAAAAGGCAAGAGTGAAAAATACATTTTTGCATATTTCCTAATTTATATTTTCATCTGTATTCATGAAGTCTTAAGAATTTGACATAGAAGAGACCAATTAAATCATCGACTCATTCCCCTTACCAACAGTTCTGAATAATTCCATATTTTCAGGTCCTGAAAATACAGCATTTACATACAGATGAAAAAATATATTTTAATGAGCCAGGATCTTTTTCCCATGCAATCTGAGCCTCACTATTCAGACGAAGGCAGCTCTTTGTCCCAGCAGAAGACTTCTGAGGGAATAGACACTTCAGATGACTTCATGTTACCGGATCATGTAGTGTACTTAAACAGTGTATTATTATGCATTTCAGCACATCATAGAAAAGGGACACATGGTAATTAAGACCAATCAGCACACCTTCCAAAGCCTAGGATGGCAACGGAGATGTTAAATAGTACTTTAGACATGAGGCAGGATGTCCCAGTGGACAGGATAATGTAACTTTGAGCAGACTTTCTTCCTAGTCATTCAGGTAAAGATCAGTGAGAATCCACCATTAGTTCTGCACAAAGTCACTCTGTCATTAGTGAAGGGGTCAAACTACCATTTGGTTGTAACTGCAGCTTGACAATTTTTTAGCTATTAATAAGTTTAAGATGAGTTTGTCATTCAGAAGACATCCCACAGGCTGGCCATTTGTCATAATATGGCTTTTAGTGTGGAGCTATGATCTGTCTCTTGAACTTCAATACAAGCCCCAATTACACATTACTGTCTTCCCCCCACCCCCCCAAAAGGCTGCCCAAAAGGCAGACTACATGAGATAAGATGGAGTTTAAAATCTTGCTGTACTCCTATCTGTATTAAAAATTGAGTCTTTCACATAATTTTAAATAATATTTTATTTTTAGATATGGATTTGTATGACAAGTTTGAATGAGATGCCCAGACTCTGTCTATTACTTCTCTGTTCTCTCAAGCTGTTTTCATTTGGTGACAAGACAGCCACCATAAACCCATATACCTGTTCTGAGGAGCAAGTTCAGCAAAATACATACAGAACAGACACTATGTGGTGCAGGATACACTCTAGGTTGCAGGTGCAGGATACACTCTGGACCACTACCCAGGTGAAGGGCTTGGCAACGGGGCAGTTCCAGTAACAGCAATGTGAATGTTCAGACAGAATTGAAGAGAACTCGAGCTTTCACATCAACTTCATTATGAGAAAAGTACTGGTAAAAGTATGATAAAAGAATACTTGCATGGCATTTATCTACCTGAATATACTTTGTATCCCATAATTTTCACATCTTTGAGCAACCATGACTTAGTGCTATGTGAAATTTCTGGTATTAAGATTCAAGCAGTTTTTGTACCTATACATTTTTTTCCTCCTACAGATCTGTAACTGTAAGCCTACCACAACTTGAGTATGTTTTGATGAGCTGGGGCTTTTTTATAGTCATAGAATGGGATTACAAATAAATGGATTAGTTTTTGAGTCAATCTAATGCATAAGCATAAAATATTACAAATAAAGATATGAGGTGTTATGATGTATCAGCAATTTTTGCCAAGGAATTACTGAAACTTGAAGCAGTTCTGACAAGCGTGTACTATTTAAAGTCTCAGACTAAGAAGCAAGCACTTAAACATACACTTAACAAGTATGTAGTTATCTATTAGCAATCACTTTATTTCCAGATGCACATAAAAATTGTTCAAGATTTAAAATATTGTCTTCTTAAAATGTGTTTTTACAAGCTGTGATTTAACTAAGGCATTCTAAATTTATTAGATTATTTTCTAAAATCATGTAGTCTTCTCCTGCTATTCATTCGTATGGAGGAGAAGCAAGGACCTCATGGAAATTATGAAAGAAAGCTGTTGATGATTGGAAGCTTTGTTGAAAAAGATTAATTCCAGAACATTAACGTACACATCCCCCTTAAAAATTCATCTTCATTTGCTCTTTCATGCTTAATCACATACTCCACAATTCTGTAGGGAAGTGGTTGAGTCACTACTCCTGGTGATATTTAAATGTAAATATGGCATGGAAATATGGCATTAGGGATGTGGTAAAGTGTTGGGGTTGGTGGTCTTAGATTAAGAGTTGGTGTTGATGATCTTAAAGGTCTTTTCCAACATGAATGATTTGGTGAATCTATGATAAACTACCCGAACGAACAGTTGACTAATTTATTGCATTAGAGAAGGTCCTGAGAGTTGGCAGGATCAAAGCTTGCTCTCCCGTGCAGTTTGTTCCTTTATGCATGAGTTGCAATTGTGTGCCTAAGAGGCACTGAGAATTTAAAGGTACTGCACACCTTCATCCCAGAAATCTGATTTATTATGCGTCATGCAAGAGTACAGAAAGGCAAGTAATAGTAAAGCAAACATTAGCCAAAATGTGGAGCTGGACAACCCCAGGAGTTGCCAGCTGTTCACATCCCACAGAATCTTCACGGAACCAGAAACATGATAATTATTTCCATCCCTGTGTTTGTTTTGTGCACCAACACGTACTACCAAACATAGTAATGTATATTCTCGTCATTTATGAACATTTATGAACATTTATGATATGTGAGCACTTCAGTGACTCACAATGTTGTTTCCTCATATAAGAGGATATAAAATATTTCATAAAGTTCCTTTGAAATTTTCAAGGTTCTTCATGAAGATGGTCTGGAACCAAAGCAAACCTTTACCATGATGATGACATCTATTAGCAACACTAGGTGCTCCAGAACTTTTTCAGCCTAAAGAACTGTTTGTGACATAGGAAGGGACACTTTATACCAAAAATCAAATCAAAACATTATAACATAAAATTGAAAAAATTGAAAAAATATCACTAATCTCAGAGCCATGTGCAAGATTAATCTCTTCTTTCTGAATTTGCTATTTTACAACAGTAGGATACAGAACTGATGGACAAAATGAGGAAAAAAAGGAAGAAAAAGGAGATCAAAGTGGCAGTCCTCAAAAATCTTTTGATTCAGCCCAAAACAAGGGAGGGAAGACCAAGATATTTGTATTATTTGGCTGTAGTTGGAGAATTACCACCTTGCCATTATATTTTTCTATGTGGTTACTGGTTGCCTAATCTGGGAGCTGTTCAGTTACTACAGGAGCTGCAGTTCAAATCAAAACTGAGCTGGCACGATTCACACATCTCTACTCCAGCCTATCTGTAGCAGATGGGGGAATCAGCTATTTTGGGCAAACATAGAGTATTGATGTTTTTTAGTTTTCTTTTTTTTTTTTTTTTAAGTTACAAAGCAGTGATGCAGAATGTTTTATTCATGATACACTGAAGATGTGAATAAAGCTTAACTTCAGAGGTTGAAATACTCACTGTTTGTGCAAAATGTCTGTATGACACTCCTGTATTTTGACTGCAAAGTAACATATCTCCTGGGGATTTCCCTAACATCATCAAGCATGATCAATGACTCTCATCTTTCTTTTGATACAGGAAAATTAATTCAGTGTGTGTATACTGTGGAGAAGCAGAAGGTAAGCATTCCCAGTAACCATCTAAAAAAGCCTGTCACATAAGCTTGCATGTAGATGTCTTTTACAGAGTACTTCATCTTGTTTTTAACAGGGACCCAGGAGAGTTTTGTGAAAAATATGCAAATGAAAAACTGGATTCCCAAAAGATATGCTGGAGTCAAAAATAATTGTATCCAAACTGTAACTAATGAACAAATGATTCAGTGAAATACATCCTGTATTTCCATTCACCACCATCTGTTATTGGCAAGATACTTTGTTCCCAGCTACAAAGCTTGAGCAAGCACATGAGCACCAAATTAAGGGACAAAAGTGAGTGCTGTGAATGTGCAATGAAGAGGTATGGCTGCTTTTCACAGGAACATGTGTATTTGCTCTTCAATGGCAAGCAGAATTTAACATTTGCCAGAAACAGGGGAATGAGGTATTGGTTTCTCAAAAAAATTCCAAGACAAGAAAAGTTGAGCATTTTTTGGCATGAAACGCCCTTTCATTGCAGAGAGCAGGCTATGCTATATGACCAAGTATTTTCCACTTGTTGTGTAGACCATCTACACCTTCTAGTTGAAATCCTGTTTATTTCCATGCAGGAAAATCAAATGGGAATGATACTTAGCTACAAAAAATGGCATTGCTGTTTCCATAGCTAGCATAGTTCCCTTAAAGACACTTCCAGCGTGTTAAAATGAGACTGTACTCCCACATATAATTCCATTTGGATGCATGTAGAAAAAAGGTCTTGACCAGAGCATGGCAATAGAGAGCAGGATGCTTAGTGGTGAACTTAGAGAGTTAGGGTTTCTTGTCAGTTTCGTAAAATTTCACAACATCCCTTTGAGGGGTAGATTAAAACTATTTATAATAGCTAAAAAAAAGTATGGAAAAATCTCCAAAAACTCACAGACTTGTTAAGCTACATGGAAAAAGGGGGAGGGAGAGATGTGATTCATAGCTCTGTGTTCAAAAACCTTTAATTCTACTGTGTAAAAAAGTATGGTTGCCTTAATATTAGAATCTGTAAAGTTGATTTACAAACATTACTTACTAAAGCAGTCAAATTACATGGTTAAATGCAGACAGTTTTCAACTACTTTGACTCAGTGAGCTGCAGCTCTACCTACAGCTATTAACACTTTGTGTATTTCCTAACAGCAGTGACTCTGTATCCTGCTGTTGTGGCGGTGTGAGAAATCAGACAAGTCCAGATGATTATATTTCATACTGGAATTAAAGATCCTTTGACATTTCTGTCATTTAATGGAGACACCAACTAAGTAACAGAAAATTGATACTATTTAAAACACTTTCTGCAAGAAGTCAAGAACTTGAAAGGTACTTCCTGAACCTGCCTCTGTTAGGGTCAATAATTTAAAGCCTATCTACCACAGCCAGCATTGCATTTATGAGCAGTTTAAAATGCATACAAATCAGTACTGACTAGTTAAACCCAGCATTTATTAACTATCACAGGAACTATATCTTTATGAACTATACTTAAAAGGATAGTTTATTTAATTTTTTTTTTTTTGTTAGAGCACATGCAGGTTAACAGACCTTATAATTTATATGGTCTAATATAGATGCAACAGTAAATGCCAGATATATCTGTAGTATCTGGAATTCAGTCTGGAAATGTTTCTATACTGATAGGAATTACATATTTTACAACTCAGTTTTGCCTTATATTTATTTTACCTGAACCTGTCCTTTCTTTTTAGGTTACATACTAGTATTTCATAACAATCTACAGGACAAGAAAGAGTGTCTAAGATCCTTGTTTAAAAATCTCTTTAAAGATTTCTATTCTTTGAGAGGAATCAACTTTCTCAACCAGACTATAATTTAGATGGTGCCTTTAATAGGACACTACAATCAAAGTCAACATTGCAGTTGTCTTTTCATTTAGTTTAATAAAGAAAAGGTATTGCTCCCATAACTATTACTTTATACCATTATTTTCCATGTGTTGAAACCAAGATTTAACTAGGATATTCAGTCTGACTGCATAGACATAAAAGTATTTAGAATATCAATTATATTCCATCAATTTTCCAACGAGTTCAGTGTTTTATGGCTGATAATCAAACCTCATGTTCTTTTTTCCATTCACTAACATTTTGTATTGCAGTGCAAGGTCACACTGAAGGTCCATCTAGTTCAATATTTCATGTCTGACAGCAGGAAACAATCATGAAAAATAAGAAAGAGGACAAGCACAGAGTAATACTGCCCAAAATACACTCCATGTGAGATTCAATCTTTTAGTTGTAGACTACCTTCAGGAAAGAAGATCAAATCTTATATATAAAGTCTTATATAAAAGGCAAGTTTTATAAGGCGCATACACACATTATTATTTTAAAAGCTGAAAAACAAAACCATATGGGAATAAGTTCAGTTCTGTGGAAGAAAGCTGGGGATAGTACAGGGATGCAGTTGTATCACAGCTTTGAACTTAGCCTGGAGCTGGCAGGGAAGTCACCTGCTACTCCAGCCTTTAGGGCAGCAGCCATACAAAAAATGGTTAATTGGGGCTGCTGCTGACACTAACAGCTTGTGAGATGTCCTAACAAAGTGATTATAAAAAACCATGATTCTACTTCCCTCTGAAGCCAGCCTGGAGCATGAGTAATGTGACTGTATCACAATGGGCAGCAAAATGGTAACAGCTCCAGCAACTACGTGAGAAAACTGGCAAGCAGACTTGCTGCAAACGGCTCCCACTGTACTAATGAGACAAGTAACTTGTCCTCTTGATAGTCACTACTCCCAGGAAAACAATGAGTAGAGCAACAAACTGTGAGCCAAGAACCCCCCTTCTCTCCTCCCCTCCATATTCCACCCCAGTTCCTTAGGGATGGTAAGAGCAGGGAAGAAGGTTTGTTCTTATCTCTGCCGCTAAGAAGCCTAGAAACAATTTGCATATTTAGCGTTCAGTATTTGCAGTAAGGGAGGTGAGGGAGAAGGATTCCTGTCTGGCTCCAGCTGGTAGTTACATGGCAGAATTAGGAGCTGTTTGTCAGCAAGTTGCAGAGGTTGTCCGAGAGGTTTTACACAAAAAGCAAGGAGCATCAATAGAACCAGAGACCCCTGAAGGTTACTCCTCCTTCAAACAACTACCATGGGTACTGCCAAGATTTCCAGCAGCAGAATTAGGGCCCTTCTTTTAGGAAAGCCATAGACAGTTTCAGTTCATTGCAATCTAATCTGTTGAGATAGCATTTGGCATTGAACTCATTCTAACACAGCACGAAATCTAGCTAATTCTAACCGTCAGAATGACTTGGTTCAGAACTAACTTGATCTCTTTTATATTTCTTCTCTCAGTATATGTCCATCTGTTTGGTAGAACTCTGTAAGTATAGTAAAGAGAGAGGAGACATTAAAAAAAACCACAAACAACTTCATTTTTCACTTAATATGAGAGTGATATTTGATCCACATTTTGTATTTTCACACCTTATTTTATGAAAGCTAAAGAACTGAAAAAGTGAATCATTTAGTTTGAACCCCTGAATTGCTCCACAGACTAGTGTGACATTTGCAACAGAGCATCTAAAAAAATCATCCCTAAAGAAGGATAGCAAGCTTTAATACATCACAGCATTTTCTAAAGCATGTTGTCCAAAGTGGCAGTAATCCACAATTCTTCTCTCTAGGAATCAAGAGACAATACCTAAAAATAGAAGATAACACTACATAAAACCTTTGGGATGAGAGCCATAGGGCAAGGGAGAGGACTATTTCAGTTTGCTTTTCTTAGAGGGACTTGTAACTCAAACTGAAAAAGTCTCAGCTTTTTGGTCTTGCCCCAGATACAGCTAATGGAGTGATTATTAGGCATACCTAATAATGCTATTAACACCCTAGAGAGCAGATCAATTAATACTCACAGCCAGAGTAGGTATTAAAATGCCTTAAGATAATTCAAAACAGAATAGGGCATTAGGAGGAAAAAATCATAATCAGGAACACACATAATGAATTTTTACATTTGTCAACAAACTGAAACAGAAGGATCAGTCCCTCAGAGCAGATGAGGCAAGGAAAATGAGTAAAAACATATGCCGTTTTAAATGTCATTATGCTCAGAAATGAAACAGCTCAAGAAAGTGTTCAGGAAACATTTAACACATAGAATACTAGGAGAGAGCACTCTGGCTAATTTACAAGGCTGTATGTCAGAGCAGGCTAAATGTGACTGGTGGAGGCAGCCTCAGGAGAAAAATAAAAGTTTCCTAGAGAGGCACTGCTATTGGAAAGAATGCTAAACCAAAACCAGGGAGCAAATAGTATCCTGTTGGGATACCTGAAGAATCCAGCCTAATCTTCGAGAAACACAGGTAGAGCTCTACCTGGGAAAATAAGATTTGTCATGCACCTCGATCAAATGGAATTATTTCTCCGAGTGTAGAATTGCATCCAGAGAAAAGTCCAGGGGCAGATTAATGTACCCTGCCATGATATTGGCTACCCTTGGCTGTCTTTGCTAGCAGTGCTGAGTTCCCACTGGCTGGAACAGGTTGTATCTACCCTGTTGACTCACACGTTCAAACACAAAAGTCATACACCTTTGAGAGAGCACAAATTTCGACTCAATTCCTAATCCATACACATCACAGTGTCATAGGTGTGTTTGCTCTAATGGTTAGACACACACCCCCTTCCCAAACATCAAACTCATAGCTATTTGCATGGAAAAAAGGACAAACAAAAACAAGCATGCCAAATTTTTCAACAACCGTTCAAACGGTGAGGATAACAACAGTGAACAGAGACTAGGTTTGGAAACATCAAAGGAGGTGATGAATTTATTAAATTGAGGACTACATGGCTGACATATGGGTACAGCACTACACAATTAAGACATCTCATGTTGCTAGCCAGACCATTTTCAGCATTTTTTAAGCGTTTTTAAAGGCTCTGTACGAAGAAACCCTCTTAAAAGTGTCTGATTTCTTGATTATGTCTTTTTTTTATCTGTTCAACTGTAACAGTTCACTGTACCACAGCAATAATCCAGCAAACATTTTGCAAGTGACGGGCCCAAAGTCGTGAGGCCTTTTAGCAAAGAATTTTTATGTGAAAATACATTAAAGCGAGTTCCAGGGTTAGTAATACCCCAAGAGTCTGAAATTGTATTGCCAATAAAATAGTAATGCAACCTTGGTACCAGGGGACAAACTCAGTGATGGAAATGTAAATTCACTGTAACTCACATTCAAGTGTCAGTCTGCTGAGTCAAGCAGTGGTGCTAAATTTTACATTAAAACTGTTCTGATTGGAAGTATCTGCTTATTTCACAGTTGGCAATTCATCACTATCCACGTGAACTGAATGTGAATGAATGTCACACAGGGAAGGGGATCTATATCACCTTATTTTTTAATTGGATTGCTATACCCAAATCTGAACTTGTCCCTAGGTATGGGAAAAAGTACATAAATGCACTAAAATAAAATAAATGCAAAGTTCATACCTATTCTACCCAAACAAAGATATAGCTCAGGGAATTAAAAAGAAAAAGATAAATAATCAAGGCAAGCACTAATATAGTCCATTAATAGTCCACTTGAGGACTTGATGCTAAAGAGAATTAAGTCAAGGAACAGAAGCTACAAGAAGTGGTGTATTAAAAGACAGAAACAAAACCAAATTAAACAAACAAAACCCCCAAATAAAAACAAAACCACCAACAACAACTTCCCCCCCACCCCCCCATTATAAACAGTACTTTAAGCAACTTAGCCAGAAATATAAAATAAATCTGTAGTAGTGAATGCTTAACACTGCACATAGCTATTTGTGCTGCCACTTTACACGAACTGATATAGCAAGTCCTAAGTCTGAGTGCTTTCCTTCACAAAGAAAATCTCACAAGAGCACTTTACAGAACAAAGCACAGATTTGCTTAAGCAACTCCTAGACTGTTTCAGGTTTCATGCCTCATTTCAGTTCCTCCCTTTTCTTGCAACAAAACCAGAAACCAAACCAAACCAAAAAATTTTGTTGCATGGTTACTTCTCACATTGCCTGAACCCGCCCATTCCACTTCTTTGTGGGGTTTATTTCCATGTTTAATTGTTCTCACAGGGAAAAAAAAATGTCTTGTACACAGACAGAATTTCCCCTGAAGCAACTTATGCCTGCTGCCTCTTGTCCTGTCATCCTGCTCTCTTGCAAGGAGAGTATCTCCATCTTTTCTGTCACCACCTTGTAGGTACTGTCAGATTACAACCATGTTCCACCTCAGTGGCCCCCCACTAGTCTCTCCAGCTGTATCTCTACAGCTGGAGGCGACCAAAGCTGGACACAGTTTTCTCTGTGGGTTTCCAGGAAGTGTCAGGTGGAGGGGGACTATCCCATCCCTCGATCTCCTGGCTGTACCCCTGCTACTGAAGCACTGGATGGGGATGGCCATTGCTGCTGCCAGCTTCAGGGTGGCACTTGTGCATCTTGCTGTCCCCCAGGGCCCCAGGGCTGCTCAGCCCCTGCTGAGGCAGGCAGTACCCGCCTAGATTGCTGCTCAAGATTATTCCATCCCCAGTATATATATCTTTACATTTATCTTTGCTAAGCCTTATGCAAGTCCCAAGTTAAACTCTGTGCCCTTTTTCTTAACATAAGATTAAATTAATGCATGCTAGAAATGTCCAAGCCAGTCACCTGGTTCAGAGAAATAAAGGTTGACATTGCAGTAAAAGTGTTCACCTCAAGTATCACAGAATTCTGTCTTTTCCCTGTTCTTCATGACAGGCCAGCCAAGTCACAGCGGGTTATATACAACACTTTCATGCCTCAGGCTGAGCACCTCTGAGGTGAAGCTTATTGAAACCTAGCATGTGAGAACAGAAACCATTGCCCTTTGAAGGCATCCAGCCTACACATATGGTAGAGCTCAAACTTTCATCCACAATGGGAAGCTAAACAGGATTTTCCCTGAGAACAAAGGAGCCCGGAGATTAACAAAAACGAGACTTTTTTGGACTTTTTTTCTCCTTTAATATTGTAAGAATAGAATAAGAAATCTGCCCTCCACACAATCCAAACATGAACCAGAACTATAGTTAAGTTTTCTTTTTTCACTGCTCCCTTGCAGATCAGCTTTCCACATGAGTGATGAAATAAAACTAAAGCATTGCTGCCGGGAACAGTTGCACTTTTTGGCCCATTTCCTTCATGCTCCTCCCCCTCCCAACCGCGTTTGAGATTGATTCCCTCAATTAGAGAAGCTACTGACCTTGTCAGGGTAAAAGTATTTTTACCAATTTTCATTTTTTACATTTGAAGTTCTTTTCACAGACTGTAGGTATGTAGAGGAATTGGTTGTGGCAGGACATCATGGATGCAGAAACTGCAGAGAGAAGTCTATAAAATACAGAGACACTAAGCCTCTTTAAATATTTTTATTTCAGTGCTGGGAGACAAAGCAATAAAAAAAACGTCCTTGTTCTTTCATTCTGCTCTAGCAATTCTCATCTGTCCGCTTTCAGAGATAAGGTTCTGAGCTGAATGATTGATTCTCCTGGTTTATTAGTGGCCTCCCCTATGTTTTTATGGTTTCATTTTGTTGATAGAAAATTGAAACAGACAAACTGCAGCTTACAAAGGTGTAGGTCCATACTTTCTGTAGTTGTATCCAATGGGCTGAGGCCAGATAGGGATTTCCTGCAGTAGTCAAGCAGGGTCCAAACCCACAAATGGAGGCCAAATTCTCTATGTTTGTTCACTAAATCTAATGAAGTGTTCAAATACAGGTTGAATTCAAGTGTGGTTATCAGGCTTTTTGTTTAGGGCTTATAAACAACGTAAATAGTTCTTTTAATATCATGCACTTTCATTCAACCTACTTCAGAAATGGCTTGGAGTAAAAACATGTCAATGTTATAACCATTAAGACCATCTCTTTCACTCTGACATGCTAACCCTTGCAATTTATACATAATGCCAGAACTCTACAGCCTTAGGTCTTCAGCAAATTGCTAATTTCAGAATCAGGTCCTACAAAAATTGTGACAGTTAACTGATTATGTTAACTCTTTCAAGATGAGTTTCTTACTCTGAATGGAAATGAGGCATTTGCATAAGTTATCTAGGTACTTGCTGAGTGTAGGACAGAGTCCTAGCACTTTTGTCTCTCATACTTGTAACAATTTGTTTTATGAATGCACCAACAGAGAAATTGAGGCAATATCCCAAGAGCTTCATATTTTATTTTCCTTTTATGATAGATGGAGCTCTACAGGGAGATTATCTTTTTTTTCAATGTGATATAAGATTAACAAAGGCTTCTCCCATTCAAGAAAAAATATAAAAGAATAACATTGATTTGAAATTGTGCCTAGTGCAGATGGTGATCACGCTGACATAACTGCTTCAGAGTTATGGAACAAAATGTAGTCTTAGGATGTAATGCTTGATCAAAATGAAATTGATATTCAGAGGCTGGATTTCACTGAGAGTTGTGGCTCCCAGAATACTTGTTAAAATTCAAACATTATCTTAAAGATTTTCCTAACTGTTTTGAGACTTGTTTTGAACAAAGTAAAATCTCAAAAATATAAAGCAGTCACAAATTCTTTTCATGGCAGAATATCAAATCTAGCATAATCTTCAAGTGAACCTTGCAAAGTAGTTCAAATTCTAGCAAGCAAACTGACACATGAAAGCTGCTACCTACTAAGTTAAAAACGTTAAATTTATCATATAATACTGCAAAGTTAATTTATCATACTTTGGAAATAAAAAGTCCAGGAGACTATACAAAGCAGATGTGGACAGTTTTGTGCTTTATTTTAGAATCTGTATTATCCTGTTCTAGATTTTAAAACCAGTAACATTGTTGATTCCATCATTCAGTTTAAAGCAAAGAAGATACAGAATTTTCCTTCAAATGATAGCATCACAGAACCATTTAGGTTTGGGATCATCAAACTGTAACTTAACTGTCAAACTGAAAACTGCAAGTCTGCCCTAAACCATGTCCTCAAGCACCACTTCTACACATCTTTTAAATAGCCACAAGATGGCGACTCCACTACTTCCCTTGGCAGCCTGTTTCAGTGCTTGACAACCNAGAGCCTCACTCATGACCAGCTACCAGCTGGTTGTAACTCCATTGCCCACCACTCCCTATGCCCGGCCATCCAGACAGTTTTTACCAAGTAAAAGCACACCTGTCCAAGCCATGAGCAGCCAGTTTTGTCTGGGTGAATGCTGTGGGAGACAGTGTCAAAGGCTNTAAAGAAAGTGTTCCTAATATCCAATATAAACCTCTCCTGGCACAACTTGAGGCCATTTCCTTTGAGAAGGGACTGACCCCAACCTCAGTACAGCCTCCTTTCAGGTATTCGTAGAAAGCAATATGTCCCTCCAGAGCCTCCTTTTTTTTCAGGGTAAACACCCCCAGCTGCTCCTCACAGGATTTGTGCTCCAGACCCTTCCCCAGCTC
>VWZW01005673.1:752001-804733 GCA_013397115.1 Edolisoma coerulescens
GCCTTCCTGCCCTCCAGCAGATCAACACTTCCACCTAGCTTGGGGTCATCTGCAAACTGATTGGGGGTGCACTTGATCCAGACAATTGATTAAGATATTAAACATGACTGGCCTCAATACTGAGCCCTGGAGAGCCTCACTCATGACCAGCTACCAGCTGGTTGTAACTCCATTGCCCACCACTCCCTATGCCCGGCCATCCAGACAGTTTTTACCAAGTAAAAGCACACCTGTCCAAGCCATGAGCAGCCAGTTTTGTCTGGGTGAATGCTGTGGGAGACAGTGTCAAAGGCTTTTCTGAAGTCCAGGCAGGCAACACCCACAGCCTTTTCCTTACACACTTAAGCCGGTCACCCTGTCATAAAGGGAGATCAGGTTGGTCAGGCAGGACCTGCCCTTCATAAACCCTTCTGGCTGCATCTGATTCCCTGGTTGTCCTGTACACACCATGTGACAGCACTCAAGGTGATCTGCTACATAACCATCAATTCTCATCCATTCAGCTTCTCCTGTAACACTATAGAAATGGGGTAATAGTGGAACAATTTTCTCTGCTATAATTTCTCTTTATTTTTCCCTCACCTCAGCTCATTACATTTCCCCAGGAACCAAATTTCTCCCTGCAAATAAGTAAGTGCTATTTCATCAGTACAAAACAGCTATTTTAAAAATGATGATTTTTCAGCTATAAAAGGTTCTACTTAATTCATATAAATTATATATGTAAATTTAAGCCTAAATAAAAACCATGTTCCAATGCTATATTCTCTTTCTAAATAGGATAATCGGTGTCAGATATATGGGATAATAATAAAGTTTTATAGGAAATATACTTATTTAATATTTCATTCTAATCCTCATTACATAAGGGTTAAGGTAATTACAGGAATCCTTATTATCTCCCCTTCTTCCATCCTTATTTTCTTATTTGCTTTCCTAGTGCACAACTATGTTTTAGGCAAGTAATTTCATGGACTTATGCACAGATCCTTTTTCCTGAAAGGTACAGTTAATTTAGAACATCTCCCCAAGGCATGTTTGCAGTTACAATTATCCCTTTTATTGTGCATTTGCTTGCACTAAAAAAAGACAGTCTCTTCTGTCATCCCACCTCCCAGGCACCTAACTTTGTTATGCTCCTCTAGTCCTTCATAGCCTTCTCTCTCCAATTGTCACAAGTGATTTCATATCATCTAATCACACGAGCTAAATGTTATCACAATATTCTGAGGAGGGGGATAGAAAGAGATTTTTTCTGATTTTTTTTTCTAAATACAGAATTGGTTAGTATGAAGAAATATGTACTTTTTTCCCATCACAGTTTTGCATTGTAATATAATACTACAGATAGCTGAATAGGTCTTTACAGTCCTATTTTGGATATTTTTTCCCTAGTTCAGATATTAGAGCTTCCTATTCATTTGAGGTTTAACAGCAATGAAGTTTCCAGGCATGTTGGCTTTGTTCCACTGCCATCACCATCATCCTGTGGTTCTGAGCACCACAGGGTGTCAAGGATGAACCAGCTGCGTTCCCCTACATACAGAAAAAGTATCAAGTAAAAAATATAATCCACTGCTTGTTTACTGTGATAGTTACCCATTTATAAATGGAGCCTGTCATTTCAGAAACACAGGGCAGAGTCACAAACAGTGAACACCAATGAGAGAGATAACAGGTTGCACAAGGCTGGTGAAGAGAGCTTTGTTAGCAGTGACAGCTACAAGAGCACCCACATGTCATTATGGCTCTTTAATAGTTTGGTCTTTACAGCACAAGATACAGGGACTGGTGTTACATTCCTGCAATGAGTAGCTTGTCACATACACATTAACTTCTCAGAAGTAATTACTGATTCTGCTAAGCCGCGGGTATGCCTGCCCACAAAATAAGGGTGATGGTTTGCTCAGATCGTCATGAACTGGTACAGAAAACTGGATCAGTTTATTTTGAAAAAAAAAAACAACCAAACAACAACAAAAACCACAACGAACCCCAACATTCTACATAAATTCAATCTGACAAGAAAGATTAACAGAAAGGTCTCAAAAATGCAAGGAAATTCCTATACCTGGGAAAAGGCTTAGATATGTAATCACAATTATCTTTGCTCTAAAGCAAAAGAAACAACAGGCACTCATCCCGTGATCATACTGGAAAACAGGGCAATTACAACAAAAATTCATAGCTGTCCAAAATGGTCACAAGCCTTAATGTACAAAATACATTAGAAGCCTCCTGAATTTTTTAGGTGACTCTAACTTTTGTTGCTATGGAGCCCGTGATAAACATCTATTTAGTCTTCATTCTTCACCTATGGTACTTTTGAAGGTAAGTGTATGGATGAGGTGCAATAAAAGGTGACTTCATATCAAAATCTTAACTTCCGCTACTTTTACTCCTAATACACAATTATGTTGTCCAGCAAGCCTTGAGATTGTCTGGTGTCTTCAGCTTCCTTTTAAGTTTTGAACATTTTATGGTGTCTCATGTTTATCAGTTGTTAACAAGCAGCAGACAATGGGCAGAACTTCCAGGTTTCATTTCAGGTGTCTTTCTGCAGGTAAATCAGCATAAGTTTTTAGGCAAACTATCTTGCCTAAAGTGCTTATAGCTAAAAATCTGTAGCTTATTTTGCCATTAGGAGTGTCTTCTTGTTCTTAAGACCTAGGACAATTTGTGTGGTTTTTGTTGGGTTTTTTTCTCCTACTTACCATGTTCACATATATTTGGTGCTTTACTTGATGTAAAAGAACATGGACTACATCCACTATTAAAGATCTCTCTTCAGGAAAACAGATGTTCTTATGCAAAAACTTCATCATTTCATTGGGAACTGGTACAAGGCAAATAAAGCAAGTTTAGCAACACTGTAAATTACAGTGCCTTAGGCTGTAATACCACAAGTATTGGTTGAATTACTCAGTCATGGAAAAAGAGGTTTACTACAGATTCTGGAAAAGATCAAAACATTTTTAGCCCATAGATCATAGCTTACTTAAAACTTTCTTTGCAATGATTATGAAGATCTGAAAGGAAAGTCAATACAAAATTCCTAACTTGTACAGTAACTAATTTACACAATTATTTAATTTTTTTAAAGATTAATCCATTCATCAGAGTGACTTCTGTTTTATTGTATTTCCAGCACAGCTCTCTGCAGTAGAAGAGAGAAGATGTATGGCTTAAATTTTTGGCAGCTAAAGTTACAAGAGAAAACAAGACTTGCTGTCATTCACCAGTGCAGGAAAGCACAGACAGAGAGCATGGAAGTGCACTATAAACCTATAGGTTCTTCCTCTGAATGCTGCATGCTGTATAGGCAATTAAATGCAAAAAACAGACTTGGAATTTTTCAACCCTTTTACCCTGAAGTATGGTGTTTTATCACAAAGAGCTGTTGCTGGAAAGCACGAGGGAGAGAACAGCCGACTCAGAAAGATGCCCTCCTTATCTACTGCTTGTCAACCGTGAGGATCTTGTGAGTGGAGATTGGTGTCTGTCTTGGCCTCAGTGACCACAAAGTGATCAAGTTTAAAATCTCTGTTGACAGGAGAAAATGTGCCAGCAACAAACTCAACTCTGGACATGAGGAGAACTGACTTCTTAATTCAGGCTGCTCAGGAATTTAGTAAGTAAGGGAAAATGTTTTTGCAGGTGCTGGGGTCCATCAGTGCTGGTCACTTTTTAAACATCACCTCCTAAGGGCACAGGAGGAGAAAATTCACAAATGTCAGAAGTCAAGCCGGCAAGGCAGAAGGCCAGAACAGGAATCTTCTCTTGGAAATAAGGCAAAACAAAGAAGATGTATGTCCAGTGGAAGCAAGGTCAGGTGACATGGGAAGAACACAGAGATGCTGCTTGTCATTGAAGGGAGAAAATTTGTGTGGCCAAAGCTGAACTGGAGTTGAAGCTCACCAGAAAGGTGGGGGACAATAAAAAAAGTTTTAAAAAATATATTAATGGCAATAGGCATGTAAAAATAACATCAGCTCATTACANGAGAAAATTCACAAATGTCAGAAGTCAAGCCGGCAAGGCAGAAGGCCAGAACAGGAATCTTCTCTTGGAAATAAGGCAAAACAAAGAAGATGTATGTCCAGTGGAAGCAAGGTCAGGTGACATGGGAAGAACACAGAGATGCTGCTTGTCATTGAAGGGAGAAAATTTGTGTGGCCAAAGCTGAACTGGAGTTGAAGCTCACCAGAAAGGTGGGGGACAATAAAAAAAGTTTTAAAAAATATATTAATGGCAATAGGCATGTAAAAATAACATCAGCTCATTACAGGATAAGGGTGGTCACCTCACAAACAGAGACATGGACACAGAGGTGTTTAACACATGCTTTGCCTCTGTCTTCAACACCGATGACTGAATAAGGAGGTCCCGGTGCCCTGAGCTGGAGGACCATGACTGTGCAAAAATGATCAACTCCCATCAACCCTGAAACTGTGCAGTATCAGCTGCTGCAGCTGGATCCCTACACATCTATGGCGCCTGATGAGATTCATCCAAGAATCTTCAAAGACCTGGCTGATGTCATTGCAAAACCTCTCTTCATTTTTGAGCGGTCTTGGAAATCCTGAGCCGTCCCAGCTGATTGAAAGCTGGTGAATGTTGTCCCAGTTTTCAAGAAGGGCAAGAAAGAGGACTGCACAAACTACAGGCTTGTCAGTCTCACATCAGTGCCTAGTAAATGTGGAGAAGATTATTGTGGGGGGGATTGAAAAACACCTGAAAGACAAAGCAGTCCTTGGTCACAGCCACCACAGTCTCATGAGAGGAAAGTTCTGATTATCAAATCTGACTTCCTTTTAAGACAAGGTAACCCACCCAGCTCATCAAGGGGATCCAGTTGATGTGATCTCTTGGGGTTTCAGTAAAATATTCGTTACTGTCTCTTACTGCATCCTTCTGGACAAAATGTCTGGCTCACAGCTGGACAAACACATCCTGTGATGGGTGAGAACTGGCTCACGGGTCAGGCACAAAGGGTTTCAGTGAATGGGGTGACATCAGACAGGGGACCTATCACTGGTGGGGTTCCACAGGGCTCCATCTTAAGCCCTGTGCCCTTCAGCTTCTTTATAAATGACTTGGATGTAGGCCTGGAAGGGATACTGAGCAAGTTCACAGACAATACAAAACTGGAAAGAGCTGTTGACTCCCTCAAAGGCAGGTAGGCCCTGCAGAGAAACCTAAACAAATTAGAGGAGTGAGCAATCACCAACTCTATGAAATTTAACAAGGGCAACGGCTGGATTCTGCACCTGGGATGGGGCAACCATGGATGTATGAACAGTCTGGGGAATGAGAGGCTGGAGAGTGGTGCCATGGAAAGGGCCCTGGAGGTCCTGGTCAGTGGCAAGTTGAACAGGAGTCAGCAGTGCCCTGGCAGCCAGGAGGGCCAAGCGTGTCCTGGGGGGCATCAGGCACAGCATGGCCAGCCGGGCAAGGGAGGGGATTGTCCCCTCTGCTCTGCACTGGGGCAGCTTCATGTCTTTACCAGCTATTCCAAATTTGAGATGTGCTATATTTGGTGACTCCAATTATGATTCTGATGGTGACTAGAGTGGGGAAAATAGAAAACAGCCTTTGAAATTTCAAATGGGACTATCCAAATAATTAGATTTTTAAATGAAACAAAGGAAGACTAGTGCTTTCTGCAGACAGTATGTTCTATGGACTGAAGTTTTGCTGGCCAAACAACACTACAGGGTGAGGTATTCCAGGAATCCAAAACGTAATTAATCAATGATTATATGATGACTAACATCAGGTAACAGTGGCATTAATTGCTGGAGAAGGAAAAGCTAAAACGTCTAATCAACATAAGAAATGGGATCCTGTTCTCAAATAGAGAAGACACCACTACACAATTGTTGTAATATACCTGAGTAATATACAGATTCTAAAACTTCATACAGACCAGCAAACCCTAACACTTAGTTGTTTAAGTGTCTTCTTCAGGATCGTACTTTTACCTCAGGAAAAGCTGCATGACAACTGTAACATACACAACTCTAACATACACAGCTGTGTATATTAAAGATGCATTAACTGAAAACAAGGCCAGACAAACTTTGTGGAAGTAATAGAATATTAATATTTTCTGACATAATTTCTGGTTTTATGCATGTAAAGTCCTGGAAGTTAAATCTAAAAAAAAAAAAAACCAACAAAAAACAAACAACAAAACATACAAAAAAACCCCAACCTAATCTATTTAAAATTTCATCTAAAAGAGGACTTCACAACACAGAGCTTCTCAGAGGATTACATATGCTTGTCAGAGAGCATCCTGAACTATGCTGGAATGAATCTAGGACAAAGTGATTGCACTGTTAAGGCGCTGCCTTATGGTTGAACTTCGAACAGCTGGGACCTTTTGTTTGTGTAACTGCAAGCGGCACCTAAAGGATCATATTGAAGAACACTACATATATTTTGTATTTCTATATTAAGATAGCAATTTAAATTTATTTTATTTAGGAGGAAAGCTGACATTTGATCCGGAGGACTATTAATCAAATCAGATGGTGTCTTAGCAAGCCATTCAAGTGGGATGCTTATGCTCTCTTTCAATTTAAACTACAGAATAGATTAAAACAAATTAATTACATCCTCAGAAAGTATTTTCTTTTTGCTAGTAGAAGATTTGTACATCAATATAAATAGCTCATAAAGAAGCTTAGAGTTAATTCAATCATATAAAAAGAACTGCCTCATAAAACCAATCTCTTTTCTAACTGAAACAATATCCACTTACAGCCTAATTTTCAGAGACACCAATTAACCTAGTGCACCCCAGAAAACCTTGTGCTTATTTTCTCTTTCCTTCAGGAATGTCATCTCTTCCAGGACTAATCTTTGGGTTTCCTCTGGAGAGTGATTTGATACCACATATCTGACACTGCAAAACTGCTGAGGTGGAAGCAACACAAATAAACTAGAGGAAATGAAAAAGGATTTAAGGAAAAACAACTGACATAGTTTGCATGATGATGTCTAGTAGTTACAGGACAACTGAAGTTGCAGAGACAATACATAACCTATGCTTGCATTTCTTGTGACATGGTCTCCATAAAACCTTTCAGAACTACAATGTTAAAAAATCAGTAAAAATGGAATAACCAAGACTTTATCATCAATTTAATTTCCTTTAAAAAGTAAAAAAATAAAACAACAAAAAAAGGATTTTTACATTTTTTATATGAAATGAAAAGTTTGAAATTATTATTTTACACTGGTCACATCTATTAATTTGATATATAATAATATATATATTATTATACAATATATTATATATATAAATTATATAATAATATATTATAATATATAATGCAATCTACCTTGTGCACTTATGTTACCTTTCTTAGCTGGAGAAGTGTATTGGAAAAAGTATATTACAACAAAAAAATGCATTTTCTCTTTTACTATCTTGCAAATAAATTTGACAAAGTGAAAAGACCATAATCAGAATCACTGTCTGAAATATACACAAGTTTACCTATGGGCTTTACCCAGCAACAGTCAGACCTCCATTGTAATTTTCAAAAGTGTAGATCAACTTTACAGAACAGAAGAAAAGTAGGAAGAGTGATCAGGGACCAATGTAGATCCTGTATCAAAGATTGTTCCCTTCCTTAGATGAATTATCCCGGGCTATTCAAAGCTTACATAACCCTCTTTTAGAATGTTTTTATGTATCTAAGACAGGAAGCAATCAGTTCATGGTCACAGTAGGACAAAAAGTAATAAAGGATTTTAGTTAAAAATATTCAGACTAGATATTAGAAATGCTTATTTTAAGACAGACTTCAGGCACAGACTGCCCATGGAGGTTGTGGAATACCCATAATTTCTTAAATACCACAGATACTTCACAGGTATTGAGAGAGAATTATAAATTAGTGCTGGTATTGGGTATAGGAGTATTAGACAATTTTCTAGGATCCCTTTTAGTCAATGATTTAAAATTAGGTTTATCTTATATTTTGATGGTTTATATTCTGATGGCGTACTATGTTTGAGGTCTGGAATAAATTTTAAGGGCAATAGAGTAAATTTTTGGGACCACTTTGTTTAATATATTTGTCTCCTATTAATGACTGATTATGCAATTAGCAGAATAAATAATGTCATAAACAACAATAAATACATAATAATGTAGTCTAATGAGTTAAGTTACGCTGGTCAGATATGAGACTTAATGCACTTTAAAAGTTGATTGGCCAATTCGAAAGAAATTCTGCTTTGAACTGGATTGTGAAAGATGCAATATTACCAAAGCAAAGGGATAGCCTTCAATCAGTAGCACCAATCCCGGACCTCACTATATAATTTAGCAACACATTTTATTCGGAAGAAGTAGAGAGCCACATTTTCTGTTTGCTTTTTGGTGCACAGAGTAAGTTTAAGATGCAAAGTTAACTTGCCAAAGACCTTCTGAAGAAATCTGAAAGGTCAGACCAAACCTGTTAGAAAAAAAAAAAATCAGTCTTTAAAGTTAGATTCATTTTATCATTCAGTGTCAATTGAAAGATCTCCTTCTGGGAAGGCTGCTTTCTATAATTGATGGAGTTCTTAATGTGACAGACGTTGAGAGCCGTGATTGATTATGTACCATATAAATATATTGCAATATATTGGTGTCAATGATTGAATAAATCAGATCGCTAATCCAAGGCACAACATGCAAATTTCCTTTACAAGGACACCACTGCTAACAACCACTGAGAAGGCTCTGTCCAGTGTCTACCATTTTGGGTGTGGTAGGTAATGGGAAAAATATTATGTCTTCCCTCTCCAGCAACAAAAGAAGCCACTTCACTGTTGCCCAAGCCCTTCTTTACCTTGGATTCTTTTGGAAAACTGCATTTTGATTAATATTCCATATTTCTCTCCTACATTCCTTTTTACTTAAAAGCTTGTAATGCCGTAATTTGCTGTAGCTCCTCTAATTTAGTGGAAACACTGATATAATTATTTTAATCCCTTCCAACACTCCCTGTATTGAATGCCTGTTTATCCAGCTTTTTAAGTTTCCTTTTTGTGTTTTGAGCTACATAATGCAAAAAGCAGAGAGAACACGAAGCACCAAATCAAGCCCTTATAACAAAGGACACACTCATTAAAAGAGCTGTCCAACTGCTACTTCTTCTCCAGACCACAGTGGAGCCACAAGATCTATTTGCAGGCAGACCCACAGACTGTATTCCAGGGCAAATATGCCTCTGGTGTAAGAGGGAAAACCCTGGCTGAAATACGGAGTGACACTACAGGAGGTCTGTTATCTTCTGGAAGCACAAAGCCAGGTCTTGAAAGAGTAGTCTGGGTGAGGCTGCCCATCCCAGAACACTTTCTCTCACTACCTTGTCGCTTAGGAGTGGAGAGGGGTCTGTGTAACAACTGAAGATGTTTGTGCCAGCTGAACCCTTAAAAAAGTATGACCACACAGCTGCTCTAAGTCATTGAATTCTTCTGCTTCTGATGGTTTTGTGACGATTTATATCTGCTAAGACTCTCCAAAATCATTTGAATCACGGAGTTGCATAGCTGTAAAGTGAAGATTGAGTAGGCAGTGATGATTATGCTTATGGTTATTGTTTTGTCACATGAAACTGCAAAAGCATTTCATGAATGAGTCATGGTGAATTATGTTTAAATTATAGATTGTGACTCACTGATTTTCACATTGTTTTATCCTTCCAGCGTTCTTCTATAAGAATCTAAGAAACAAGAAAGAACCTGCTCTGTCAGGCCTGGAAAATAAGAAAAGGCCTATTCATCTACAACCAAACCATCAGAAGGGCTAAGAATAAGGAGCAGATCGCACTAACCATGGAAAGAAATGAGCAAATATTTTTTTGCATCTTTGACGTGTCACAGCTTGGGGGAGCTACATGCTGGAAAATCTACACAAAGCCTCGCTGAGTAAGTGACAGAACAATCCTGTACATGGCATCCCAACATTAGAAGCTGTATTTTTCTTGCTTAGTCTTGACTGCTTTCATTACTAGAATAAACCAAGCTAAACCAATCATCTCTCTGAAGGAAGGAAGAGAGTTTTGTATTAATAAAATAAACTTTTCCTAGCCACAGTATTTAACCCTTTATAAATCCCTGGCCCATTTTTTCTCTCTCCAAAGTAAATAGTCTTCTACATTACCCTTTACTTTGGACAACACAACTCATGCCAGTACTACCTAGTGTCCCAGTAGCCCCATGTTAGCTTGTAGCACTAAAGACACTGAGAACATGCAGAAACTGACCTGCTGTAGAAAGGTGATGAATGTAGCCCATATGGCAGCGTGTGTTCCTATGAAAGATCAATTTTATGGGATAAAAAAAAATATACATAGAAAACTATCTATATACCTATTCGTGTATAGATAGTTATTTTTATCTCTATATAGGTAAATATAAACAGAAAATATATAAATATATTGGTACACAAATATAGAGGTATGAATGTACAAAGTAGATATCAGTAGATAGGTAGCAGAAATATACACAAATGAATAAATTGAATATCTGTTTTTCTACATAGATATCTACATAAATATATCTAGACATATCTATTTATATAGTTATATCTATACATTCCTCTATATAAAATATTTAAATATCTAGACCTAAACATATGTAGAGAATATGTATCTGTATCTATAAAATACACGGGTATACTATAGATTTAGGAAAATAGATCTATATCTGAGATGCATCATACTGATTCCAGAAAAAAAGGTTTCAATATGAACTGTGACATGTAAAAACATGTGTGTTTTGTGAAAACTCAATAAAGAAAAACACATCATACTTAGGGTTTTAATAGAATATTTCATCTCAATGGGAAGGTTGTCCCTAATATTTAACAAAACATAAAGACTTTTAATTTAAAAATACAGCATGTTCCAAATTACTAGACAATATATTGTATTTCTCTTCAAAGGCTTGGCTTCGCTGAGCATTCTGAAATCAACAGAATCATCTGAGTCTTATGCTAGTGTTTTTGATATATATTCATCTAGTGACAGTTACTACACACCGCTGAAAAATAAAAATCTGAGGCATTTGGTAAGCCAGATGAATGTTTCAACAGCAGATTTCAGACACAGACCAATCCAATCACCAGTAAAAAGCTTAAGGCATACAGTACTTCAGTACTGGAAAATGGGTAGAAATTCTCAGTGTTGTAAGTGATCTGTTACATCAGCCTAGAATCTCAGCCTACTGCTCACTTTGAACTTACAGAGCTACTAAAAGCCTTTGTTTTAAAGAACATCTGTCATTTTATTATTTATTTTCCTCAACTTCAATCCTTACTAGTTTAAAAGGTTAAAGCCTAGGAGGCCACTATGTTATGAGGTACTTACTGATTGAAGTTCATGAGCTGCAGCAAAAGTAGCTCTGTCAAAAAANCAAGAAGGTTACATAAAAACCCAGTGCTCAGGAAGCCAGCTGGCTTTCTATAGGTGACGAAGAAGCTGTTTTACATGTAGTATCAGTCTCTGTTTTCTGTTATGTTTACTGAGCTAAAAACCCATCACATGGCTTGGGATCTGAAAGGGGTGACCAGGCTCCAGAAACCAGGATGAAGAAACAGCTTGCTGAGGAACGTGCACAGAATGAAGGTAGCCATGGTCAGTCTCCTGGAAGGATAAGAGGTCTGGCTTACAGGGTGTACCCTGCCTGCACAGGATGAAAACTAAGTTTTGCAGGATGCCAAGTAAACTTCCTACCCGTTATGGCCCTGCAGGCAGAGCTTCCCTTTCAGGCTCTTCCAAGATTAAATCAGTAAACAAGTAGTAAGAAACTCTTCTCTGTCCTTTTCAATGCTGGAGGGTTCCTCCTACCCCTTTGCCTCTGCAGCCTGGCTGTTTGCTCCCTGCAGTCTCCCACCTCTGCACTGCAGTTACCTGCCAAGCTCCCTTACTACACGAGTAAGCTCAGCTGCTCACCAGACAGGAACAGTGTCTCCTACGCACATTTTTTGGGGAAGAACTTCAATTTATACTCTATGACTCAACATCCATAAACATCTCTTAAACAATAAAGTACTGTTCTTCTCAAAGAACAGAAAGGAAAAAACCCCACCAAACAAATGGGCTTTACAATATTAACTGCCTGACTGTGCCTATACTAGCCATGAAGAAGACTGTAAGTAGTGAATGGGCAGAGGGATGAAAGTATTGGGCAAATAGGCAATGCTTTATCAAAACCTAAATTTATATGGACCTAATCCCTCAAATAGTTTTCACTTAAGCCAACTAAGTCAAATTACTAACTTCTTGAGTCTTTCAAGACTTGAGGACTTTCTGAAAGCGTTGTTGCAATCCAGGAACTCACAGGCATAAGGTAGCATTTCACTACCTACAAGCTGAAATCCTGTCAGAGATGCTCAGCCAGGTTTATCTGCTTGTTTCAAAATAGCATTAAAAAAAATCAATACAAAAGATAAAGCAAATCCTGTTGAGATAACAAATAAAAGGAATACCAAAAGTCTTAGAACCATATGAGGCTTATAAGCAGAGGGAATAGGTATGTAATATTTTCAGAAGCACCTCCAGTCCATGTAAGACCCCTATTGTGGGCTAGAACCTTAGCCTGAACAAAAATAGAACACACTTTTTTCAAAAGAATACTGGAATTTAAGTTGTACAGGCATCCAAGCATCCTGAATCAATTCCCATACTTTCAGAGACTGTGCTGCCATCTTCAGCAGCCATGGTTCAGAAAGATTTAAGACTTTAATGTATTCAATAATGGTGCTGTAGAATTTGTCATTCTGAGGCTAGTATTCTATAGAAATTGATGAATACATAACTAAAAATACAAAGTATTTCACATTACACCTCAGCAAGAGACATAATTTGCCCTGGACATTCTAAGACTTGTACTGTGTTTAATATATTGAGCTTCTCTGAAGTATCACAGTTAAATTACCTGTTCTGTATGATAAAAGAAGTGAGTGGTTATCACCCCTAATCAGAACAAAATAAATAAGGGCACAGAAAACAAAAGAAACTTAGATGAGAAATATTTAAGTTCTCCAGCTTCATAATAAAAAACTCCAGATAATAAAATGTCTGAAATGGAGCATTATGTTTTATTACAGACACATTCAGCAAGGAAAGTAATTATGCAAAAAAGAAACAAGAGAGAAAAATTTATTTCTTGTTCTGTATACACACATAGAGGGTTAGCACGATAAGAGAACAAGACCTTCCTCAGAAAGAGAAAATGTCTCAAGATGCATGATATGATTGTGAAAAAACAGATGGCATTGTAAATGTCACTTAGAGTCAGGTGTCCTAATTATGCCCATCTGTATGGTTTATACTTGAAATATGTGAGTAAAATCACATCATTATGCCCATGCTTCAAAGTTCATATATGAAGCTAGCCTTTCCAGGACCAAATTATTTCCACTGAAAACATTTTTCTACCAGAAAGCATGTATGAATTTTGAATAGGACACAGTTTATGGGCTTTAGGCTGCCAGTCAAAGAAGATTTGTGCTATTATCATGTACCACCTTGATACTCAGTCACTTAAAACAAATAAAAAACCCCAACAACAAACCCACAAATGAAACAGCTTCACTGAATAAGGAACAACTTAACAGTAAATATTTTTCACAGCTTTTAAGGTGCAATCCTTCCAAGTCTCCCTTTCATCAAATGAAAGAGGAAGCTGAAGTGGAAATCCTTAGAGAATGGCTTCAAGAGTAAAGAATGTCTTTCATACAAAGAGAGAACAGGGATTTTCATTTTGCAAGAGGACATCAAGAAGGACAATGATAAAACTCCATATAATCATGAAGAACTAGGAGGCACCAAATTTGATTAGCTAGGGGACCGAGACACCCTGAGAGATTGCCTTGCACACAGATTTTATGTCATGAAATCAGTTAATGCAGTGTGGTTAGTAAAAGAGACTCAATCCTAGTTCATTGTATTTGCTTGAAAATGTTTGAATTTGTGTTTGGATAATCTACACAGCTGTTTTAATTTCACTCAAGAGAACAACTTGACTTTTTGCAAAACTGGATCATAACACAAATAGCAGCATTGTAGGAAACTATGTCAAAAACTTCCTGTTTCATTCTTTGGGACTTGTTACTCGGAATTGAGATATACATATAATAGTTTGTGGAAATATTTTTTTAATAGAATTTTTGCCAGCATAAAAAAAATTCTGTGAATCTAGATATCTTTAAATTCTTCTCTGTCAAATTGTTAAATTGACAAGGGAGGGTTGACAAGGTTTGCAGCTATTCTAAGACAACTATTTGACATTAAGAAGCATGAGATTTATGGATTAGTAAGATGAAAATGTCTTGGTTTTTTTCTTATACTTGTGTAGCCTTTTAAATATATCTGGAAAAACACTAGTCCATTTTATCACACTCAACACCCCTCAAATACAATAAAATCATAGGCAATAGATCAAATTAAATCATTTCTCAAGCCACATAACTGCTAGGAACATGCTGTTCTGATCTACTGACAAATGAAAAATGACCATTAGATCAATATAAAGTCTCTTTATGTGAGATAGGGCAAGCTAAAAACTGAGATTACCAGAATTCAGAACAAAAAATACTATATTTTTTCTCAAATCAGTTAAAAGGTGAGAATAATGCTTCTATAATACCCACATAGAGCAACACCTATTTCAAAACAAGAACATAAAAGCTGATCAGCTGGCCTGCAAATGTTCCACCCATCTCTTCTAACCATGGAAATATTCTCATAACTGGAACACTATGTGACAAGTAGACTGAATTGATTATGGACTGGACGTCAAAAGTACTTAAAATGTTTGCAGCCTGAATATTACAAAAGTATAGCAAGAAACATAAAATTTAATGTTCATAGACTGAGAGGAGGCTACCTTAGTCTATTATTCATTTCATGTACTTCTTTGGGACTAAAATATTTCTTTTCAATAACCTCAAAGCATAATACATGAGCAACCAGAAGTATCATGGATGCAATTAACTTTTTTCTTGAGATTGTGGTTATCACTAAACTTTGTCAAAATTACGGTTAGGTTGACAGCTTTACAGCTAAATACTGTTTTCTGTACATATGCAGAATCCTTGCAGTGATATTAGTTCTTATGATAAGTATTTTCATAGAGCATATGAAGTAAATGAGAAGTGGGAGGTATTAAGAAACATTAAATGCTGATGGCAGTGTAAAGAGTCTAAAGAGATTTTCTCACCAAGTATTTTTCTCAGGTCTTATCTGTGACCTCTTGCAGTGCAGAGGCTGAAAGAGGACTGAACACACTGTTTAGGGAATTAACAGACAAAACCTGACTTTCAGAGGTCTTAAACCCAAGACCATATTTGCAAACATCTATTCATAAAGGCATAAAAGCTTCAATGCAGTTTCACAATATTCAGCAAATGCAAACATGAAGCAAGCATTACTAAGATTTACTGTGACAAGCTACAGAATATGGCCTCAAATCAACTTTGTAGGACAACTCCAGGAAACTGCAGTGGTATTGTCTGAATCCACTGCAAAATCAAGTGTGACAGGAAACAACTGAGAAGGAAGGTTAAAAAGCAATTATATGATCTGATTTGACTGGTAAAAATGCAGAGAAGTTCAATTCAGATAATTCTGCTATTTTTGTGGCTACAAATATTTTCTGCTACTACCGAAATCAATACAATAATGAGAAAGACCAACAAGGTGAACCTGAGGAAAAAATGTTAGGTTGAAAAAATGGCTTCACACAGTTACTCATCGACATCTGGGTTTTCCAAATTTAAAATAGATTTAGATGGACTGTGCAGGGAAGTACAGTGTTATCTGTAGCCAATATCATATATATCAAAACAGTTAATGTTAGTATGCTGACAAATGTGAAATTCAGATCTCACCTTCAATGCAGTCTCTAGCTGCAAATGGTGTTTAAATTATGGGAGCCCAATTTCAACGTATTACTTTCTTCCATAGAGTCTGTGTGTACTGAGATTTGTTAGAGTGTTGTGGGGAAAAAGGCTGTGGAAAGTGTTTTGAGAAAAAAGCGGTTGCTTGTACTGAGTGAAAATAATTTCACTGAGAACTGCTGGAAAGTGTTTTGAGTCAGGGATTTAAAGTTTTCCAGTCTGAAACATTAAGGAACATTTTTTGAAGGTATATGAAGCAGGAAATGTCAAAATTATGAAAAACATAAAGGTGAACATTAATTTGAAGATGAGATAAGAATTTAAAAATTCAAACTCTTGCTTTAGGTTACAAGAGTTGTGGCTAGCAAGTCTCTAGAAAACTAAGGTCAATACTTCTAGTCAAGAATCGAGTATGAGTAGTGCATTGTTATGGCCTCAGGAATCACAATATTATTGATTTGTCAACCATTCCTTGTAAGTTTCAGGTTAGGGAGAGTCTGAGCCTATTATTTTTACAGGAGTGCTAAATAATTAATCTCTTCCTATAATCTAGCTTTTAGCATTTGACTGCATTGAATCACATAACTAAGAGACTATGTCATAAGCAGAATTCTCCAAATGAGAAGAGACTGATTAATTCTGAACCTGCTTACATCCAAAGCCCTATGTATCTTATGACCTTTTGCACTTACACAGTCATGATATATAAATTATAACACTAGGAACCAATACACATTGAAAATAATCAGTACTCAAGTACTGTAGACAAGCCAGAACCTCTAAAATTTACTTAAGTAAAATGTTGTGGGATAAAATCCATTTTTAGTGCTACAAGCTAATATTGATCCATTATGCATCTAAGAACTTCATAATCATGCTACCTACTCTACATTTCATTTATGTAGCTTTAATACTTTAGCAGTTTCCATTTCATAGATCACATACTTAATGAAATACATGGAGAAAATTTGGTCTAGCTGAAAGCATGAATATCCTGCATCGTGACAAAGGAAATCTTTCTGACATGTAGGACATGAAGGATCTCAAACACCAATCAAATTATCTATTACGAGAAAAAATCCAAGCTACTAGAAAACGCTATGATTTCATCTTTTAAATTACTGACAGCCATAATTTAAATTACTTGTTTCTAAAGCATTTCTTCTCAGAATGAAAATTACACACTGCATTCTGCATGGTATAAATTTTGTTTTGGAGGGTTTATTTCAAATTATTGTGTTCAAGATTAGTGAACAAAATTTTACAGGTGTCAAATCAAATTGATTTTGCAGCTCTCTTCTGTCCTGTCAGGCACATATTCCTCATGACTGAGGCTGAATCTGTAAACCTAACTGCTTTAGCCTCTAAGAATCTTATCACATGAAAATGGACTTTCCCTTTTGCAGAAAAAACAAGTTCCCCCAACTCACAACTTTCTTTCTCGTAGATGGCATGGCAGAAAGCCTGTGCTTTACTGAACAAATACCTGCAAGAATCAGGGGGCTTGTTGGCCACAGGAAACTAACATGTAATTCCCTTTTGAGAATCTTTCAACCTGAAACAAACACAGATTACAGACTGTTGACTGTGTCTAGTCTACAGCTGATCTCAGAGATCCACTAGAGACGCAGACTCAGTTAACTGGGAAAACATCCATCCTGAAACATGCTGTACTGAACTTTCAGTATAAAACCCCCTCGTTATTTTTAACAAAACTGGAATAGGAAAAGATTACACATTCTTGGGTCTTGCTCTAGAGCCATCAATCTGGACTGCAGTGGTGTGGCATTTTAAGACTATTCTGTGATTTTAAGAGAAAACGAACAAAACTCCTATGCCATAGTGGCATCTGGCAACTCCAGTGAAGACAGGCAAACTGACCTGGATCTTCAAAGCTAATGCATTTCTTTCCATCTTTTGGAGCACACTCACTGATGGTTTCAGTACCAGCTCTAATGAACTGTTCCTTTGCATTTCAGCCACTTTCGCATCCTGATCACATCCATCATGCCTCATGCCCCAGGTCATAGCCCAGACAGACCTGCTGCCTACAGAGGAAGCAAGTGTCAGAAGCTCGTACCCCATCAGCACATTTGAGATGTTGTCAGACATAGGAGGATATCCAGCCTTCACAGAAAAGGAATTACAGCTAGCAACAGTTGTTGGTGAAGGAAACACAGCTTTCACTGTCTTTCTTTCTCCCCATCCTTGTGTTCTGTATCAGACGCGACAAGTAATAAACCCCATCTTTCTATACAGAATACAGATCCTGAAGTGTTAGTTTTCCAGCAGGATTTCTCATCATTGTAAAAGCCATATGAAGTGGGCTATTAATCTATGTAATTTGTAACAATATTTTAAAAGTCTGCAATTCACTGCTTTTGAAGAAGACACTTCAAAGGCCAGACAAATTGAATACATCCAAATACCTGTGGTACTGGGCTTGAACAGACACTGAAGAGCGCTAACTTTTTAAAGTGATCAAATGTGAGATGCCTTTTCCTTTCCTAGTAAACTATGGCAGACACTTGCAACAATCCAAAGGGAAATTGCAAGATATTCTTACCCAACTTGGCTGTCCATTGTTACCTTCCTGTTCCTTAAGCCTAGTCATGTGTTGCTGCTTCAACTTTACCACCTTTACAGTACAGGACTCCAACTGTGTTAGCAGTACCAGCAAAGAGGGTCCCAGTGTGATTCAGAACTCCTTGTCCTTTTAGGGACAAGTTATAAATACTTAGAGCACTTCTATTCAAAAATCAAAGAACAGGATAAAGTTACGACAGTGTTGTAACGACATGTGCTCCTGTTTATTAAAATAACTCCCCAGCCAAGATCTATCACATAAAGTTAAGCTTATTTTTGCTTCAGCAGTCATGCTCTTAAGCTCATCCTTTGATCCCTCTTTTGCAATTCATTGTTCTTTCTCACAGACTAAGAAGTTGGACTATGTTTCCCCATCCACTGCATCCTGGGATTTGCACAGGAATCAGCCTGTTTTCTTCTCCTCAGCTTATTCATGAAGTGCTTGATTTGACTTGATTTAACAATTTCTCTCTTGTTAAAACTTTATCAGGAAAAAAACTGTAGAATACATCTTATTTTGGATGGCAGATGTGGTACTAACCACTACTGATTTACATTAGAAAATTTTCTTCTGCATAATTTAAGAGATTAAACTATTAAGCTAAATAACACCACCACCACTGCCAACAACCACTACCCAAAAACCCCAACCAACCAACCAAGCAAAAAAAAACCTCAACCAACATGGAAGAACAGATATGCAAGCCAACTCAATGGTTTTGGGTTATGTCAGACTTGCTGCCTAGACAGACTAATTTGTTCATGAGCAATACCTGTGATTAAAAGTTCTCGAATTGTTCTGCATCAAACTAAACTTTCCTAACGCACAAAATCTGCCAGAGTAATTGGAAACTATGTAGGTGATACACTAAAACAACTGAGTTGTGAGACAACAAGATACTGCTCCAGTTTCAACAGCAGCAGTATTTCAGCTGTATTTTATCAGTATCTATACTACTATGGGCGGGAGCCTAGAGGACCTTCCAAGGTTACATGTTCTAGAAAATGAACAGTGTCTTCTCACAGAGACCATCAAGGTTTTCAATACATTAGCTCAACCAGTTAGGACTAGCTTGATTTCCCCCACCTCATCCCAAATCTCCAAGCTTATTTCTTATCATACCTAACCAAACACGGTCTTCACCTCATTAAAAACCAAACCACCTAATGTTCTTCTCAGAAGGACTCAGGCAGGTCCCACTCCACTAAGGCTATTCTCCAGCTCCAAGTTACAGTTCATCCTCTCACAGGCATTTATTCATCCTGAGTGCAAGAAGATAATCCACTACATTTCTGTCCTGTTTTGCTTTCTATCTGTGTTTATGCAATGTGTGGTATAGGCAGTAAAATGTCAGTTCTTTCCAGAAGCATCAGATTCACTCTTGGTGCACACTATTAAGGGTCTTTTGTGAGTCTGCAGCTGACAGGATTTTGAACTTAAACGCTTGTTGCAAGAGAAGGAAATAAGCTAGCAGTGTTGCCTTTATCGTAGTTTTCACATATTTGGAAAGATCTTAACGTTGTGGCCTTATGTGTAGCCAGATAGCTCATTGCTTTGAGGTCACTTTTTCATCCCATACTGCACTTACATATTTAATTCATCAAAAGACTTGGCTCTTGAAAAACAGTCAGCACAAAATGAACAAAATATAAACGTTTTCAGTGGGCAATTTTGCCCTGATTTTCATCTGTGCTTTCTTTTACTGGAAATGTAAGCTACAGGCAACTGGTGCATCCTTTTCAAGTTTCTCTTGTTTAAGCACTGTTTGCCTGAATAAGAGAGTTCTTGGATTTTAGGAGACCCAGTTTAAATTATGCACAGATTTCATACTGTGATTTTAAGACAAATCAATGTCACAAAAGGAAGCTGTAATCATAGCTGATCATTACTTTCATTATTGTAGCTGCAGAAATTACAGGACCATAGGGTTTTGAGAAAAACATAGCATCTTATATTTCACTTTTAAGATTTGCAGCAGAGTACAAATGTAAATTCTAACTAAAATTTAAATAATTCCACTGGGGGGCTTCAAATACATGGAAGTTTGGCTCTACTAGCACTTTGTTGACATATGTGCCAAAGGTAACACACAAGAAAAATCCAAACCAAAACCTGATAAAATTAATAATAAGGTTTTAGAGTTCAGCAAGTTATAACTATTCATTGCATTCAAGCAAAACCTATAAAAGATACCTCTTTAAGAAAAATCAAGTAAAGATCTTCGAGCGGGATGTATGTTCAAATGGCTTAATGCCATAATGCTTTGTGGTTTTATAGTCTGCAAATAGCAACCACCATCTTTTTAAAACACTGATTTCTATGCTGTTAATATATATTTAACTCGCTGAGGTCATTCATCTGCCTTCCAAGGGCTGGGCATTTTTATTCTTCATGAACAGCATTTACTTCATACTTTCCCTGAGGTGACTCTTCTCCATACATTCAGACAGTGAATTGCAGATGCAGCTGTACCCCACACCACTTTATAAGTATCTTTTCATTACAATTAGTATCAGCTGCCATGAGTTTCACACCAATTCACCAGAGCACACTAAAAATAGCATCCTCAGCACTCAGCAATCTGAAATGTTGAGTTGCCTTCATTTCTCTAAATTCCTTTAAATAGCATTCAGAGCAGTCACTTTCGTTTAACTTTGGCCTCAATTTTACACCTTAATCCCCTTTGCTCAGGAACATGCCATTAGCTACAGTACACTCTGAGAATATTCCTTATCATATGTTAGCTTGCATAATACATGATTGCTCTGAATAAAATAAATACAATACCAACCTGTGATGAAAGCCAAAATTTAAGAAATAACATTTCTCTACTTTTAGCTGTTCTTATATAACTCTAATTAGTTTTAATTCCATGAGACAAAGGAATTTCTATATGGTGTGGCAGTTATCCCTTCGAACAAAACTTTCATCAATGTAGTTCTCTTTAAAAGTAATGGCACATCTTTCCACATTTATAATTTTTAATTTTTTCTTTCTGCAATTCTCTTTGGATGTGAAATTATCTATAACTCTTTAGGATTTTAGCTTATTGTAAATCACACTGATTCCTGAAACCATTTTATAGATATTTGCAAAGATGTCAGGGACAATGTCTTTCTTGATAATGCCAGATGAGCTAAAGGGCACATGATGGGCACAAACTGCTGCTTGGAAGGCTCGGTTTGGATATCAGAAAAACAATTTTTTCACTAGGATGGTAGCCTAGAAGAAAAGTCTCCTTCAAGATTTCTGTAATTTTTGTCCCTTGGAGATTCTCAAATCTCCCATGGGCAAGCCTTTGAGCAACCTGAACGAGCTCTGAAGGCAGTCCTGCTCGGACAAGTAAGGTCCGATATCCCCACGTGTCATTTTCAACCAAATTTTATATTATTTTAGGGATCCCTGTATAAACAAAAATGCTTCATCTTCGATTTTCATTAGAAAGTGTCAAACAGGTGCATGGTCTGGTTAATACCTCAAACAAATCCTTTTAGTTTAAATTGCAAGTGCTTCTCAATACATAGGCTAGAAGGTTGAAAAAGCTGCAAAGAATATATCACCCATCATTACTGTTATAATGCAAAAGAAATTGAGATTTGCAATTCAAGGTGAAGAGTATGAAGGCCATGCCTGGAGGTCTGCAATCAAGGCAGACAACCTGTTGGGAGGTACAGGGGCTGTTTTTTCTACACATCATCTATCTTGGCTAGCATGAATTCGACTTTTTCTCTTTTTGAAATCCAGGTCACCAGAAGTTGCATTGACTAGATAAGTTGCGGAAAAGGGGAAATCTCTCTGCTGATTATACTTTGGACCCATGAGCAGCATTTATCTGCATGGTAGCAAAAGAAGAATTTCTCTCACTTTCTATAAGATGTGAATGGACTTTCTTGAAACTGCTTTAAAAAGCCTGTTGTCATAGTGTGAGAGGGAGAGATATGCAAAAGCTCTGCCAGCTTTTGATACTCAGTTTGATGCTGTTGCTCATTTGAAAACAGCATCAAAAAGAAGTTGCAGTCAAAAATGTGTTTTGCCAAAAGCCATGGAACAGTCGGTTACTTTAAACCACTGAATCCAGAAACAAATTTAGCAAAATTATTACTTCCTTCTCTTGCCTGTAGAATTGTTGATGCTCCTTTAGTAATATGTCTAGTGATGCTCATCCAGGATTTTCCTTCAAACACAGGTCATATGCTAAAAAAGTGAAAAGGAGATTTTTCTTATGATTTTTTTCCATGGGATTTAAGTAGTCTGAGGAGCTTTTGAACTCCTTCATTACAGCAAGAATTGTCTACATCCACATGTTCATTTTGGAAACAAAGGAAGGTTTTACCTTTTTTTCCCCTTGCTGTTTCTCAAAGCTGAGCACTGCATACATCACATGAATAAAACATTCTCTCCCTCATTTCTTATCTGCTGCTTAGAAGTTATCTAATACAGGAATCCAATAGGTTGATTTTATTTATACGGTATTTCTATAGCAGCTGATTTAAAGAACTTACTGTTACTTTGGAGCCATTCCTTATCTACTGTTCCTCTCTTTAAAACAATTTTCTATGAAGAAATTATGATGAGAACATTAAACTCTGTTAAGAATTTCAATTCTGCTTTTCATGGATTTATGAGTTTACAGTCTAGGCAGAGTTTGTACTCTATACCGGTCAGCAGCTTGATGTAGTCCTAAATATAATTTTGAAGCACTCCAGCATTTTGGAAAAAGGAAAACCACCAGAGGCTATGCTATTCTGTTCCACAGTAGCTGTGGGACTCCACCACAGGTCGTTCTGTAAATCGTATTAACTAAGCATAGGATTATGTGATAACTAGATATCGTGATTTTAACTTAAGTGTTTTTTTATTCAGTAGTAACAGTTTTACCTGTTATAATTATAATTTATCTTCATAGTAGAGGTGAACCATTACATATTCACAGCAGAGAAAAAGCTGTTAAACTGTACTGGGGTACTTCCAACTGTCTCACGTATCTCACTCACATTGCAACAAGGTCTGCAAGCCTTAGAAAAAGTCTTCAGAAATAGGTGGATTTGGAAGGAAGCCTTCATGTGCAGTCTGAGTAATCACCATGCAAAACAGACTACCACTCATTACGTCCTTGATATAAAAATCCAGAAAGGTAACACTGTGAACAAGAAGAGAGAGATGTTCAAAACCAAAGTATTTATCCATTGGAAAGGACATTTAGCTGTAAATTTGAAGTGGGGACTTTGTCTCTACTTACTTTTGCTGTCTACACAGTAGAGATGTAGTGTAAGCTGGTTACCAAGACCTCTCCCTCTATAGTCACTGGAAAAGGTACATCCAGACAGCAATTCTACCTGCTTTGGAACGTGAACCACAACAAATCACTAAGAGAGCCTAGACAAACCAGAGATCCACTTCAAGGGTACACATAAGTAAATAAAAATTCCATGAAGTGAAAATGAAAAAAGAAAATGAGGAGGATTTGAGATGACGATAAAGATCAGAGTTGTGCTTTGCAGGTGCTCTCTTAAGAAGGCAAGATGTACTAGAGATTGCACAGGCGCATTGATTTGTTAAGCTATATAGACAGCTGCCAAATACAACTCCATGAATAATCATGAATACAATAATTTGCAAGTTCAACATGAGATCCATGGAAAGAATTAGTTTTTCAAGGTCAGACCTCTTAAGACAGACTTGCACAACCTGCTGTAAGCAGAGGTGAACCAACCTCGAGGCAGTCATGGAAGGGCAGTTAATGTGATGCCAAGCTAGAGAAAATAGCTCGGCAGAAGGCCTAAGTTGAAGGTAAAATGAGCCAAGTAGAAGTTGAATTAAGGGCATTTTAACCACAGCCTTACTGACCTACATCCCAACTACAGCAAAGCATAAAACTCTGGGGGAAAAATATCCAACCCAGCACGTGAGAAAAACCAACCAATCAGAGTAGAAGGGTTGGTTCAAGATATCTTGAATGCGGGACCTGGAGGAGGAGTATTTCAGCATCTGCTTTTACTTTTCTAGAAAGATGTCAAGAGAATCCTAGATGCATCAAAATAGACTTCCCATTTTTATTTATCCTTTTAGCAATATATAGTTACCATGTACATGCAATATTTAAAGGACTTTTTCTTTTGGAATCGCTAGAATCTGTTCATTAACTTTTCTTTTGTGTCTTTTACCGTGAGGTTTTAAGTACACAATTACTTTACTAACAAAGCAGAAAACATACTTTTCTACCCATCACACAGGCATCTCAAGGGATTAAGTACACAAAAGAATCTGTCCATTTTGTTATTAATGAGAAACACCTGCAGCAAGCAAACAAACAAAAAAGTACTAAATTAACTCTAAAGTTCACACTCCTTTTTTGTTGGGTTTTTTGTTTTGTTTTGTTTTGTTTTGTTTTGTTTTGTTTTGTTTTGTTTTAAGACATAGGGATATTATATTGGAGTCATTAATAAATTTTTGGGACTTGGTATAATTTTCTAAATTCACAGCAAAATGAAAGTTTTCTTACAAGTCAGTGAAGAAGTAGGAGTCTAATTCAGCTCCCTTGAAATAAAATTCAAAGATTTACTAGTAAGAAATTGAATTGCACTCCCCAGAATTAGTATAGAAACATAATAACATTACTTTGGAAAGTGTCTAGCAGCTGCTTTCAATATCCTTGGGTTTGCCAGAATTTTTAATGATATTGCAAACAGCTGCTCTTCTAGTACACAGCATGTCTGTCATCTGTCTATCAAATGATTTCATTTCATCATAAACAAGGAACAGTTTGGTTTCAAAAATAGGACATCCACCAGTTAGTAAGAGGGGATTCATGAAACTTCTCTGTAAAGAAGGATTCATTTTTTCTGGCTCCTTTGTTTGCAAATTTCTTTCCTGCAGTAACTGTGTTTTGTGTTTACATCTGGAATTACCTATTCTCCATTGCAATTTGCAGCTGCAGAGCGTTGAGACTAAGCATTATATACAAGGTGGGGCTTTGGGCTGGTGTGTGAGGAAATCATCTCTCTCTAATCATGACTGACAGGCAGTTACTTGCTAAGGTATCATCAGAGGGCAGTGCTGATTAAGGGAAGGGCTCTGGGCTTCACTGCCCCATTGATCGATATCCAAGTTTCCATGATTGTACCATTTTCCTTGCCATTTCTGTTTTAAGGGGAGGAGTTCTAACAGTCTCCCTGTTAGCAGCATGGCAAGATGGTCCATCTAGTAAATAAGCATATCATCAGGGACATCGTTTCTAAAAAGTTGTGGGCGTGCCATGGCAATGGCAAGCTAGCATACGACACAGGGATAGGTTTATGAGATAGATGAAACCACTCAGAAAACAAATTTTTGAATAATTAAAGGCTTACAAAAGAAAGTCATTTTATGAAAAGTTCATAAAGAAATCAGCTCAGTGTGCAGCAGAAGTGAAGAAGCAAACAAAATGTTGTGACTAATCAAGGAAGGAATAAAAAATAGAACAGAGAACATCATTATGGTAAGATATAAATCTGTATAGCACCTGCAAACAGTGCCTGTGGATTGGTTCTTCTGTCTGAAGAATATTACAGTAGAACAGAAAAACTAAGACAGAGGCAAAAAGGATGATCAAAGGCAAGAAACATCTTCCATAAAAGGATTGACTAAACAAAATAGGTATCCATGACCTATACCAACAAGAAGAAGGAAAGACGACATGAGAGGTCTACAAAACCATCACTGGCAAAAGAGGAGGACAAAAAAGATGATTAGAGGAGTGAGCATGTCTCTTGAAAGGAAAGGCTGAGGGAGTTCAGCCTGTTCAGCCTTGAGAAGAGACAACTGAGAAAGGACCTCATCAATGTCTATAAATAGGTGGCGCCGAGAAACGGGACAAGAGGCAACAGGCAGAAAGTGATGCACAGGCAGTTCCACCTGGACATGAGGAAGAACTTTTTATTGCGCAATGACTGAGCACTGGAACAGGTTGTCCAGAGAGGTTTTGAGTCTCCCTCACTGGAGATATTCAAGCATCATCTGGACACAATCCTGTGCCCTGTGCTCTGGGATGACCCTCCTCAAGCAGGGGGTTGGACCAGATGACCTCACTGTGGTCCTTTCCAACCTGACCCATTCTGTGATTCCGTGAATTCTGAACTTGACTCAGTGAGGGCATGCATGGACATCCCTCCTGGCCACCATCATCACAGGGCTTGACTGGAGACTCTGAACAAGAATCCCAGTGAGTGGTCACCTAAATGTAGAAATCAAACACACCAGAAAGGAAAACACAATAAAATACAAAAGAAGGATAGTACTGGGGGCATGATCTGATTGTAGGCTGTATTTTGAGGCATGGTATAAATGGCTTACATCTTCTGCCAGTTTCTGCCTCAGCAAAAAATAATCCCATCGGGCTTAACACCTTTCATCTTTATTGTCATGGTGTACTTCACGGAAAGGTTGCCTCCAACTATAATTTAATGCATTTCTTAAGAGGTGTCTGCTATTTGATACTATTCACTTTTACTTTTTGGCATTTCAATATATATCAGTTTCGAAAAAAATTGTTACAATCATTTAAGAATATGAACTTAAATGTGATGGGAAGACATCGATTTGAAACTTAAAAATTAAACACAACACATTACTTCAGGTAATTAATGTGCTTTTACCAGTTTTATGACTTGTGTTTTCATGTTTTTTCATTTAAATTGTTCTGACAGTCAGCTTGCTAGGTACACTGAAATAGAGGTGAGGGTCTAATAAATATAAAATAAATATTTGTACGTCATTACCTATGTAAGAACAGGATGATAGCAATCAATCACTTGCACCTGTTTCCTCCACTCAAAAAGAAATCAGGGAGAAAAGATTTGTATTTTAAATTCACTTATTTTAACTAGCTTCATTAAGCAGGAATGTTTGGGACAATGACACAAGAATATGAGGAATTTCTAGCCTTATGTTTCAAGGCACAGTAGAAATGGGGAGATCTACTTGGGAAAATAGAAATGGCTCAAAAGTTACAGAAGTGCTGAGGATACAATTACCTTGCTCTACTTTCACAAAGTATAAGAACTTAACACTTACAAAGATTTTACAATAATAGTAATTCAATTGAGTGGCAAAATATAGTACTAATAGTAAATTAATTAATCCTCTATTTAAATGCATGAATCCCAGCTGCATGTCTATACTCTGGTTTAGAACTACAGATCTAGAAATCAATATAAACACATTTAAATTAAACTTCCAGAATCTAGAAGACAAAAATAAATCTTAGGTTTTATCAAATATTCCCATTTGGAAACTGACCTCTAAGTCATATTTGCAACTTTGAATTTTTTGGTATTTCACGGATTTACACTTATCCTTAGGAGGTCCTCGTAAGGACCATGCTCAACAACTTCATTCTGATAGCACGGTGAAATGCTAGAAATAAGGATAGAACTTGTTTGTGTTTTCAGAGGATAATGTACTCCCACAGACTGGCCCATGGCTACGGAGGAGGAGAGTACCATGGGAACCACTGACTGTCACGAACCTCTCAATTTCCTTTTCCAACTGCAAAAATGTGCTCCCACAATCTGGCTTCCTATCAGATGGACTGACATATAGATCAATCCGATTGATATCTCTATTTGTGCAGATCAATAGTACATAAAAATATAGAAGACAGTTTCCAACTGCATGAGCTTCCCTCTCAGGGGAAAAAAAAATGAAAGGATAAGCATGTAAGAGATGGTAATCAATTTGCTTAATGCATTACTTGAAGGCACTCAAGCTTAAGTGATAAGAATAGCAGGAGTGCATGAAGTCTGTATCAGCAGAGTAGGATATCAAAGCAGAAGATTTATAGAGATATTACGGTCTCACTAACACCTTCTCATAAAGAATATTAATTTCTCTGAAATTGCCATTCTGTGCTCATGGAGTAAAAAAGTCTGTCTCTTGGTTTTTTCTTCCATAAGTTAATTTCAGTTTTTGTGCATTATTTCACTAATAATATTTTCTTGATTCAGTGAAGTTTTGGATAACTGCTACACAAACAATTAAACATTCTCCTCAGTTCTAAGGTTCAGTGCTCTAGCCCCTAATTTGCTTATTATTTTAGTCTACCATAAGAGTTTCTGTGACTTGTATATGTGTTTATCCTCAAATTGTGAAATGTTGACTTGTCAGACACTATTCCTGCATGTGTTTCAAGATTTCCTTCACTGTTAATTAATGATCTTTTAAGAATATTAATGTCATGCACACTAAGTTCCAAGCACAGAAGGCAGACAAGACTTTCCCTCTGGAAATTTGGATAAGCAAGTTCACAAACTATAAAAATCTGGGTAGTAGAAAGGGAGGAGGTATTATAACATAAATACTCAGCTCATGTTGCATTTGAAGAACAATCACTCAATTAAAAAAAAGACGCTGGCATCTACATACCTCACATACAGCTTCTGGTACAGAGAAAACCAGCAGACGGTGAGCATACCTAAAGATTCACTCTTCAGTGTTTTCAAGACTGCAGCCTGGGCCTGAAAAAAATCAGCAAATACTATTTTTTTTCTCATTTATGTAATGTTGTACTTTTTATGTTTATTCTTTTGAGTATCAGGCAGAGACCCAAAATGAAATTATTTAGTGCAAGCACTGTAACTGCAATAGTCAGCACGAGCAGAAATAACTTGTTTTTTATTAGTTGTTAAGTTACTTTTATTAATTTATTATTTATTGAGCTTGAAAAACTAAATTCAGTTATCTTGCTGTAGTAAAGGTACCAAACTGAAGCTGTCTGTGATGGTTTTAAATTGTATATTTTAATTTGAAATGCATTTGTAGCTTTCTGGACAAAAAAACCCCAGACAAACAAAACCCCCTAAAAACACAAAAACAGGAATAGAAAACAAAACCGAACAAACTGGGGGGCTGGGGGGTGGGGATGGGCACCAAAACAAACCCAAGTTGGGCCCAAAGAGAACTTAGCTAACCGTAGCTAAATAGCCCCAAATGTTAACTCAAAGCCACATTAAAAGTTGTCAGGCAATCACTTTCTCAAGCCAAAGGTGGAAATTAAAGGGACATTCAGAAGGAAGCATGGTACTAGAAGTAGTGCACAATAGAGGTAATTTATTGCTGTATCTCGAAGAATCATTTCAACTAAGCTAAATCCTATAGGTTTAGTATTCATAAAATTGACAACAAAAGCAAAGTGGAATTTTGTTTATCCACAGTAACAATTGATGCATTATTCCTGTGCTAAAATAATCAGCTGTGTGAGACAGACTTGTTTACGCAACATTACATGTTAATAGTAGGAATTTACTTGATGCTAGGAAAACTTGAGCCTCTAGCAATTGCATTTCAAGACTACTGAACATCTAAGTTTCAACAGCATAACGAAAATGTTATTAAGGCCACGTTTGAATCTTTATGATCTAAAATAAGTTTACATTGAACATGGACATTTCTGTTTATTTATAAATCACTACAATTTTTCCTTCTGCATCCAGATACTCAGTTTCAACTGTGACAATATAAATGGCAAGCACACCTTGATAAACATCCCAATCCTTCTCTGAATATGTTCTTTGCCTCTGTCTTCAACATGAATGATGGAACAAGGGGGTCTCAGCGCCCTGAGCTAGAGGACCATGACTGTGAAAACAATCAACTCCCAGTTGACACTGAAATTGTGCAGTATCAGCTGCTGCAGCTGGATCCCTACAAATCTATGGGACTTGAGGGGATTCATCTAAGAATCCCCAAAGAGCTGGCTGATGTCATTGCAAAACTTATCTCAGTGATTTTTGAAAGGAACTGTTGACTCTCATGAGGATAGGGAGGCCCTGTAGAGAAACCTAAACAAATTAGAGGAGTGGGCAATCACCAACTCTATGAAATTTAACAAGGGCAATGGCTGGATTCTGCACCTGGGATGGGGCAGCCCTGGATGTACAGACAGACTNTTCCTTGTGAGGGGAAGAGGAGGGGCAGACACTGATCTCTGTGGTGATCAGTGACAGGACCTGAGGGAATGGCCTGAAATTATGTCAGGGGAGGTTTAGGTTGGATATTCGAAAAAGGTTCTTCACCCAGAGGATTCCAGTGGGCTGGAACAGGCTCCTGAGGGAAGTGGTCACAGCACCAAGCCTAACAGAGTTCAAGAAGCATTTGGACAACGCTCAGGCACATGGTGTGACTCTTGGGAATGGTTCTTTGAAGGACCAGGAGTTGGATTTGATGATCCTTGTGGGACCCTTCCAACTCAGCTTATTCTGTGATTCCTTGATTCCATGAATACCACCTTCCAATCATTTATGAGAAGAAAAAAAGGGAGGTGGGTGATCAAATAGATTCCAGCAATTAAAAGAGCCACTAGTTTCAATACTTCTAATTGCTTTCATGACCCTGGAGTCATTCACACATTGAACTCTTCCAGTTTTCAGGAGAAATTGAAGGGCAGGTGAGGACTGGAGCCAGAGTGCAAAATATGATTGCTGAATTTGAAGGCAATTTCCATTAAGCAAGTGGCAATAGACAGAATGCCTTCAGCTATTTGCATTTAAACAGACAGAAATATTAAATTTTTACTGATATATCTTGCACTAAAAAAGAATTCTCACCCCCACATCCAGTCCTATCAATTACAATAAACACAAAAGTAGTGTTTTTATAAATATTATCAAGTTGAAATAATTTGTTAGACCTTGATTTTGAAGCATACCTTCATGTCAATGCTCGTAAGTGAGACATTTCCCATTCCTAACCACTGGGAGGTAGCAGACGTACTATGCATTCATTATTTAGCGGTCTCTAGAACTGTGCTTGGTACATCACCTAGTGTACCAACATACCCCTATTGATCCATGCTGCTTAAGAATGTTTCTGTTCTCTTTAGGTTTACTTAGTTTTGTTAAAAATGGTACATCAGATGCAGCACAATTAAAAAAAGACCCTCGAAAAAAAATCTTAAACGTGGTGGTCAATATTCCTACAAGAAACTTTGAACAACTACTCTGAAAATGTTAGTAAACAGTTGCTTTTGAAATTTAATTACAACAATTTTTTTGTAAAATTATTCAATGGTTTGGATTCAACATAGGTTTATTTCTGCAATATAGTAGCTACTCTCTTTTCTTGCTCTTGTTTTGTATGAACATCACTTTTCAGATGGGAAAGAATTCCTGGACCTTGCCATTTTCCTCAGTGAAATGTACCCAAACAATTAAAAAATAATCCCCCATTCAAATGGTCCTGATAAAATATTTTTCTTCGTATTTTGGTTTTCTAGACAAAAAAAACCAAGACTGCTGTATTTACCAGTATTTACTGGGTGACTAAACACCTTAATCAGAGAAATCAGCCTGAACGTATCACAAGAAAGGGCTACTGTACACATTTCAACACTTCTTTGTTGTTCTGCAAATGTCATGAGAATAGCTCTTTCTTTCATGTTGTTTATTAAAATGTGAAAAAGCCCACTTGCACAAATGAATTATGGATAAGAATGGAAAAAATGTGTCATACCAAAAATGTAGCTGGATTTTGTTGTCCCTTGAATAACCTGTGAGCAGCTCCATTGACTTAATTTACTCTGTTTGGTAAGCATGGCAAGATGAACAAAAGGTGCTACAACCAGACAGTATTTTAGGGTTATACCTGATCTGGTAATGCCCAAGACTTGAATTACACGTGGGACTAAGTATGGGACTAAGGGGGAGTTACAAATAAGAATGTGCAATTGTCCTTCAACATGCTAATTTTTAACAACTTGGAACAGCACCATACAGCCTGTCTTTATAAATTCTCCTTTCCCCTAAGAAAATCTGTAATTAGTTTCCATACTCAGTGTATTTATTAAATAAATCTAAAGTTAATTCCTTGGTATATGTTACTGTCCCTAACTAGTTCACAGTTATGTATTGCTTCCTAAACAAAACAAGGCTGGGATAAAGTGAAAGTTCACAGCAAAATTTTAGAAGAACATTTCTTCCTGCTCAATTTTTTTACATATTCTATGATTTCAAACTGAGCTTAAACCAAAGTAGGTTTTACTTAAAAAAAACCTTTGAAGTTCTGTTGTTGTCTTTCTACTAAGCCTTTAGCGTGCTTCACATTGCACTCTGAATTACCACTTACACTGTCAATAGTGTGATATCATTATGATGAAACTGTATTTATATTGTCTGTAATTTCGACTTACAACATAATGATTTTGAGTTAAAATCTCTCTAGGTGTATGCTGATATTCACTAATAAAGACCACAGTAGTCTGGACTCACTCCAGCACCTCAATGTCTTTCCTGCAGTGAGGGGCCCAGAACTGGACACAGCACTCGAGGTGTGGCCTCACCAGTGCCCAGTACAGGGGGACAATCCCTGCCCTGGTCCTGCTGGCCACACTATTGCTGATCCAGGCCAGGATGCCATTGGCCTTCTTGAACCTTGGCACTGGCTCATGTTCAGCTGCTGTCACAGCATCCACAGGTCCTTTTCCACTGTGCAGCTTTCCAGCCCCTCTCTCCCAGCCTGGGGTTGTTGTGACCCAAGGGCAGGACCCAGCACTTGGCCTTGTTGAATCTCACGCCATTGGCCTCAGCCCATGGATCCATCCTGTCCAGATCCCTCTGCAGGGGCTTCCTGCCCTCCATCAGATCAACACTGCTGCCCAACTTGGAAGTCATTCATGGATTTGCTAATAGTAAACTCAATACCCACATCCACATCATGAATACAGATATTAAACAGGACTATCATCAATAAAGATATTACACAGACTGGGTGCAACACTGTTCCCTGGGGAACATCTCTTGTGAATGGCCACCAGCTGGGTGCAGCCCTGTTCACCACCACTCTTTGGGCCTGGCCATCCAGCCAGTTTTTAACCCAGTGAAGTGTACACCTGTCCAAGCCATGGGCTGCCAGCTTTTCCAGGAGAATGCTGTGGCAGATAGAGTCAAATGCTTTGCTGAAGTGCAGGTAAATAACATCAACAGCCTTCCCTGCATCCACCAGGTTGGTCACCTGATCCCTTGGTTGCCCTACATGTGCTGTGTGATTGCACTCAAGGTGATCTGTTCCATAACCTTCCCCAGCGCCAAGGTCAAGTTGTTCCCTGGATCCTACTTCTGGACTTTTTTGTGGATGGATGTCACATTGGCCAACCTCCAGTCAATTGGGACCTCCTAGGTTAGCCAGGGCTGATGATAAATTATAGAGAGTGGCTTGGCAAGTTATTGTGCCAGCGCCCTCATTACCCTAGGATAAATCCTATCTGGTCCCATAGGTTTGTGAGCATCTAAGGAGCTCAGAAGGTCACTGACTACTTCCTTGTGGATTAAAGGAGGTCCATTCTGCTCCCCGCCCCTGTCTACCAGCTCAGGAGGCCAATTGTCCTAAGGATTACCAGTCTTAATGTTGAAGACTGATGAAAAGAAGGATTTAAGTACCTCGGTCTTTTTCTCATCTTTGGTGACTATATTTACCCCCACATCCAATAAGGTATGGAGATTTTCCTTGCCCCTCCTTTTGTTATTAATATATTTATTAAAACACTTATTATCTTTTAAAGAAGTAGCCAGATTAAGTTCTGAGCTTTCGCCTCTCTAATTTTCTTTCTGCATGACTTAACAACATCCTTAAACATTTCCTGAGTTGTCTGCCCCTTTTTCCAAAGGTGATACACCCTCTTTTTTTCCATGAATTTCTGCAAAAGCTCACTGCCCATCCAGGCCAGTTGTCTTCCCCGCNGGGCTGATGATAAATTATAGAGAGTGTCTTGGCAAGTTATTGTTCCAGCGCCCTCATTACCCTAGGATAAATCCTATCTGGTCCCATAGGTTTGTGAGCATCTAAGGAGCTCAGAAGGTCACTGACTACTTCCTTGTGGATTAAAGGAGGTCCATTCTGCTCCCCGCCCCTGTCTACCAGCTCAGGAGGCCNTACTTTCTGAGTCAGTGTTCTGAGTAGGCCTCTGACCCAGATATCTGCCACACTAGCCTTCCTGATCCTCACTCATAAGGACTCGACCATATCATCACAATCCTCAAACTTTATACTGTCAAAAGTCTCCCCAATATACAGAACCCCCACCACATCTCCTTATTTGCCTGTCCCTTCTGAAGAGCCATCCATTGCAGTGCTCCAGTCATGCGAGTCATCCCACCATGTTTCCATGATGGTGACTGTCATAATTCTCCTGCTGCACAGCAGCTTCCAGCTCCCCCTGTTTGTCTCCCACACATTGTGCATTAGTGTACATGCACTTCAGCTAGGCTGATGATTTCACCCCTGACCCTGGCATGCCACGCCTGAGCCTGGTCTCATCTCCTTCCTCCTTCAAACCTAATTTAAAGCTCTCTCAAGCAGCCCTGCCAACTCATGAGCTCTTTTTTTCCTTTTGCCCTTGTTAGATAAGTGGACCCCATCTTGTCTCCAGCAGGCCTGGTGCCATATAAACTGCCCCATGATCAAAACACCCAAAATTCTACTTGTGGCACCAGCCTTTAAGCTACTCACTGATCATGTGGTTTTTCCTGTTCCCTTTGAGGTTCCTCCCTGCTATTGAAAGAATCAAGGAGAATACCACCTGTGCTCCTGTCCCCTCAACCAGGTGACCCAGTAACTTTTTGATTACCCTGGTGCTTCTCTTATCAGCCTCATCACTGCTGACCTGGACAACCAGCACTGAGCAGTAATCAGTGGGCTGAATTAGTCCAGGGAGTCTCCTGGCAATATCCCTAACCCAGGCCCCAGGGAGGCAGCAGACATCCCTGCGGGATGGGTCTGGTTGGCATACAGGGCCCTTTTTTCCCCTCAGAAGCAAGTCACCTACTATAACTACCCTTCTTTCTATCTTAATACTTGAAATTGTGATCTGTCCGGTTGACCATGTTGATCTGGTAGACCCTACAGATCTACCTTCTTCTTCACTGTCATCTGCCCGACCCTCGAGATACAGGGCTTCACACCTGTTCTGTAAGGGCACCTGGGAAGGAGAGGGTGGCTGCGAGGGGATTCCTCTACCTCCCTGAGCAAGGACCCATTTCCATTCTCTGCCATCTTTTAGGTCTCCTCCTTCTGACTGATGGCAAGAGGGGTGGGGGTTTCTCCAAGTCCTGCGGAGCTTCCATCCAGTGAGCTTCTCTCAGGTATGGAAGAGTGTGACTCCAGCAGTCTACTTTGCTTTTGCACTCCCTGATAATCCTCAGCCTGTCCACCTCCTCCTTCAGCTCTGCCACCAGACAAAGCAGACCATCAACCTGCTCACACTGCCCACAGGTGTCTTTTCCTCTGTCCTCCACTACAAACACCAGGCTCAGGCACTCCCTACAGCCAGAGACCAGATAGCTGCATCCTTCTCGCAGAGCTTTGTCTGAGTCGTCATGCTCTTGCTAGAATGACTTTCAACTGTGTGTAAGACTTGACCCATTGCTGGGTCTAGTCAAGATGGGCAAATTAGGAAGAAACAAACACCCCACTCAGGAGCTGGGAGGGTGGCTGTGCCTTTCCTGCTCCCCCTGCCTGTGTAACTGCCATGCAAATGCCATGTCACATTCTTCTGACACACCAAGTCCTATTTGTCCACTCTCATTCCCTGCACACCCTGGAGCCATTTACATTTCCCGTGCTGCTCCTGGCAATGCCCCCTTCATGCCTGAATGGCTGCAGAAGCTGGCCAGATTTTAAAAACCCAGATTTGTCTAATAGATTTTAAAGGTTCTTCTTGAATTCTACTCAAATTGAGACCTTCAAGAGTGTATTCATTCTTGGAAAACAATCACTTTTCACCTTTCATCAATCAATTTTGTTTCTAGGTATGATTGATCAGAAAATGGGGTGATGTCCACTTTTTATAATAAAATGAGATCTGAGTCAAATTATTTTCTCAGCCTGATGAGGCGTTTAACCCTATTAGATCTACTCCCTGCCTGCAAAGGAGGATAGCAACTCCTATCTTCCAAAAGAGTTATTTAAGATTTATTAAGCTGGAAAGGAGGAAGCTGGAAGTCTCTGATTTGAGCTGTCATTCCTAAGAGAGAAAAAGATATCTGTGTCCCATTATTATTCACAGAATTAGGCCCTTATTTCATCCACTGATCTTCTAGTATTATACTTCCAAGAAGACCTGGATAATTTTTCATTGAAGGGAAGAAACTGAAGAGTAGAAGCTCAAGCCTTTCTTTTAATTAATTTAATCTCCATATTCTCAATTGTTTTATTACTAGCTTGCCTGTGGATTTTTACAACTCAATTAATTTCATACCTAGGAAATACAAAAAGCTTTATGGACAGTAGTGCAAGATCTGCACAGAAATCACTTCCTCATTGAAGATCTCATCACAGAGTGGAGTCACCCTCAGTGAGGTATTTCTGAGGAAAAAACCTTAATTAGGGAATGATAAAGGAAGAGACTTAATTTGGGGAAAATCTTACTTTTTTTGGTGAACATCTGTGATGGTGAATTCAACCCCTTCTCAAGAGGCGTTTCTGGTGGAATGCAGACGACACTGCGATTTTCTTACGTTTCAAAAATATTTTTAGGAATTATGCAATCAATCTTGAAAACCTCTTGCCATAAGAAGAGTGCACACTTCATTGAAAAATAGTATGTCTATAAATTATCTTTTTGTATGCTTAGATTTTAGAAGGGTGCTGCTGTTCTCTTGCTGTGAATTTTACAATTTGCTTAGATTTAGAAAGTAGTTATGACAAAAAGCCTTTGAAAACAACCATCAGCATTATTTCTTGTTGGTGTAATCTTCAAATAGGAAATACTGGCAAGGGAGGACAAAGCAAGTAAATGAGTAATTACTGTTATGTCGTGGACTCTTCTCACAGAGTTTTAGTGCTTAATTTGATTTATAATGTACTTTTTGTTTGGATCTGTGAGACACCAAACCCACTTATTTTGATCTATTGATTTTTCAAACAATATGTTACATTATTTAGCCTAATACACTGTGTTTGAGAGAATTTGTCTCTCAGCTGTCTATAGAATGTGACATGCTAATTTGAAACATTTGCTGGCAGTTGATAAAACAGACTAGAAGATGTTAAAAAACACCAGGTAGTGTTTTATTCATTTCAGAAACTCAGTGCCAACTGGCACATCAGCTTCCATTTATCCTCCAGGAAATACTTTGCCAGAGAGGCCTGGGAAGAGCTAAATTATTTATTCAGGCTATGAGAGACCTCAGCCACACAGACCTGGTCAGTCCCTTTAAGAGTTCATTCTCAAGCCAATGCCCTCAGCTACATCCAGTTTCATTACACCGAAGAACATACAAACAGCTGTGAACATATATGAGGCTATGAACTCTACAAAATAAGCCCTTTACTGTTCCTATAATAATCATTCATATTCTGCTATCACTGATGTGAGGACAAGGCACTCACTGAACTGTGATTTGAGATTTATTGGATAAGACAGAAGAAAGATTTTAGGGGATTTTCCTCATATTTTGGCATAGTTTTACTCAAGTAGGAGTGAAAGTAGTAGGGCTTTTTTTCATAACAGGCGACTTCTATGTGGCAATCTTAAAAGGAAAACCTATTAATGCTACTACAACTGAATCATGCAAATCTTATTATTATTCATAACTCAAAAAATTTAGTGACACTTAAGTTATTTCCTGTAAAACCAATAAACAAAAAAACCCCCTTTCAATCTTATTAGTGAAGACTGAAACTTAAAGACTTCAGTATTTCTCTACATAGTTTTTGAAAGTGTTATTCTGCCTGGATTGAATTCAATTTGCATGGAAGATTGCTAGCTCAAATATTTTCACGCTCATGGTTTATTTATAGCATGTAATTTAGCATATAGAATTTACTAGCCATTTGACTTTGACTCTCTACTTTTTAAAATTTAAGTAAGACACATGCCTCAGAGAAAAAAATTGAACATTTATGTCAGAATTAGATTCTGCTGCTACAGCTATCAGACCATTAATTCTATTAATTCCAGTACAATAATTCCTAACATATATTGACATTTTAGAAAAAATATTGCATATTAAATATCACAAGCAGTGAAAGAGAAACTCTCTACATTGATACATTGTTGATACATTTAGCATAACCTTAAAATTGTACTGTTTAGTACATAATCTTATGCGGCTTTCAGAGTAGCCAGTGAGGTGTGCCACGTTGGCTGAGAAAAGTGAAAATTTAAAATCTCAGCACTGAATTCATCAGTTGATTGCTATCAACAGCTTTGGCAGATTACTAGCTGCCTTTGATAAGGTTACTTGAGACAAGATATGTAAACTACACAGGTAGCCCCGTTCTGCAAAGGAAGGTACAATCCTCATTTTCAAGTATTTCTATCAGTGCTCTTAAAAGTGGCTGGAATATTAATTTATATTAGAACTATAGTTTAGCACACTTTGAATGAAATTTTGGAAAGAATTTTTTGAAGGAATTCTGGAAAGTACAAGACTGAAGTCTACACAATAGGTGTCAGGCATGCAGAGATGGGTTACTATGATGAACAGGCAAAGCACTGAAATAACACTCAGACTAAAGTCAGAAAACTAGCTCTTTTGTACGGGAAAGTAGTTCTATGGAAAGTGGAATATTTTTCTGCCCACCATCGAACCTCTGAGGCTTAAGAAAAAAATAATTTGGGGAACAGGAATGACTAGATGAATCTTCTGGAAAAGAACTCACTGGCATTGAATATCCTGGTTGATTTCACCACATCCTGATGTGATTGTAATTATCTGAAGGAGTTCCTGAAAAATGCTTTGGTTTGATTTTCTTTCTTTTGTTGAATAGAAATTCTTATATCGCAACTTTTTCATATAATTTTCTAAGACTGATCCTGTGGGGAAAGCTATGGCAAAGTGTCTTTATTCAGAAGACCAACTCAAATCCAAGATAAATCTGGATGGATGCAACCCTGTAAGACAAATATTTGGACCTCAGTTCCCCAAGTTAATGAGGTGTATATCAAACCCTGAGAATGCGCATCATCTCAGTGAAATCTACTCAACTACATAAGCTTAATTATTTTGCTGAATCACAGAGTAAATTACTGTAGGTAGGCAAAATTAAGTATGTGATAGTCACCTAAAAGTTTCAGAAAAGTGCCTACCAGTGCAGATAGATTAGGCTTTAATCATTTATTAGGTTGTAAAAATTTGTTTTAAAATAACATGGTTAAAATGGGCTCTATTACTTATTCTAAATGTTACAGAAATAATCCTGCAAGCTCTGCAGTGTTACATGCTCCAGCTAGGCGCCAGTAAAATATCTTTAAAAGTATGACCACAGGCAGTGACCTCCCTCTGAGGTTGAAATTGATTATCTTGTATAAGCAGGGTAAATAATCTTGAGCAGTATGAGATTTTTTTATTTTTGTCATAGAATGCTTTCATTTCAAACAATACTTGTTTGATTTATGACTGAAAGGGAGGTGACCTGCATGACTGCACTCTCTTTCAGAGTTTTGCCAAAAAAAAAAAAAAATCACTTTTGATCTCAATGATCATGGATCAAGGCATCATATGATAAAAGCTGAAGAACATTTACAGTACAAAAAGCACTACCAAACAGGCCAGTCCTCAAGCAGCTGCCTTGGTGCCCATTGCACCCCAAAAAGGTAATTTCCTTCTGATGTCTTCGTTCTGTTAGACACTTGGGGTCAGGGAACCACACAAATTTTCTTAGGAAAGATTATCAGACCTATTTAGACTTTACATCTAGTCTATCCTATGGAACTGAACTAGTGGGATCTCACTTAAACAGCGGAAATAAATGAATTTGATCAAAGCAGAATTCTTACAGATGGTTAAAAATGCTGCCAGGTTATTTTCTGTCCTTAGATGACATCCAGACCTGCTCAAACTTTTACAGTCAACCATGTCTTTGCCCTATTTCCAGGGATCATTGGATCCTATGAGTAATACAGAACAATATCATCTCTCAGAGCTTACACTACACAGTCTGCATGACTTCTATATTAATAACATGCATCCTTAGGGATTATCAACTGCCTGTTTATCCATATTCACAACTTAAAATGATGAGTTTCTACTGTTTTCTGAGATACTAGCTGTTCACTCAGCATTCCTATATATGTAGTCCTAAATCACCATCACATGTCAAAGTAAAAGCAGCATACATGACTCGCCATCAGCACAAATATCTAAGTCTGTACACGAAGTGAACGGACCTACATTTTTAAAGACTATTTTAAAGACAGAATCATATAAAATCCTTCAATAATTAATTAGTAATTAGTTAATAATTAGTAGAATTTTTAATCTGTTATATTTAGATTTGAGTTTCCATAAACTAAATTTTGAACTGTGTACATGTAATTTGAACTCTAAAAGTCAGAAGAAAATTATAATGCCTTTTTTTTCCCCATGAAAGATTTTTTCCATAGTCCTATGGGTACTTCTAGAATTCCACCACTGCTATTTGTATATTCTCTTAGAGTCTTCTTATAAAAGCATATGTTCCATGTTTTCCTCCTGTTTCCATGTGGTAGGCAAAGATATTCCATGACTCAAACAGCATTAGCAACTGAATAAGTCTTTGAGTGTACTGAGAAAAATGAGAGATGTTAACAGCCACATTTCACAACAGTAGAAAAAATGCTTGTGTAGCATTCACTGTCATAGCTGAGCATATGCTCTCCATGGTTCTTTAGTCATCTGCTTGGAGTGGGCTGCAGTGCTGAGGAAAAGACAATCTGTCTCTCTGTTAATGAAAAAGTATCTCCACAAAGTAGAGTTGATTAGTATAAGGGTAAACTCTTCAGTGACTTAGAAACTGAGAAACATGGGGAAAAAAAGCATGATCACTGTAAATAAATATTATCTTTTCTGCTTGAGCAGCTCAGATATTTATGGCATATGAAACACAAATACTGTAAAGATTTTAGTCCTTGAATACTTGAACACAGAAAGCAAGAAATGTAAAATATTTTAACTAAACACATCTGGAAAATTTAGTAAATTGTAAATTTAATTTGTCATGTATAATAGCATCTCCTTTCAAAGCGTGCCTGTAGTTCAGTACAGGAATGCACAAATCACTCTAAAAGAGATAGTGGAAGCACTGGAAGAGGTCTAAAAGCATCAGTGCATAAGCTAATCAACTCTCATTTCTCACCCGAATACCTTGACTCACATAGGGCTCCATGCTGCTGCTACCAGATTGCTTGATATAAACAAGCCCAACTGTGTGGATAGCTTGACTATCTCTGTACTCCTCTGCTGGCTGCAGGGCAGGCATATTCCTTATATAGATCTGAAGCGGCAGGTGGCTGAGCAAATAAAAGTGAAGGTCCAACTCAGCACTGTTTTCATGTTCTTTCTTACTTTTTCTCTCACCAGAAAACATGCTGCTGGCCTTTTATCAGACAACAATAGTGACAACATAATCATGTTTTAAATGGGATTAACACCTCTTTCTTTTAATAAGATCGTCTAACAGTGAAATCCATTTGAATTGCTGAAAAAAGGGGGAAGAAATTTTGCCAGCTGCACAAACCCACAGATTTCAAATTTTATACTTTGCCTGTGCCAGGAATCTGCCTTAGGCTGAATGTTAACAGATGGACAAAACAGCACAGATAATTTTTTTTAAAGGGTTAGACTAAACAAAGCATATTTCTCTCATATCCAGTTGTGATAATTTTTGCTTTATAATTCCCAGAGTATCCAAGATTTTAAGAAAAAAAAAAATCACACTTGCTGAAGTGCTCTTTGGCAAGAAAGAAGCCCTGGTCTTTCTTCCAAATACACATGCAAAGTCTTTTAGTTAAAGAATCCAGAGTCAGAAATGGAACCCACTAGTTATGCTGCCAGGAAATATTTATTAAATCCATTAGCAAAATGTCTGTCCTCTCTGTCTAGCACCAGTTCTAAAGATGACACCAAGTTGGGGTGGGAGCATTCATCTGCTGGAGGGCAGGAAGGCTCTGCAGAGGGATCTGGACAGGATGGATCCGTGGGCTGAGGCCAGTGGTGTGAGGTTCAATAAGGCCCAGTGCTGGGTCCTGCCCTTGGGTCACAACAACCCCAGGCAGTGCCACAGGCTGGGACAGAGGGGCTGGAAAGGACCTGGGGGTGCTGGTGACAGCAGCTGAACATGAGCCAGGGTGTGCCCAGGTGGCCAAGAAGGCCAATGGCATCCTGGCCTGGATCAGCAATGGTGTGGCCGCAGGACCAGGGCAGGGATTGTCCCCCTGTACTGGGCACTGGTGAGGCCACACCTCGAGTGCTGTGTCCAGTTCTGGGCCTCTCACTGCAGGAAAGACATTGAGGCACTGGAGTGAGTCCAGAGAAGGGAAAGGAGCTGGGGAAGGGTCTGGAGCACAAACCCTGCAAGGAGCAGCTGAGGAATCTGGGAGTGTTTAGCCTGGAGGAAAGGAGCCTCAGGGGAGACCTTATAACTCTCCACAACAGCCTCACAGGAGGGTGTGGCCAGGTGGGGGTTGGTCTCTTCCCCCAGGCAATCAGTGGCAGGACAAGAAGACACACCCTTAATTTGTGCCATGGGGAGGCCTAGGTTGGACATTAGGAAACATTTCTACTCAGGAAGTGTTAACATGCACTGGAACAGGCTGCTTAGGGAAGTGCCAGAGTCACCATCTCTGGAGGTATTTAACAGATGTGTAGACGCAGCACTTGAGAACATGGCCTAGTGGGACTTGCCAATGTAAGGTTTACAGTTGGAGTCAATGATCTTAAATGCCTTTCCCAGCCTAAATGATTCTATGACTCCAAGTCTATGTGAGAGTTCCCTCTCCTCTGTTAGCTGAAGAGATTTGATGATGGACTAGGCCTTTTAGTGTTACAGATAAACGTAACTGAGAGGCAAAGAAACGAAAAGGTGTTTGACTGGAAATACGAGCAAAGAATATGCACAACTACGAAACAACTGGCTTTGTCAATCATGAATTTCAAAATTAGGGAGTGCCTGACGCCTCCCATCCTCCTGTGGTTTTTCTTAGTGGGATGTGTGTGCCACAGTTTTCAAAATAGAGAGAAAAGCTCCAGAGAACATAAGTCCATTATTCCCTATCAGATCCTCACTGACAAATTCCTAGTAGTAAATATATATGGTTTTAAGATATTATCTCATGTGTACTTTGATCATAGGCAATTTTGGAAACACATACATATGCGTAAGTCATGTCTACACCAACCACATCTTACAATGCACAACATAAAAAGATTATAAATCATGGAATAGCATATTTTAAAGCATTATAAACTGCTTATTGTGACTTTTGGAAGCCATAGTTCCTGCAAACTGCATGATAGTCTAGGAAGCCTCTCTCTCACGCAAGCATGGATAAGTAGCTCTGTGATACATGGATTTAAAAAATTCTATTAAGCTTATCACGCTTAGAAGAATCAAATTCTGAACATAAAATATAAATTACCTCATGGTTTTCACTTCAGTGTTTCAATGCATAGAAGGGATCCATCTCAAACAGCTAATAATTTTTAGATGGAGAATGTTTTATATAGGAATAGCACTTTGGGGACGCTCATATTCATGTTAAATAGAAAGTGCTCCAATACAGCAGTATTAGCAGTAGAGAACTAAAAGAATGGTTAGTGAATAGCCAATATGAATGAAGATAGATTAAAAATCTATCCAGGCTAGAAATAGAGAATTCAAGAATAAAATCTATGAAAACACTAACTTCCAGAATAGTAACTGGTAAGTCCTTCCTCACACAAGTGACATTCAGAGAATTTACTCAAAGATCACTTGCAGGATGGAAAAAGTGGTTGGATTATAATTTGATTAGAAATATTCAACTTCATCAGTTTTGTAATTACACTAGAGTAAAAGGCTCTTTCTTTTATAGACACAAAATAAAAACAGCAGCAGAAGAATCTATTATAGTCTCTGCTCAGAGAGGCTGTATTTCTCAAAGACAGGAAAAAAGGTGAGACAAAATCTTCTCAAGTTTAGGACATTACAGGTCATCACAAATCATTCATGCCCTTTGCAACTTGCCATCTTGTATATAAAAAACGTTATTCAGGCATTTCAGAAAAGCAAGTTTTAGATACAGAACTTTCCTGATCTCTTTTCTATTGCTACCACTACCTGTTTCTGGTTGTATTACAGTCTTCTACTTATCAGATTTGACTTTCCAGCTTGCCATATTACACTCTGAAATTCCAATCTTTCTTACAAAAGGAATTGAGATAACTTTCTCACATCTAATATCAACATCATCTACCACCCGTTGAGCATTACTGTCAGAGAAGGCTGTTGTGCTTTTGAATGCCATTACAAACAAGTGAGATAAGAGAACTCCATTAATAAAGTGCCAGATACCCATTTCCTCTGGTCCACATGACATGTATTTTCACACAAGCTTTGAAAGTATTTGAGGATATTCTTTGCCTTCAATTTATCGTCCTTTTATATCAAGTAGTATCTCGTTACAACCACTTTGAAAGATTGCATCTTGCCCAGACTGCTATCCCTATTTCTCTGAAGACATTTACAATTTTTCATCCTTTTTATAACATCTTGTTTCCACTGATGCCTAAATTTAGTCGATTTTTAGTTCCTAAGTAAGATCCAGAATTTTTCAGGTCAGTTTTGAAGACAAATATGGATTTTTTCTCCTTTTATTTCTCTTGTATCGTCTTATTTTCAAACAGAGATTGTTTGGTGTTGAAGACCTGCCCTCTCATTTCCCTAAAACCACTAAACAAAAAAAAAATTATGTCCTCTAAGTTTTTCTAAAATTAAATGCCTTAGAAAGACTGTTCATATACAGTGGGTTTTTTTCTGGTTAACATTTTGAGTCCAGTTCTTCCATCAACAACAATTGTTGTTCTTGAACAACAACACTTAGAAACATACAATAATCTCCACTGTTCTATGTGTCAAACACCTTCTCCTGTCTCTGTGAATGCATAGGTACAAAGATGAATGGTTGCATGGCAATTCCATCTGTAAGTGTTTGTGTTTATCCAACTTCTATGCAAATTAGTCTTTAGCAGTAATTGTAACTAAACTGAAAGTCACATGGAAGAATACAGTCATTAAAAAAAATTAATTCTTAAATTAAGAATAAATATATTAAATGGCTATAGGGAATAAATATTGAAAGTGCCTTTGCTAACTGAAATTTTAGGTATGCTTACCTTACTTCACTGCTGAGGATACCTTCTATGCATATACTTTAAAAAAAAGTAAAGCTTGTACGCATTTTTTTCCCCTTACTTTTACTTTAAAATAATGAAATCTTCATATCTTCTCCTGATACCACTTAGAGGGAATGTTTGCAATCCCTTAATTCTCTACAGTTGCCACTGCTAGTTCAGCAATACTTCAGTTTCAAGAACATTGATAATTACGGCCAGCATTAAAGTTCAAAGTCCTCTGAGATGGCTTGGATGTTAGTGCTTAAAGCCTCCTTATGCTTCACATTCCTAATGCTTCCACTGTGACAGCCATAGGGAGTGAATAACTTCAGTCAATAAAAGTTGGGTTTTTTCTAGTCAGTCCTATGTTTTCAAAAAGCACGAACTTGCCACAGACACACAAGGTCCCTTACAGCTTGTAAGTCTGCGATAGGCATGGAACAGACATCTGATAATTCATTTACAGAGCACCACAAAGACTATCCATGTCCCCTCTCCCCTACATCTACCGGTCATACAGCCCTCTCTCACCACTTGCCATAGTCCATTTTGCATCAGCAATTCAACTGTCTAATTTAAGGAAGTGTATCTAAGGTCATGTGTATTTTACACCCAGCAGTGGCCTAGGGAGAAAAGCCACTCTTTATTTTCCATTCTTCTTGCCAATGATTTGTTATTTTTTCGTATTTTTCTTTAATAAAAGGATGCTAAGCCTGTAACAGGAATGTCTTCATTATGGCAGTTACCATTTCCTCATGTATTGGTATCACAACTGGAAAGAGGAAAAATCATCTTAGAGGTGGAACTTCTTTATAATCACTAATTAATCTGCATTCCAAGCAGGAGAAGTCAGAGTATGGGAACCTGCTTTCAAACTTAAACAGCTAGTGTCTTGTCTTCTGTAGCAGCTCTTGCCTCCAAGTATTTATGGCAATTCAGGATGTTACATGTGTTCAGCTGTGCATGTTGTACTGTTCGCCTCTGCCAGCTATGATAGCTTATTCCCCTCCTCTGCAGGAGAGATTTCTTTAGCTGCATGAAAGCTGCCCATGTGAAATGAGGAATGAAAGTCTGACAGCAAAAACTGGGACAATCCTTCTGGAGTTGTGTGTTCAATGTCACCATCCAGACATCATCTCTGAGGCAGTGCAATCAACAGGGAATAGTGCTGCGTGTTCTTCTCATTACACATACTAGTAACTGAAATATGCACACTGCCAGCACAGCCAGCTAGAAGTAAAAAAAAGTACCTCTGAACAATCAGAACACTTTTAGGTACCTCAAAGACAGCAAGTGAAATACAGCTCTGGATTAGTGATTGTACAATCTCTGGACTCCTCTTGGCTTCTTCTTGTTGTGGTAAATTGAACATTTAGATCAACATTGAAAAGAGTTATACCTTCATACTGCTCTTCCAAAAGTACTTATTAAAATACAAACACTTTTCCACATTTAAAATTAAAAAAAAACCTATTTGGGAAAGTTATAAAAAGCAGTGCAGATTTAATGAATTGCTTCAAAAGTCTCAGTTTCGGTTTTCCTTCTTCATTGCTGGCTTAATAGGTGAAATTCCTTGATAATAACCAGAAGATCTACCTATAATTTAGAAACAACTGGAACAGGTCTTCTTTTTTTTTTTTTTTTTTGCAAGCTGCAAGCAACCATCAGCTTTCTAGGTTATATCTTGAAGAAAGATTCCAAGAAACTTTTCAAAAGCAGTATATTCAACTTAATTAATATTATATCAAAGACAGATACAAGTCGTGCAAGCTATGGCTCTGTATATGGAACTGAATGGAAGACACAACTCAGGCATATTGCTTGTTGCTAGTATCTGTACTCATTAAAATATGATTGTGAAGTGAGGGATCCTAAGTACTTAAACTAAGTCAAGCAACACAGGAGAGTAGCTTGCAGGATTAAATCTGACAATTATTCAAACTTTAACTAATGAACTAAGTCAAGAAGATGGTACTTTCCAGCTATCTGTAAAAGCATCCTACCAGTACTGATAATGTGAGCAAAGTCAGGATGAAAAGGTGAAAAAGATGAGTTTAGCTGAGTTCTGAAAAATCAGGACCATGGAAAGACAATAGTTTAAAAGGTAGTGTAGGATCTATCACAGAATCATAGAACGGTTTGGGTTGAAAGGGACCTTACAGATCAGCTGGTTCCAATCCCCCTGCCATAAGCAGGGACACCTTTCATTGGATCAGGTTGCTCAGACCCCCATCCAACCTGGCCTTGAGTAATTCCCAGGGATGGGACATCCACAGCTTCTCTGGATATTCTGTTCCAGTGCCACACTGCTCTCAAAAGTAAAGGATTTCTTCATAATATCTAATCTAAACCTACTGTCTTCCAGTTTGAAGCCATTTTCCCTCATCCTGTCACTACATGCTCCTGTGAAAAGTCCCTTTCCGTCTTTCTTGTAGACTCCCTTTAGGTATTGGAAAGTGGCAATTAGGTCACTCTGTTTAATGCTTATATTCAAACATTATTGAAATATACAAGTTTTAAAAAGCACTTCTTTATTTGGCTCTGGAACTTCCAGAAGGGAGAGATTTTTAAATCACAAGGACTTGATTTTGTAGATTGATTATGCAATTATGTAGTAACACTGTGTATAACGGAGAAAAAAGCTATTGTTAACGTCAAGTTGCACTCCAGACCAATTAATGGTATTTCCATTTTAATGGAAACTGTATATTTTTCTCATATTACAGAGAAGAGATACAAGCCTGAATATACTTGAGCCTAGTATAGTATATAGCACTGTGAATAGTAATATGTAAACTTTAACACCTGTATGCACTAATTTTAGAAATGTTCACAGAATTAGGCGTTGCATGAAACAAGTATCATGTTTCATATAAAAATTATTCAGAAATGTCTACATCTTTGTAGTGTCAAATCATAGTTCTTTAAACCAATACAGTTATAAGATAGTTATTTTTAAGACTATTATTTTAAAGAAAATTTTTTGGGGGGTACATTTGCATATAAAATAAAAAAATATTTTTAACATAGTGAAAATTTGAAGTGACTAATCAAAGCCACTTAGTCGGTCAGCTGAACATTTCTCAGAGAAAGCAATTACTTAATAATTTCTAAAGCACTTCAGGTACCCAGCAATGCAGACATTAGCAAAAAATAGTAAACAATTATACACATACAACTCAAAAAATATCAAAAAAACAAATTAGAATTTATTTTTCCCTTTTTACTTTTCTTTTGTGGTCATGTTATCTCCATAAGGATTGAATAAAGATCTGGCAGGTTATTAAACAGATAATAAACACTGGAATTAAAGTATTTTTCTTCAAAAAAGATGGGCACTCAAAGCACACAAATATTCTAGTAAATTTAGAAAGCAATTTGCATAAATAAGACACTTCAAAGAAGCGGTAAAAACCAGTAGAAATATTCTGTGATTTAATTTTACCTTCCTGTTCCACCGTACCAGTTCTGAAGAACTGCACTGAGATGCTGCAGTACGACTTCCAGCATCCAGCACCAGGCCAGAACAGAAATCGCCAAGATCATATTTACATATTTATCACTACTCACTGGGGATATTCAAACCGTACCACAGAGCAAAAAAAACAAACAAACAAACAAAAAAAACCCCCAAAAAACAAAAAACCAAATAACTACATGGACAGTTGCCATGTAACATTCATGCTTGAAGTTCCACTTGCCTGGTGATGTGCTTTCTTCAAAGGATTCTCATGGTTGCAAAAGTAAGATTCTTCCTGCTTCGTAAACACTAGCTAATATTAATATAAAATCTATTGGAAGACATTTGTTGCCAGTATGTGTAAGTATGCATAGAAAATAACATAAGTAAGGTGGGATCAAATCAAAATTATTTTATTGCAAACTTCAAGGAAACAGACATGGAAAACAGTACATATTATGAATCTGGATCAATCCTCAATTAAGCTGGCATTGTTATATAACTGTAAATACAAATATTATTTTCCTTCCTTGCTAACCCCAGTTTGCCATTTGACTGGATGGTGACCTTCTGTTGAGAAATAATCCTAAAAATATCTCATATGGCATGAAACTTTAATTTGAGAGACAACAGCTTTGTTCTGCAGTCAGGTGCATCTTACTGGGTCATCTCAGAGAAGTCTTGTTACTTCTCTGTGCCCCAGTTTCTTCACTGAACAAATACATATGCCTCAGTACACAGGCTGCTGGTTTTTTATTTCTACAGCTGAGTTGTTCAAGTTATATCAAAATGAAAAAAATAAAGAGAAGCAGGAATGTATTTACTATACGTATAAAAATTTACTATGTTTGGCAGAAGAGAAGAAAATTATTTTTTTTATATTGGTCTTAGTAACATTAGTATTACAGAGTCATATAAAGTACCGGAACTAATGATGTCACGGTACTTCGATGAAGTAGAGTAAGTGACAAAAATTAATTAATTTAGACAAGTAAAACAGCCTAGTAAATGTTTAGTAGTGATCAATTAATGTAGGACATAGCAAAGAGATCAAAATAAATTTTTTGCCCATTTTTTTCTGCTAGCACTGATTTCTTGTAAATTTCATGTATAAATTTAATTTTTCTGTGTGTTTTTCCTGACAAAGCCACAAAATCAAAATAAAACTTGACAGAGAACAAGCTATACCTTCAGCTAAAGTGAGCCCATAATCTCTCAACCATTTTTAGCCCTGGTGCAGTCTTCAGGACTATTCACCCCACCATGCTCCACTGTTTCATCTTATGTGACTCAAAATTCTCTCATCTAAGCTGGGCCTCAGGAGAGTTCAACTTCCTGACTGAAAACAACATTAATTTATTCTGATCTGGAGAAGAATCCATTCTCCCAAAGAAAAAACTGCAGATTATGAAAACACTTTCTCATCCTAACCATCTCAGGTCTGCTATTAAAAGCTGCAAGATGGTGAGTTGTTAAGGTCAATTAGGCCACAGAAATACTTAGGACAAATAGCACTCAGACATGTACAAATAAGTATAGATTTCTTCTACACAGAAAAAAAAAATAACAAAAATTAATATTTGATCACAGGAAGCAGAAAATATCAAAATCTCAATTTTACCAAGAGATTTGTACCTGTGTGGTTTATGCATACACTGTGTTTGAGAAGTACGTGCAAAATTATATGTGTTACAAGTAATGCAGGTTATTTTCTTTCATTAAGAACTTCTCCTAAATTGTATGGCATTTTGATGTAACAAACCCTGATCAGATCTATATAATGCCACCAAGGGAAGTAGAACACTTCCAGGTACTTTTGTTGTAGAAAGAGGGGAAGGAAGGCAGGCAGGGTTGGTCACTTTGGTAGGTCTGCAGTCCATGCTGCGTAAGGATAAATACTGGCAAATGAGACATTAAATACAAGTGAAAGCAAGTTGCATGAAAGAAGAAATTGAATGTTCTTGCTGTGCACAATTTTCATCATCTATAAATGAAGGACCTTCACCATTAGTCCAGTGCTCATCACTTCTCCAATTAAAGAAATGTTCATCAAAATCTCCTTACTGGAGCTCTAAATGTCTCCATTTCACTGTTCTGATTTACTCCATTACAAGTCTATTTTTGTCTTGTACATGAATAGTTGTTGCTCTCCTAGGTTACGCTGGGAGAGACCATTCAGGTCAAGGACTGCATGCAAAAGTCCTGTGGAATAAGGTGTGAAGAGGTAGCAAAAATTTTAAGGTTGCAACATTTATACGACTGACATGGAAATTGTCAGTTCCACTGGCCGAGATGTGGTACACTGTCTGAGTGGGTGGAAAAGCACTGTGAGTTAGCCTTTTCATCCCTTGCCTTTGTGGGCTTCTGTCAAATATGATATGAGTTAATTCTTTCAGAAAGCTGCAAAACAGTAATAATTTCTTACTTTTAAATTATCATTTGGTGACAGACATTGGATGAGGGAAGGAGGCGGACATCATCTGGGGATGAAACAAAGAGGTTTTTGTCTATCAGCAGCTGTGCATGAGCCATTAGCAGCTGTGCACACACTCTTCACTGTTTTAGGATAAAATCCTACAGAAAAGTATCACTCCAGATGGGGAAGGTTTATGTGTGTCAGCTCTCAACCAATCACGCTACAAGCGTATTCCTTCCTGCGCTGGTCACTGCCCAGCCTTCAGCAATCCATCCTGGTGCATCTGTACTCGCCACCTTCTTCCACACTGGCATGACTCTAACATCTTCCACACTAAACACATTAACACCAACGGAACCTGGTGTGTTTGAGTGTACTAGGCATAAACATTCTGCTAGAGCTGCAATTGCTGAGGAAAGCCTTCAGATCCCATTTTGAAATACATCTCCCCAAGGCACCGGACTGACACTGTGCAAACGGTGGTGTGCAGAGTTGCACATCTGTTTCTCTCCTAGATTTAAGCATCTGTTGTGTGAAGGACAAAGCGTGTAAAAATGAAGTGGGAAATACCATTGAAAGAACCAGAGCCAAGTTTGAGAGGCTTTACTAATTCTTTCCTACTCTACTTTTAATGTGCAAAATGAAAAATGTGTCGAGAATGTGTGAAAAACAAACCTATGTCAAACCTATTCTAAAGGAAAGGCCAGGACCTACATACATATGCTGTAATATATGTTTCTGCAGGCAGACATAATGCTAGAGCTCCCATATTAACATCTGCAAATATTGATTCTCCATCATTCTGTAACCCAAACAAACTCACAGCTTTTGGGGCAAGTATCAGCATCTTTCATTTTTCGAAGCAGAGACCAGGGCCTTCCTCCTCACTCACGGTTTGTAAACAGCTTCTTACCATTTGCTCTCTCAGCTCCTATCCCCTCAGCTCCCCAAATACAATCTGCAATCCTTAGGACAACGTGTGTAGAGATACTGAAGGCAATATATACCATATTCCCTTTGAGTGTATGTAGAGTACTGGGAGCTGGAAACACCTACTGTTTCCTTTCTGTCCAACAGCTTTTTCTCTGCCTCCTGGAGGCTTCTAAATTGTAATTTATGTACTTAAATGTCAAGTGGAGCAAACCAAATGTGGATTCCAGTTTCCTACTGACATACAAACAAAGGCCAAATCACCTCTTGGCATATGTGAAAAGGTTGTCTACGCACTCGGGTGCACCTGCCATTTTACACCTTT
>VWZW01005673.1:805579-820555 GCA_013397115.1 Edolisoma coerulescens
AGCTGCATCGGCATTAGTAAAATCCCCGTGTCTGCACACGCCTGCCCTTCCCTGAGCTCCCGGTGTAAACACTTGCTCCAGGGGCTGCGAGAAGGAAACGCGTCGCTGTCAGAGTTACAGTAAAATAAGTTTATCCAGGTGATGTGTGGAAAGCTATGTTTTCATAGGGAGACAGGTAAATGTGATGGCAAATTAGCATTGCTTTCACAGTAAGCTGCATGGATTCAGGATTGGAATATTCGTACAGCAAACAGTGCAAATAAATGCCCAAGAAGTTATATTTCCCTTTAAAATTACATTTAAAGTGTAAGATTATTTCAATCCATTCTCTATGCCAGCTGGCTGTATGCCTTTATAAATGTAACACTCTCTATGATATTTTCTGAGGAACTATCAATGTCGTTAAGCGTATTTAATCAACAGCTTGAATTGAACAACCTGCGTCTATACGATAAGTGATTTGCACTGCGAGACTGTTTAAAAAAAGAAAATCCAGAATGTTCAATAGTTACACGGATCTTCTAAGAAAAAACTGGGTTAAACAGAGCATTATTTTTGTGGGAGCAGGAGGAAATACTTTCAAAGTCCAAGTTTCTGCGGGACTGTTTGGAGTGAGGTGTTTCACAATGAGCTATGCTAGCACCTTGCACTTAAGCCGGAGAGCAGTACAGCTACAGGAGTGGAGGAACACGGCAGCACTCAGTTATGACTTGAAATCATTCTTCAAATCCCTGCTTGTTTTCCTGGTTCCCTGAAGGCAACAGACTGCACTCCTTTTCCTAGAGTACCTTTTCCACCCTTGCATGTCAGCGCAGATGCATTAGCAGGTGCATTAAAGGGGGAGAGAGCCAAGCACCCACTCTCCTTCTCCCCGCTAGAGAGGGACGCAGCAGGTCACATCTGGTGCTGTGGTGCCATGCATAGGGGATTAGAGGGGTCTGATAGCCTCTTCCTTACCCATGTGTGTACATGAACTTTATTCATGTGAGGATTCTGTTGAAATGAATGAGGTTATTCTTGTGAATAATTTTCCTTGTTCTGTTGTAAGCTTGGTTCCTGAGTGAAGTGCCCACCCAAACAATGTTTAGGGCAATAGGAGCTTATTTGTCATATTTTGGAGCATGTAACTTTTTAAGCTGTTCTGTGAAATAGGTGATAAGTGTGTTTATTCTGTTTCATTACAGAAATATCTTCTAATTCTGTCCTAATTCTTCAAGTGGGAAGGTTTAGAGATCGTAGCATATGTTTCCCTGTTTTTTTCAATGGGAGTAAACAACACTGCATCCTTTTCAGGCCTGTTATCTGCATATTCTTAAATTAACTGGTATTTTCTGGTGTTTTTTTAAAGTTTTTATTTTATTAGAGTAAGTGTTTGGTTTTTAAATAAAGTTCTTAGTCTTTCCTTAGTATTGGGATGGTGTGGCCTGCTCCAGACCGAATTTTTCAGCCAGTGGGACCGTTTCAGTGAGAAATATGAGATGTGCATGTTGTTTCTCCCGAAATAATTGCAGCTGTATAGTGGTACAACTCTTTTCGGGTGGCAGTGCGAAATGTGTGAAGAAGTTGTACTATACAGTATATTCACCTTCTTATTTGGGAATTATGACAGGACTTTTAAGCCCCATCTAACAGTGTCTCTGTACCAGAATAAATGCATATGTAAGGCTAGAGTTGCCTTGATTTATTTTTTGCATGTTATTTGTAACAATGTAATGCTTGTGTGACAAGCCTTAAACCATCCAAAGAGACAAGGGTTTTCCCAAGCCACTGTGTTGATGTTGATACCATCAGGGGAAAGAACTGAATTTCCTACCAAAATAACATGAAAAAAGTAGAAAGCTGAGTATTTTATGGTGTCCAAATGAGAAGATGTATAGTGCATTTGTACATGCAGCTCTTATTAGGGTATTTGTGGCACATATGAAAATAGAAATCCCAGTAAACTTTAAATACAGACATACTTAAGAAAATACTGGGTTAACCATGTAAAATGTGGGAAAATTCTGGTATAAGCTCCTGCGGACTCTTTTTTTTTATTCCTAGTTCTGCATGCTTGTATGCATTTCCTGGGATAGTTTGATGTATTTGGTTATATTTCTTGATCTCGTTCTCCTGTTTATTTGTAAAACAGTATATTTATCTACACCAAGCAGTATTTTGTTGTGACGTTTGGAGGAGTGGGCAGCATCCTGGTGCCCTCCTGCCCCTTGTTTTGGTATGAGCAGAGTGTGGAAGCTGTGTCTCTAAACTCGGTGGTCTGTGAATTAATTGGTTACTTGCAGCCTTGTGTGGCTTGGTCTTTAGTTTTATGGCTCTCCATCCTGCGTGTGTTTCAGGGAAGAATTGTCTCTTCATCAGGCAGATACACCCTTGGAGGATTAAATTCAATAAGTATTACATAATTTTTCCACAAGGGGACCATTTTGATCCTGGTTGTCTTTTCCCAGTCTTCTGAGGTTAATGTGCAATTTGGAAGCTGTTACATAAACTGAGCACCTAATGCACATCAAACCCAGCACAAGGCCTCTGTTTATCTCTTTGCAGCTGTGATTACTGTATCTCTAAAGTTGGACAACAATTCTGTGTAATTGCTTGAGTCACAAAAGTGAATTGATCGGTCGGAGTTTACGGAAGTCCTGTGTGCGTTCTGTGAGATACTGAGTGCCTCCGGCTGTCCATTCTCATATATGGAAGAATGAGCCTTCAGGAGAGCATCACTGGTCCAGCCCTGTGGCCTTGCAGCCACTGGATGAGAGCAGGACAAAGCCGACAGGAGATGGGAGCAGCTGCACATGGTTCTGCTGCTGCCACACACATTTCATTTATTTCATAGCAGATTTGTGGTGGACATGGGCTTTGGGTGACTTTTGTATGTCATGGCCTTCTGGTATTAATGGAAATGTACGTGATTGATTTTTAGATGATTAATTAGTCCTTGTCCTTGGCATGTCAGGAGTTTCTTTAATGTTCAGAGGGCTTGCTTGCATGTGCCTGGGCTGCTCATCCAGCCCTGTAGCATCTCCCTCCCTATCTATGGCCCCACAGAGAAACCCACGCTGTCAGGGAAATCTTGGGTTTATTACCACATTGGCTGGGGCATGTAGTCAGCAATCTATAAAGAAAACAGAGTTACTGCCGGAGTGGCATCTTTTGACCAAAAATAGCAATGCATGAGACAGACTGAGTGGAAATAATATGTGTATGCGTAAATGTAGCCTTCACACTCTGATGGTTACAGTCAGCTTGATGTTTGTCTGGAAGTGGGGACAAAAATTTTAACTGGCTTCAAGATGAAGTGAAGTAAGACTGTAATGTGGTGTTGTCTGTCAGAGCAGCAGGTAAAGAGGCGCAGTGCAGGCAGTGCTGAGGGTCTTTTTCCCCTGTGTAGATGATTACAAAGTGTAAACTAATTTGCAACAATACGAAAAAAACTGTTGACATTTTGTCTCTGGGTAACGTCTCATTTGTCCAAGAAACTCAAAGCCTTATTTTAATGAGAAGAGTAAATAAAAGCAGAATTTCTAAAACTTGAGCAGAAAATTTAAGAGCATAGTAAATAGTAAAGGTTTGCCAGATTTTTTTTAGCTTGTGTGCTGTTCCAGTTTCAAAACCTTTTTGTTTACGCATTTAAGGAATCATGTGAATGTTTGAGGTTTATCATATAAATCTTTATAAATCATTGGAGGCCCTATTGGTAATACCTTGTAAGTAATTTAATGCCAGGTTTCAATGGCTTTTAATCAGGGTGAAAGACACAATAATATTTGCATGTGTATCTGGGTAGTTACAGAAGAATTTGCATCTGTTGCTGTTAAAAACCATTCTATTACATTGTGCAGTTTTATGCAACCCATCCATGTTGTTATACACATGTACAGCTTCAATTTTCAAGTAAGTGTGTGCCAAAATATAAGTCACAATGGCCATGGTTTAGTGTGCCTCATGGGTTTTTTTTAATTATACTTTTTTTAAACATTTGAACTTATATTTGCAGTATGAATCAATTTTCTTTTTAATTTTCACCTATCTTTTGGACCTGTCTTTGACCACCAGCAGTCACCCTAACACGATAGACTGTGCGTGTTATATGTGCAGCTCACAATCACATTTCTAAAATTCATGCATGCATTGGTTTAAAACCTGTTCTTTGGGACCAGTCTTGGCTCTATGTGTTATACCTATCTTAAGTTGTATCTTGAGAAGCTTAGGGTAAGCAGTTTGTCCTTCTCTTCTGTCACATCTTTAATGTCTCTCTTGAAGCTAATGAGATTTACGTTTTTGTGAGCTGTTACATACTTAGGTTTATACAGAGCAGTAGAACTGGAAGGTAATGCTATATGCCATGAAGACAAAATGTATTGTATCAGACTTAAATGTAATTGATAGGGGTATGTGTATTCAAAATGAAAGACATAAATCATGTTGGTCTGTATTAAACAGTTGAGATACAAATTAGTGTGGGTTTTAACGGATATATTATGTCACTGGTAGTGTAGGAATATGAAATGGCCATAGTTTTGTATTCTCAAGATAGTAATTTCTTGTTCCTCAGGATTTGTCATGAGATTCTATTGCAGAATTGACACTTCTGAATTCACTAATGAACTGATAATCACGGATTTATAATTATACTGTATACTGTATATTCCTTGTGAAAACAATTTTTTAAAAAATTATTTATGTTTTTATGCATGAAGCACAGATTCAGCTGGGGCTATCTTTCATGTATTATTTTCAAATACTGTTGTGGTGACTATAATTTTTAGTTCTACTAAAGAAAAACTTTGTGCAGATAAACTATTCCTGTTACTAGATGTTCAGTCCTTGCATGTGGCTAAACATGGAGAACCATTTAGTATTAAAAAGATTATTAATAGTGCTTGGTTTTTTATTTGCTGCATTCCAACAATTTTTGCCCTTTACTTCTGTAAATGCCCTCAAAAAATAAGATGTCAGAATTGTAGCATTAATCTAAATAATGCATTTATAATGTTTGAAAATTCTCTCTGACATCAAGTTATATATTAAGGTTCATAGTAGTTCCCCAGGTAAAATGCAAGTCTCATAAAGGCAGGCTGAGGAGAAATACAGTAATGGTCCTCAAATGCATAAATGGATGTTACAAAGCGGAAGGAAATTACATAGAACTAATGGAGTGGAATTGCAGTAACAAATATCTAAATTAGATGTTTCAGATGCAAGACCAAAAATAAGCAATAAAATATTCTATTGGAAATGTTCTGATGTGAAATATGGGCCAGAAATGCATTAGTTTGTTTTTCATCTCCAGTTCCTATTGTTTTTCATACTGAATAATGTCTCATCATTGGTTATCGCAGATTCATTTGTTGTTAAATCTAGTTGACTAAAGCTAGCTACTGACGTTTCCTTTTGCACCACTTGTAAGCAGGGATATGTGAGAGAAAATGGGGATAGAGAGGTGCATTTCATGCTTTTGGACTCATGAGGGCCATGTACTCTTGTCTGCTTTGAGATTTTCTTCAAGAGCTACCAAGGCAAGGCAGTGGAGTCCACCTAAGGTTGGTGCAGCAGCCACTCGCCTTCCAGACCTCTAGGGCATGTGGGAAGCCGTATGCCCTTGTTTGCTCAAGCAAAGTGATTCATTTTATTAATAAGACATCCTTCTGTCTCTAGATATGTAGAATACTTATGCATAGTTTGAGCTCACTTATATGTTGAACATTTGCCAGTTTTCATTATGTTCATTCTAGTTCTGGAATAACAGTCTATTCACTGCATTTTCTTTTACGCTTTTGTCATGTTACTTGAACATTGAATAAAGTTTAGAGGAGAGAAAGAGCTGAACAAATGTAACTCAAATAATTCCTCAGTTCTCTGAGTTACTTTTAATTTAACTTGGGACATTTCAAAGATCACTGGCAGCACCTATGAATAAGAACAAAAGTAAATTTTTTTTCTGCAAGATGCTTGATTTTACCACGTTCACCTTCTACACAATCTAAATAAAGGCAAATATGTTCATCATGATTTTGAGAAATGTTTAAAAAAACCCACAACAAAATAAAATAAACCCCAAATGTTACAGAATTCCTGTGAGTAATTCCATAACATGTAAGTCAAAGATGACATTTTGAGGACGTTATACTTGAATCTTTAAAATTTAACCTGGAACAGTCAATATCATGAGATTTCCTCTTCAGTTTTCTGATTTTTTTTGCTTTGACTACAGTGAGAAAAAAGTGCTTGATAAATATGATCTATATCCATAGATCATATATACACTTATCAAAAATTAGATATCATAAGATCATCATTGTGCTTGGGCCTGTGTGGAAAAGGTACTGATTCTGATATTCCAGTTGATTGTTTTAGCATGACTACACATTGCAAAATGTGTTCTGGGACTTTATTTTTTGGCCCATCAAAATAAGTGATGCTTATAATTGAGTCAGTAAAAGTTTTTTCTTCATCTTGGGTTTCTCAGACTTGGATACCTGAAGGGAACTGTGAGCTGGAATACTATGTAAAAGCATCAACTAATACATAAAGGTCTAGATTGACGATTTGGTTGGGGGCTTGGTGACTACAACAGCTAAATGAAAGATGCATAGGGTTTGGTAGGTTGCTTAGGCTTTCTTTTGTGTGTGCGTGTGTGTATGTGTGGTTTATATAACAAAGCTAAAATTTGAGTGGCTCAGTTTCTGATCATTCAGTCTGGAGTAGCAGAAATAGAGATGTATGAATTCAGAGGTCACCTAAAAAGTATGAGTCCTTAGTGCTGCATTTCTGCCTACTTATCTAAGATCAGTGGCACTGTAATATTTAATTAAACTTTGTCAGCTTTTTTGAGAGGTTCAATTGGAAGGTATAAGAAGGCAGAAAACTACTTTTAGGGACGAGTGTAGAATATGAAAATTTGAAAAGAATTGTACTTAATTTGATCATAAATAAGAGGCATCCATTCTCACCTTTGCTTTCACTCAACAGCATGCCATGTTTTCTATGTCAATATACATTTTTTTTTTTGAGAGAGGAAACTTTTAACCTACTTTGCAACATTTAATTTTTAACCTGACAGTACAGTTCTTGTTAATTGCTTGAAAGTCCTTTAGCTGTCTATTTCCTGATTCTTTCCCAGAGGCATGATTTAATTTTAAAAATCATAGTGTATTCAGCTCTAATTATTGGAGAGCTTGTTCTAGACACATAGTAAGGTATGTTAATGACCAAAATCTGTATCAGCTGGTGTCAATGTCAGTACTACCTCAAGGACACTGACATTTAGCTTCTATAAAATCTCTGCTAATATCTTTTAATCTGATGATAGTCAGATTCAGGCAAGCTTCATGGTATTTTTCAGTAATCTTATTGCCTTGTAGTGCGATGCAACTGGAATAAGTCTGGAATAAACTTATGTTCAGAAAATTTACATTTAATTACAAAAGAGCTGCATACTGTTTCCATTACATATTTGAAAAAACCCAAAACTAACCCCAGAGCCATTTTCATTTTTCCAGTAAAGTTCCCAAAACTGAAGTTACATTACATAGCTAAGAATAGGATTTTGTTTTTATTTGATTCTCTTCTACGTTGTTTTTGTGTATATATTATCTAATTACGCATGTAATTTAATAAATAATTTGATACACTGTTGGAATTTAGTGTGCTGCTGTTATTAAGTTTCTATTTCTAAAAAAGTCATGTTTATTCTAAAGCTTATTCAGATATTTTGTTTTCAACTGAAAAAGCACTGTTTGGTTTATGCTCTCAGTCAAAGCTATGTTGGTTTTTTTGGGGGGGATGTTTTTTGAGTGAGGTTTTTTTTTCAAAATGACTTTAAAATAGCCAATATACATAAAATTGTTTTTAATTCCGGGGGGGGGGGGGGGGGGGGGNTAATTCTCAGTCTGAAAATTACTGAATTTTACATTTGTGCTAAAGCTCCAGTATATAAAGAGCCCCACAGAAAAAAATTGTGCCCTCACAATACCAAATCTTCCAATTCTATACATGTACTCTGGTTGCCTCCAGGTTGTTTTTCCTCTTACATCAGCAGACTAAGGTGTGGAAATTTTGATGTTCCCTTAGCTGATTCTGTTGTCTCTTACAGTAATTTATCAGATCCTCCAAGAGGCACCTCTCTTCGTGGCATGACTGCAGCAATAGACAGTGTGGTGCTGATACGATCTGACCTTAATGCAAATATGTGGATTGCAGTAAATTTAGAGTCATATGCCATGAGACCTCCGTAATAAATGATTGTTCGGTCTTTTTCTGGGGAAAAGCTATGGAAAATACACAGAACTTTTGTGAGATACATAGAGCTCTATCCATCTCTACCCAGGAGATGAAATAAAAGCATGGCTACAAAACCATAGAGATACAATCAAGCTTTTACATGGCTAGTGAGAAGTTTTCCATCAGGCTCTTGAATGATTTCTGTCTAGTTGTTCGTTCCAGGAGGACTTATTATTTCTGTCTGGTGTAGAAATTGCTGTGAAACCAGTAGCAGGTACTACTACCCCCTAAACATCTTATTAGTGCCTGGCAGTACACGCTTGCAAGCTTCTGGGCTCCCCAAACACATCCTGGGCTACAGGATCCTTGGGATGGCTGCACATGGGCTTGTTTGCACTTGATTTTTCAGTGAAGGTAACAGCCAAGCTTGTCTGTCACTCTGGTTCACCTTGTCTTTAGTGCCAGACAAGCCCGGTGGTAACACAAAGAATTCCTTTTCCAGCTCGGGATTACTCTGGTAGATTGAAGCTTGGAAACAAAAGAAAAGTAGCAAAATAAATCAAGCATATACATCAAATTTCAGTTGTTAATTTGGTACTTTTTCATATACCCACCTTATGAAGCGTTCTTCAGAGCTGTTTTTCAGAGCTGTGTGCCCAGTGTTCATGGAAACCGTTATCTAGGTGACTGCCTGAGTACTGAATCCTGCTTTTTCTTTTATTTGTGGCATTTCTTATGGTCTAATTTTCAGGTAGTGAAATCATGCTGTAAGCAACTTGCATTCAGAAGTTTGTAGGAGCACAGGGATGTAGTCCCTGAAGAGTATTTATTTGAAAGCAACTTTCTTTTTCCCCTCATTCTGTCTTTTCTTCTTCCTCCTACATCTCTTTCTGAAGATATAATCCATACCTTTAAATAAATGGAAAAGATGCTTCTTTTTTTTTTTTTTTAATGTGTTTGTTCTGCTGTGTAGTTTTCCATTCTTAGTGTGTTAGCTGGAACATACTGAGCTGTTTGTTTAAACAAGCAGGGAGAAGTTAGTTTAGGTATTCTTCATAGTTTCTTGCAGTTTGAAAAATGCCTTGTAGTAATTAAAAAAAAAAATTATGTGTATATTGTCCATTTCTCTTGGCTTTGACAGGTTATCAGCTTTCTGTTGAGAATTGCAGCGTGATGCAGTTGAACATACTGTTACCATACACTGTTACACAGACACTTCGCCGAAATTGTCCCTTCAGCTTGTATGTTGCCAGCATGGGAATTCAAGTGGTGCATACATCTACCACATTAAAGATATAATTATCAGAAGCACAGTTTTGTAATGCAAAGGGAGTGTGGTACCAAGAGTAAGCACTGCCAGATGGTAGGCAATCTATCAGAGCGTTTAAAAACGGTCAGAACTGAAAATGTCTGAAATCCGATGGCTTATTAAGCAGTAGACGTTGAATGTGTGGGAAAAGTGAGAGATGAGTAACCTAACCATGAGGTGCCCACATGACCAAACAGTCTTTTAATTGCATGCATTCTGTCAGTATTATATGAAATACTTGTTTTTGCTAAATTAAATGTGGTTTTGAAATCTGGAACAGAATATTAAATCCAGTGATATACTGCTGGGTGTTGAAAAGTTCAGCAGGATTTGCACATGTTCTTACTGTTTATTTTCTGAAGTAGTGAATTTATTATGATGGTTCATCTCTCTGTAATGGAAAAAGAAGTCCAAAAACAATTTCAAGGTTTTTGTGTTGAAAATAATTAAATCCAGTAAGTAATAATTTTAATATTTCATATACATATTAATTAGCTAGATGCTAACTATGTACAACATAAATTGTGACTGAATCCAATTAAACATCTCTGGTTTTATATTGCTATTTAAAGGCACTAAGTATAAGTTTAAAATTTCTTGCTTCACTTTAAACTGTTCCCTATGCTTGTTTCCTGAAGTTAGATTTTTCTGTAGTCTGCCCGTATGTTGTGCTCTGTCGTTCACATGCACACTAATTTTCTTTTGTCAAGAGATGATTCTCATTAAGACAGGTCTGAGGAATACTCTGTCAGTATTATACAATCAGTCAATGTTATTCAGCAATTTCCACCACCATCCCCCTCATTCCCCAGGACTGTATGAGCACTGCTCGATGTGACTATGGTTGTTTCTGTAATTTCTAGGCTGCAGCCAACTTTTACATTCTACACAGGCTAGACCAAATTTATCTTCCTGTGGAAGGGATGGGAGAGCTGCAGTGAACTTCCACTCCCACACTTGTTCCTCATAGCACGACAGAGTTCAGACTTGCTTTGGGGAAGGAGAGCTAGCTTTGTAGCCTGGGAATGCAGGTACCATGAGTCTGCCTAAAATGGTGGCAGATGTTCCTGCTCGGGCTACTGACTCGTGATTCCATGAAGTGTCACTGAATAGCAGTTTGTCTACATTGAATGTGCACGCTGATTTTGTGCCACTGGCAAAATGAGCAAATGGAATATGATATTTAACTTGGTTTCATGTTTCCAGTGCAAATTTTTCCATTTCTGGAACATCTTTGAAAGTGTCAGTTTTACCCAGTGCTCCGCACAGTGTGCAAATCTATAGGATGTTAGATGAAGATCCGAGATGGAAGTCAGGAGCCCATCTATCTTTGGATTTCAGGACCTACATACTTGTAAGCATCTGGACTCCATGCCTGAACATCTTTCAGAATTCCAGTCATAAGGAGCCCAAAATGGTAAACCTGAGTTTTAAAAAACGTCGCCCATGGGTGCTGTGCATTTTTCAGAACTAGTGTGTCAGAGTAAATTGAATATGTTTCAGCTTCCATTTTTGTTGTATTATATATTTTGATTTCCAATTTACAGATCAATGTATATTCTAAGATTATGAGGAAAAGCTCTGTTAATAATTTTTCACTCTTAATTTCTTGCTGTTCTCCACCAATAAATTATTAATATCTATTTGGCAGTTCTAATTATTGCACATCTTTAGTTTAAACACATTTGATTAGTTCATAACTCACTGTCCTCCAAAAAAAAGAAACATAAATATTTGGCTAAATTAGATTTTGTCTTTCTGAGGAATATTGGCTTGTGGCTAAAACCTCTTATGCGATCGTCAAAGTAAAATGTTTTCATTTGCTGAAAGCCAGAAACCTATTTATTATATTTAGACAACTGCATTTTGAGTGAATATGGATGAAAGATAAAGATGGACATCTGGTGTTTTATTCACCATGGAAAGGGCAGCTTATTTTGTTTTGCTGTGTCAAAACAAGAGTCATCTATCAGTATGGAAGTAAAGAGCTTCCTTGGTATTTTTGCGGTTGTTTATAGTTCAGGTCATGGGTCTCTGACTGAAGTTTCTTTGAGTGCTTATTTTAGAGCTGCTTATCTGTGAGTACAATTATAGGCAACTTTACTTGCACACAAACACTTCCCTCTGCAACCCCTAACCTGCAGTGGGTGTCTGATGTCAAGACCAGCCCATTGTTAAGGAATACAGACTATTTTGTTTGAAGACCTGAAGACTGGAGAAAGAATTTTTGTGTGAAGAGACTTCAAAGTCATCTGCCAAAGTCACTCTACCAAAATATAAAGTGGAGGAGCAGATTATTAAATAATTCCCTTTTATATTTTTTCTGATAAATATTTATAGGTGAGGCATATAACAAAGCCTGTAGTTAAGTTTGAATAAATTTTCAAATCTTCATATCCTTAGCAATCTTTCGTTTTTCAGTCTAAAAACTGGCATGTTATTCTGATGTCTGAAGTGACTTGCTCTCTTACAAAAATGAATAAAGGCAGCGTGGAGAAAAAAATTTTATCTAGTGTATGTATTTTGTATAACAACTCCACTTTAGATGATTCTGTTTCAATGGAGATAGAACAGAATTCTAAATTAATCTAGGTCCTGGTAAAATGTATCTTCCAGTGGCTCAAAAACCATTTCATATGACTAAATTAAAACAAAATACTTAACAAATGTATTTCAAGCAAATAATCTGCTGTAATTCAATAAGTACTTTCTACACATAGTTTGTAAATTTAATACGTACTGTTTTTAGGATCTCGACCATCTATGTCATTATTGCATATACTTGTGATAAAATGTAATAAACCCTTATGTTTAATTGCAACCAAGCAGTGGAAATGACCTGCTGTACTGCTCGCAAAGGTGCACGGGAAGGAGAAAAAGCATCAATGCATGTAAAGGCATCTCCTGGAATACTTCATATTGTGGGCTATCTCCTGTTTTGCAGATCACAAAACCATTTAAATATTGAGTTCATGTATGCTAGTTTGGGTTTTTTTGAAGGAATTTGTTTCCTTTTTTTTAAGAATAAACAAAGTAATGTCATTGAAAAAACCCCAACCCTCTGTTTCCTTGTATTGAATTAAATTGCAAAGGGGCCATTCAGCAATTGCATTCCATTACACTGACCAATGTTCATAAATGTCAGTGATGGATTTTACATCCCCAGAAGCTTGGTTTGTATTCCAAACCTCCACCCTTGGCTGAGCTGCACATGAGGCTTTGCTCAGCCCAGCTTGTGTGGAGCTTGCTGGAGCGTTAGGAGGTAAACAGCATGAAAAGACAAGGAGGGGAGCAGAGGCAGAGCTGACAAGGGCTCAGTTACTTAGGCCAGTAACCAGGGCATCTCTGAGCATAATGTATGCTCTTTCTTGTTGACTTTGTTTGCCCTTCTGGGTTTTCCTTTTTGTTTTAAACAAGTGAATATCAGGTCTATCTGATCACTGCTCTGTCTAGCTCCATAATGCGCTGATTTGTTTTGGCAATGCAGGGAGAGCGCTGTGCTGTCAGAATGATGGTAACACTGGGATGTGCAGTATGCAAATTGGGAAGTTATAAAGAAATGTTAAAATTAACATTGCATCTCTTTAAATACTGTGGAAGGCAAATGGCTTGCGGAGAGATATGAATACAAGCTGAGTAATTAGAAAAGTGGGGTGCATCTCCCTGTAAAAAGGTGTTCATAATAAATATACATCGGGAAAGGTATAATCAAGCTTGTGAAAGATTACTCCTTTCATTTCTTACGTGTTGTGCCCACTGTATTTTCAATTAGTGGATGTTTTAGATAAATTGATATGATTAGTTCAGTTAATAAAATTACTAAAATAACAATTCCATAATCATACAATTTTCAGTGCATTTGAGTGTGTTCCTAAATGCCTCCTTTATCTGCTTAGGAATTAAAATTGTTCAGCATGGATGTGGAAAATGCAGAATAATTTTCATCCTCTGCTGCAGAGGATTTGAACCTGTACATTTACTTTGTGTAGCACTTCTGGTGTGGACACTTCCAATAACAATATCACCTCTCAGACTTGCTCTGCTTTGGTGGAGCAAAGAACTGAGAACGCCTCTCCTGTCTCTTGGTTGCCTTCCTTGGGAACAAGGTTATGTTCTTGCTCTAGTTTATATTTGTTTAGGGAAAGAGAACATGTCAGAAGCATACCTCACTTCAGGAGGCACCGTATGGCTTGGGGAAAGTGAATTCCCTGAGGTGTGGGAGATCCTGGGCTCAGCTGCCTACAGATAGATGAGGAAAGTCCAGTGGATGTTCACAGGTGTTGATGAAAGGTTGAGGTATTCAGTTGTTTTTTGAAAGGAAGATTTATGTGACATGACCCTAATTACTTACCATGTTGCTCTGCCATGAACTTGATCTTTCACTTTCCTTTGCTTTTCTAAAAATTGTCTGAAATATATTTGAATCTTTTTCATCAAAGTATAAGTAAAAATTAATAAAAATATAATTTTAATTTGATTTGGACACTGATTCATCAATTTCTCATGTTATTTTCAGAACAAATAAGTTACTAATATAATTCTTAAAATTCAAATTAGATTTATTACCATTTGAAGCAAATTATTTACCACAGTGTGATATTCATGGATTATAATAAAAGAACTTACTGATTCTTAAGTGTACTTTCATTGATTTTAAAGGGTTGAAATATCAGTACTTGTTTTTATATTCAAGGATACATAGGCTTGGTAGCCAAAAGTCAGCTATTAATAGTTGTAAAAGGGAATAATAATTAAACTTTATATATATATATATATATATATATATATGCAGTCTTGATTACCCGATCTTGCATTAGAGTCTTGCACATCTGTGTAGATACATAGGATGACTGTAAATATTCAGTCATGTATATTTGTTTTCATTTATGATGTGGGAGTACATCAGCTTGTTTCATATCTATCTATAGTTCTTTCACACTTTTTCACATCTCTAATTTTTCCCTTCATGAAATTTGAAGACTGGCTCTTTTTTTTCTCTTTGGTTTGAAAATAGAGCCCATTCTTGCCTTCAGTGCATTTTGTCAAGAAATGATACACCAAGACCTACTTTGAAGCTGCTCTTNTTGAATCTTTTTCATCAAAGTATAAGTAAAAATTAATAAAAATATAATTTTAATTTGATTTGGACACTGATTCATCAATTTCTCATGTTATTTTCAGAACAAATAAGTTACTAATATAATTCTTAAAATTCAAATTAGATTTATTACCATTTGAAGCAAATTATTTACCACAGTGTGATATTCATGGATTATAATAAAAGAACTTACTGATTCTTAAGTGTACTTTCATTGATTTTAAAGGGTTGAAATATCAGTACTTGTTTTTATATTCAAGGATACATAGGCTTGGTAGCCAAAAGTCAGCTATTAATAGTTGTAAAAGGGAATAATAATTAAACTTTATATATATATATATATATATAT